>BLKM01011093.1:3334328-3523468 GCA_013340265.1 Coptotermes formosanus | reverse complement strand
GGCTGCGGGTGCGTAGGGCTGACAACTTTGTCACCTTCACGTGCCGAGTGTCTGGAGATCTGGGAGCCTCAACCTGCTGGAACCCTAGGGGCCTGTCCAGGCGCGTGCAGGGATAGTTTTTCTTCTACCATAGGCGTGCATACGTGTGTTATGTACGTACGTATGTATGTATATATGCATGCTGGTGTGTGTACTATCATTCTGTAACTTCTCGTTATTGAGTTGTCTTTTCATATACCCATACTGTAGGGTGTGTGTTCAGTTCTTGTCGCTATTAATCTACAACCGAAACCTTTCCTATAGTAACAAAAGTTAAGCCGATTATGAGTGGAAAATTGAAAAGAGTACGTATGTATTGACAGGCTTATTTACGGTACTAGCCAATATCCTTGCTAAGGGACTGACGGTAAATGTGAAAAACCATATTCAAGCTCTCGGGTTTTGGGGACTAGATTCGAACCTGGGTCTCCAGAGTACGGAGGAGGAGCGTTAACTACTCGACGGCGCCGTTCGGTCTTAAAAATGTTATCCTCATGGTAACCTGTTACTACTTATTTGTAGTAACATTTAATACGGTATTATTATTGAAATGCACGTGGACAACCTGTTAAATGTATTTCGTAGGCGGTATGTTATAAGTGCAAGGTTTTGCTTTAATGCATGTGTTCGTAGTAGCTTTTCCACTTGCACGTTAACCTTTATCGACTGGGCACAAGGGATTTAAGTCTTTCTCTCCCATAAGGCCCGCAGCCACATAGAAAACTGGGGTAATAATATTTCATTACAAAAGCCCGGGGCTGGAATACTCTTCAGTCTTTTTGAACCTGACATCTGACTCTCTATACCAACCTTTCCAGTGCGTCACACTACTGCCTTTGCTGTTTGTATTCACTCATATATACGCGTCTTCCAGCTGCCATTTTGTGTGAGCTATAAAGAGTGTCGATAAATAAGACGTACATAGGCCTAGATTAGACTTTAATCATTTTTCGTTTAGTCTAAACGAGAAATGTATTCCTTTAATCTACAGTTACATTCCGCGTGAGGAAGTTTCCTTGCTTCCACTGCCTCATACTTCCTTACATTTACAACAACCCAAGCGGAAGCTGCTGTGTCTGTTTCTTCCCTTCATCAAGACTTCGAGATGCTAATTGTGATAGTAATGACATAAACGAATCACTGCTTCATAGCATTTCGTATTTCTGATTCGTTAGACAAAGGGAACTCACAAGTTGTCTTATATTAAAGTTGAGATTCAGCAGCTCACTAATTGTCCCAAGTTACAAACTTCGCCGTACTTATGTTTCCCTTTCTCTGTTCTTTATATTACTTGCATCCAGAAAGCTGAGCTGAAGGTAACAAGGACTAATATGGACAGTCTCCAAACTGTTAATTTTTAAGTACAATAAAAGTCGCTTTTGACTGGGTACCTCGGGACGTACCGGAATCAGACCTTGGCACAAAGACCGTGTTTCCTGAATGGAGTTTCTCCTTTTCTCGTCTCTGCAGGCACATTCCGTGAAAGCACCTCAAATTAGGCTACATCCATCAAATTCGACATCCACTGTTCATCCTGTCATTGGGCGATACGTAGTGTAAGCTACTGACGACGTCGTTAAAAAAGTACATTACATTTGCTTGTATTTAACTTTCATTGTTTTTTATTTACTTTAAGCTATTTATTTGTCGAGAGCTGGTATAAACCCTGAGAATCAAAATTATTCAAATTTAAACTTCATAGGAAATTCTGACAGGAACGTTTGACGTACCGTTTTCTGTAAGTGCTTTTGTAAAAGAGATTAATTTGGGCTTAGAGGTAAATAAGTACAGAACTTACAGGTTCACTATTTTTACAAAGTTTTAGTTGCTATAAATTTTCAGTGCTTAAAGGGTATGAAGAGAAATATCAATAAGACTCTTTGTACAAGGCTTGCACTATATCATGGAGGTGAACAAGGAAATGGAAGTTTTACTCCATGAATGTTTATTCACACCATTCGAAGCAGAGCGGTCACATGTATGATCCAGTCTCTCAACTCTGGGGTAGGAAGCACGCTGTAGCGATTGGATAGGAGATTGTTAAAAGCCCACAACCAATCTGTATACTGCATAAAAAGATGGGACAACGGCCACCACGCACTAACAAAGCTCTTACTTCAACTGCCAAAATATAAAACATTTCATAAAAGAAGAAGATGTGTCTTTCCCGTAGTATCAAAAAGATTAACGTTATCTACCTGTGTTTGTACGAATACGCACAAATTACAGGTTTGAGCTTTGCGCTTAAAATAATTTTTATGGTGTAGTGCTCACGAGGGCTTGATGCTAGTCAATTCACACTTACAGCCAGTGCATAATCGATCTCAGTTGGGCTGGGTCTTCTTGCTGCGCATCCAGGAGCCCTAATCCAATCACTTCCCAGGCTGAAATCCCTATCCGGGAACTCCCCATTTCGTCAGGCTGTTTAAATTAGGCCAAGTTATATCTTTATATTGTTCATCCCATTGTGGCAGTATTACAAACGGCAACAGTATTCAGTCTAACACAGCTACTGTACTTATTATTATAATACAGGTAATAAAGCTACATGTTTCGGCTATTTACACACCATCCAGAGGCCATGATTAATCAAAAAGTAATATACAACATGTCTAATAAATTACATTGTCAGGTAAAATCAAGATTAATTTCGACTTGTCGCTTAAGGAGCGTAACACACCTACTCTAAGTAGGATGGCTTACTGTAACAGTGTGTCATACTGCTACGTTTTCCTGAGGGCATGTAGAGAATATTGGGACATTCAAGCTAAAATTGTTCATTCCCTGTGTAGGCAGTCTGAAGAACTATGCAACAACATATTTACAGTAGCGAGAACGAAACGGAACTCTCTGTGTGTGGTAAATAGTTGTTTAACAGAGGCGCGCGCGCTCATGCGCGTAATTGACTAAAGTACCCGTTTTCAGCTTGGTATTTTAATAAACTATGCTGAGATTTTGAGGTTCATATGTTTTATCACGCATATTAACACAATAAAGACAAAGTTAAGCTGAATTATATTTAAAGGTTCAGTTCGTACCGCGCAGTAAGCACAGCCCTTCTCCATTATGAAAACCAAACAATGTCGTATACGGAAATAACTGCTTCTTGTTCTGAGATTCATAAAAATCAGCGATAAATAATCTGTGGATATGATGCAGGAATTTTGAATGTTAACCGTAGTGGTCTATAAAGTAAACCCTGGGTTTTAAAGGGCTAATAAAGTATTAGTCACTGCTTTTAACGGCGTGTGTATTGGACTATCTACGTGAATCTGTAATGAAATTGATGTAGGTACGTACAATGTAACCTACAGCACTGCAGGAGCCAAACAATGAATTACTCTTACGTTCATGACAGTTTGTAAATATGAATAATGTGAATCGCATAGTCTGTCTTTTTAAAATTTTTACCGCTGTGATGATACACGCTGCTAATTCTCGTGATCACCAAAGAGTTGGGTGCTACATATACTAACTGTGTATAGTTGCCAACGAAACATAAATTGGCATAGATCGCTTTATTTGCTGCGTAGGTTTTATGATACGCGAACAGCAACCACGCAGACAGGATGGAAGAAAACAAGGTATATGGAGGGATTTTATGGTACCCATTTATTACCACAAGAGATATACTGCGTGACACGAAAGGAATCCAGAATGTCGAGTCTCAGAATTGGGTTCTGGATTCCTGCTAGCGTGACCGAACCAGAGCTGGAAGTGCTCTAACCGCTGTGAAACCCCACATTTGCTTTTGTGTTGTAACCACAGATGCCTACATTTCACTGTCGAAGCCCGGAATAAATACCAGGCCAGACCTTGGGGGATTTATGTTGGACAAAGTGACACTGGAGCTGCTTTTCTTCGAGTGTTTGGGTTTTTTATCAATGTTCCATATTGACATTTTATGTATTTTCCATCAACGATGTCTATATTAGCAGATGACAGCGTCATTAGGTGGAACACCTTTCTCCTGAAGTTAATCAGGCGTACGATACAGTCGTTATTTTATCTGACAACTATCACCTCGGCGACTCAGCCTGTAACAGAAATGAGTACCAGGAATATTTCCTGGGGGGGGGGGGGGCCATGGTGGGTGAAGGTGGCCGGTGCATAGGGCTGACAACCTTATCACCTTCATGTGCCGAATGTCTTGAACTCTGGTAGCCTCAACCTCCTGGAACCCTAAGGGCCTGTGCAGGTCTGTACAGGTATAAGTTTTACTGTCACCTCAGCCTATTGCCGAGGTTATGAATGAGCGGAACTGTACGTCTAATCCCCCTATACGCCTTCTTGGCATGGAAAGAAGTAACCTTTCTTTCACTTTTGCTATCAGTTGTCACTTCCTGCCGTCTCATTTATCGTATTCATCTGGCCCACTCAACCGGCGCTCACACGCGCAACGGAGTAGCGGTGGAAGATGACGAACGATAGTTGTTAGTTAAAATAAGGACCCTGCATTAGAGTTTCGAAGCTTCGCATGTTGCACGTTAACTATGCTAGAATGTATCTAATGTTCATTTTTCTGAAACCACTGAAGATAACACTACTTTTTGAGTCTAACTGCGCTTTCTCAGTTCTTTAAATATATATTGTCTAGTAGAAGTGCATTGGAAATGGCTTGGAAAGAAGCTGTTCTTCTGAGGATTCTGGGGGAATCCCAAAACCCTCGGTGAAGATAACAGGCTGGTATTTAGGCCTAAGCACAGGAATTGAATAAACTTGGAATGTGAGTCTTTGAGGCACGTAGCAATGTTTAGTACACTTACCCAGTTTCATCAAACGTTTTAAAGGGAGACCACAGAATTACACACGGGAACATACGTATAGCATACGTGACCCTGTACAGTTATTTCTAAAATCCAGACGGTGTTATTTACACATATGTGTCTTAATTGTGTATGAACAAAGAGATAACAACAGACCTCTCACCCTTTTGACATGCATGGGATGACCCAGCGTCATCCGTATTTGGTACTCCCAACGTACAATGTTCTGTAAGTCTGCTGAACTTGGTGTCCGCGCAACGTTACGTGAAGGTTATCTGTCCACAAACAATGCGTACTTGGAACAATGCGTGCGGACGAGAAATTTTATTACCTCCTAATTGGACAGCGTAATCTGCTGTAGGCTGTAACGAGTTTCATTGTCTTGTGTAGCGACTCGCTCAGGATTTGTACGTGCAGAGGTGTATGGACTGTACTTCAATTTAAAATAAGAGGCAATTAAATAAATAGGACTGTCGCACTTAACCCATAATTACTTTCAATTACATGAACATTTTAGTCACTTGCTACACTCAGTACTCGGTTAGTTGGTTAACGCGCCGTCGTTTTCGATCTTATTCTTTCAATGCGACAATTGGTCTAAAATACATGCGTTTGCTGATCTTGTTTATTCTTCTCCCATGGCTCACTTTAACGGCAGTAACTGTGAACGTTTGTCTTTTGTTGCTTTTTCTAAATTCAAGTTTCGAATTTAGCCTTTATTATTATTTTATAGATATTAGAGTAGTAGCAAAAGTGCCTTAATACTGGACGCTAGTTTACTGCTAAACCGCCAATTTTATCCGCGGAGGATAAGCAGATAATATATTACAATAAGTTAAAGTCCCAAATAAAAGAGAAGTGAACGGAATCAGTTTTGCGAAAAGGAATGTATCTTTTTGGAGGGAAGAAATTGATTGAATGAGAGGGAAAATGATGATGATGACGACGACGATGACGACAATAATAATAAATGCGCATATATAGCAGCAACAGAACACCAAATACGGTATACAGTTACATTATGAAAACTGATATTAACCCTTTAAAGACGAAGCATATCTCTTTTATATAAGGACTCAGTGCGTACCGCGCTGTAAACACTGTCCACTTCGGTTATAAAAACCAATCTCTTAATGTTTTATAAGGTAAAAGTTGCTGTTTGTTCTGACATCCGTACAAAACACATAAAGGCAATGTGGGCACCACGTAGAATTTTTTAATGTTAAACCTGGTCCTGTGTAAAGTTACCGCTAAGCTTTAAAAGGTTAAGGGAACTAAAGAAAGTAAAGGCAATATATCTGTGCCCCAGAAGAATGGACATGTAAAGCGTAATAGGTTTCGAAGTACATACGTAAACTGAAATGAAGATATCAAACCTTTTAGTATGTGTACACTTTTGAATCTCTGGTGTTTCGCAGAAAACGGACACTGAATAAAATATTGAGGCTTATAAAATTGTATATTATTTTATATAAGGGGGCAGAAGGACGTATATTTGATATGCATAAATTGTAAATAACTTACTGTGGTAAGTAACGTAGGTATTTGCGACGACTGTAAATCACTGGAATGTAATTTGATCTTATCATGAAATTGCATGCACAGTTATAGCAAGAGGTTTGCATTTAAACAGTTACAGGATCTTTTTTCATCATAACATGCCTTACAACTAATGCTAAGATAATTGTTCTGAGTATTATTTAGTTCTTACGTTACTCTGCTGTTTAATTAAAATTATGTCAATAAGATGGCAGTTACTAAAAGTATCAAGACCTGATAAAACAATTTCGATTGAATGTCAACATAATTTGCATGAATTTCTGATGCAGCACGAACTTTGTCATCCATGAGGAACTTAAGAAATAACAATAAACGTGGAGTTAGCGTGGAAGATATGTGCTGTACGGAATGGAGTTGGATAGAGGCCTGCAGTAGCTGAATTCCTTACACTAAAAACAAAGAAGTTTGCCTGATAGCCTGATATATTGCGCTTGCATTAGAATCGTCAGCCTCAACGTGGCAAAGAATTTGTCTCTTGCCGTCTTCTGGTTACTTGGATTGTAATTATTCAGTCCTTCGGAACGCTTACTCTCCCTTTGTTTAACAGCACTAAAAGTTCGTTTTCTTGTACGCTAGGCTTCCAAACGCCTAGACTTTATACAACTTTCATTTCTGCTAGGAAATCTTCGAGGGATAAATGTTATCCGCCTGCTTGTTAGTCTATTTTGTCAATTTTTTGGTAGCTCTTATCAAAATATATTTGGTTCAAAATTCTAGACAAGTTAGTTCCGCTTTTTAAGTTACGTGCATTATGTGACCATGACATGTGTTCCAATGGGCATGCTGTCGTTAAGTAAATTGATGTTGGTGACAGTAGCCACGCAGTTTAAGGCCCGTATGGTGTAGAATCTCTTGAAGGCTGGGATCAAGCATTGGAATTTCGACCGATTACTGTGAACTGATCCCCGGCAAAGTGATCGTGACAAATCTGTAGGGATTTATAGTTTCAGAATTCTGAATCGCAGTCTGTTACAGCTGCAGGAGGGCCGTGCCATGGCTGAGGCGGTAAGCCGCCGGCCTCCCACTGCTGAGACCCAGGTTCGATCGCAGGTCAGTCCATGTGGGATTTGTGGTGGACAAAGTGGCACTGACACAGGTTTTCTTTCCCCGAGGACTTAGGTTTTCCCCTGTCGCTTTCATTGCACCAATGCTCCATTACTTGGAAAAGGACAAAAAATAATCACCATCTTCATCTTCATCTTCATCATGGGGTTGCACAAGAAGCCTTAAGGCTGCAGTGCGTCCGTAGCGTCTGCTGCCGCGCCCTTCTCCACTACAGCTGCAGGACAGTCTGCCGAAGGGTCCGTTCACTGGACATACTGATTGTGCAACATTCAACGTTGATTGCTGCGTGTTGTGAGTACACATTTCGTGTCACCCAGGTGTTTGCAATACATATCTTTAAAAGCTTCGAATGTTCTTCACACGGCATGCGAATCCAAGCACCCCTTCGTTAAATGTGATACTGACGACTCATAAGCCTCAAATGTTGCCTTCATCTTTTTCATATAACCATATTTTCTACTTAACTGTAAGACACGTACAAATATTATAGGCCACGTTTATTAATGAAGATCCAGTCGCTTGTTGCAGATATTATAGGTCCTGAACACTCATGTCAGGTCTGTTCGTATGTTTACACTTCCAGCTTTGTTCGGCTGTATGCGTATTAATGTGCAGCCAGCGTACCAATGACGTCAAAGACATCATATTATGCATTCATTGCGACAGTCAGTCGTGACCGTTTCAAGATTCTGTTTTATAGCTTCCTTCGGCCGCTGAAGAGAACTATGTAAGTGCTGAAGTGGAATTATTTTACGAGATCTGTAATAATTCCGCTGGGACAGCTGTGTTTTATGTTTATATGAGGGAGTCAGCATTCTAGCTGCGATTCATGGTCGTGTTTTCGCTTTAAGTCACCAAGTTAGGGCGTAACTCTCAATATAACTACAAGAAGTATGTGGATCCACTCAGTTCTGTTGTAAAGTTACAGGTTTCGTCAGAAGTGCATGAACAAAATGTACATTCCTCTCAAGTACAAATGGCATACATGTATCTCACGTTTGGCCCACTCTCATTCGGCATACAGCCAGCGCACTGTACAAGTGTATACAAAAGAGAGAACTCATAGGAGAAAGCAGACATTGCAGCTGATTTAAATACTTCGGAACTCTGAAATTTGTCTAAGTAATATTTATAATTTAATCCCTTTCTTACAGAGAACGCACTGTGTCCACTTTACAAATACCAATTGATTCTAAAGGATTCTGACAGTGCTATATTATACTTCGCATTACAAGGTCTGTGGACTTTGTGTGTCGTCCTATATTCTGCAAACAGCAGAATGTTTCGGGAACCGCGTCTCTTTCCGTCGTGGGGTAAAACGGTGGAGAGACGCCTACTCGGTTGCTCCGACAGAAAGAACTACGCTTAGTCCCTGGATCGGTGAAACTTTCTCTTGTTTTTTTTTTTTGACTGTGAGACGGTGGGAAAAGCCCAAAACTTAGTGCCTGTAAACGGCAACTCGCTTGATGATGCGCAGAGCAATGATCGCTGTTTATTTCTGGAATCAAGTGAAACATATCATCAAAGTGCATGAAGTGATGCACTTTGTGGATAAAATAAACAGGTTCGTAATAAGTAAAAGGGGGTGTAGGTATCGTTACCAGTGTGCTTTAAAAGGATTAATTAATAATGTTGACTAAGTGAGACTTATTAACTATTCTGTATCAAATGAAAAGTATATTTAGTCCCTGATGGTAGGAGAGGACGATCACGTTGGGTGAATTACGGACTGGAGAGGAAGAGGTCCTGGCTTAGTTATAAAGAATACGTGCATTCGCAGGGGAAAACGAGGAAAACCACGCGTAAACTTCAGTTGCGATATGCAGTATTTGCCGAAGTTCAAACTAGCCATTTCCCGAATAGAATTTCAAGCTTATGTGATAATTTATTATGAATGACAGCGAAATGCTAAATCATAATATAGAAATGATAGGGGTTAATTAATCATTCAAGTTATAGCTTTTGGAAATACAACCTACATCATACACTAACTCATTTCGTAGAAACAGAGGTGCCACATTTGACAGATGACGCTTATGGATGAGTGACAAATCATGCTCCCCTGAGGTCTGGTACAATGACGGAGTGATGAGGGAGGGGGTATTTGGGAAATGTAATTATACTCTCGAAGGACTGAGAAGAACAGGACTAGTGCAGTTTTCACGTTAGTGTCAGTAACTTTGTGTTATCGACTTCAACCATATAAATAGCGTAGATAACCCTCTGTGTACAACTTCGCATATATTGATCAAGGTAGCTGTGAACATCTACTTGTCTCCATCTCAATGAGGTCGTCACCGGGAGGAGTTTCTCCGCCAGCACGTAAACTTACTTCTAGTTGATTAAAATCATTTGTCGGTAGGTTGGCACGTTACGCACATTAGCATGAAAACAGCATGATAAAACGCTGCATATATCACGTCCGCTACTAGATCAAAGAAGTTTTATCAAAACCACTAGTATATGAGCTTGCTGCAGTAGCTTTTACTACCATGTCTGTAAGTGTTCTCTAAATCTGTCGCTGTAGAGGGTATAGCAACAACTCTCTTTCCAACAGGATCCACTGTTACAGACGACTGAGTGACGTAACGAAGCATAATTCTTCATAACTCTATAAACGAAGGTGCACAACAGCAAATTTAGAGAACAGAGACACACCGACGTGATAGTATGAACTAGTGCAGGCTTGGATCTGCAGGATTTTAATTCAGCAGTTGGCTTAGGTTTTCATTTTAAAGTCTTATTCATGATAATAATTAACCTTTTAAAGCCTAGCGGTAACTTTACATACCTCCAGGTTTAAAACTAAAAAAATTCTACGTGGTGCCCACATTGCGTTTATGTGTTTTGTACGGGTCTCAGAACAAACAGCAACTTTTGCCTTATAAAACATTAAGAGACTGGTTTTTATAACAGAAGTGGAGAGTGTTTACAGCGCGGTACGCACTGAGTACTTATATAAAACAGATAGGCTTCGTCTTTAAAGGGTTAACCAATAAGTTCCTCCTGTGAAGCTAATGTCCCAGACAGACAGACTTTAGGACAGAAACGTCGAAAAGCTCATAACTGCATTTTTACGCCTTTTTTTTTACCAAGGTGTCAAAAGCAGACGCACCCACATGCGACCCATACTGCTGCGGAGGGCTGGTTTCCTTTTCTGGGTGTATTCTGAGATACAATTTTTTGTACGAGATTGCTAGAGTATAGGATGCCGGAGGAGAATACACAGAAGTAAGAAAGAGGAATTAAACGGAAGAATAGGAACACTGTAAAATAATTAGTTTAATAATGTGTATATTTTCAGAGAATATAACTAGGCTGAATTTGATCAAGAAAGATTAGGTATGATGTGCACTCGGTAAGTCTACGCGTAGTTAGATGAGATATGAGAACAAAATTTTAGCCTGAAAAGATGAAGGGAAGAAATTTCTTGCGAAACTGGGATGTAGAGAGGAGAATGGTGTTAAAACGGATCGTGTATGGGTAGAGTATGAAGTGAAAATGATTAGGCCAACCGTGCACGTAAAGTCACACAACTTCAGAAGAGCTCATAACATAGATTAAAAGGAAAGTGAGTTCCGTGTGTTGTGTAGTTTTATAAGCTCTATCAAAGTGTCGTAATACGCTCTTGTTAGTTTCTTCCTGGGTTGTTTAGTACCAATATCTTAGGCTAGAATCCATTCTTGTCAAAAATAAAACAACCGCAAAGCACAGCTTCATTAACTACTTTGTATTCTAGTGTTGAGAATACATAAAATACATAAACCAACACTACGTGTTTCGTTTGTTCCGTAGCCACCTTCGGGTGTTTGCTTTAGGAACTATTAAATACAAGTGTGTGTTACTAGTTCCTTTCGCACACACCTGAAGATGGCTAAGGAATAGCCGAAACGTGTAGCGTGATTTTATGTATTTTATGTATTCTGAACATTAAAATACAAAGCAGTGAATGAAGTTGTGCTTTGCGGTTGTTTTATTTTTCACGTACAAACATCACGCACAACGTGATGATGAACATTAAAATCATTCTTGTCAATACAACGGTAAATTTTCAGGTTGCATCTCTTGAACAGTTGAGTTATTCAAACGTTCTGAACAAAGACTGCTCCGTGGGAATGTTTGGATGGCTAACTAGATAGAAAACCTTTACTTTCCTGGCAGGAGGGAAAAAAGGATCCGGTGTTGCAGTGTTCAGAAAATTATTTAAATCGGCAACTTCTTTTCGTAGGAGATCCTGTCGCTTCCTTGAGGGCAACAGTGACATCAGGGTATTCAAATAATTTTCCTTTAAAACCTTTGTATAAAACTGTATTTCTTTATAACTTACCAATTACATAACTGCACGCAGATATATATGTTTCAATAATAAAGATTAAAACCAACAAAGCAGGCCTGCACTCTGTTTAGGGAGAATTTCTTAATCAGCTGTATTTGGTCTCCTACATGGCTCGAACTCTCAGCGCAATTGTCAAGGAACTTACAGGATTACAGTGAGAAATGCAGCTCATAAAGTTCAGTATTGCATGCATCAATAAACTACTTACGCGTATACAAGTTTAAAATTTTAAAATGGCAAATAAAATTGATTAAAATGTCTATAGCTATAGATGTCTTTCATAATTAAACTCAATCTATTATTCACTTAGTTAATTCAGAGGTAGAATGGGTTAGTTTTCTGCAGTGACTTTGGGCGATTGTGTGGTTTCACAAGTAATAAATATACGAACATGGACATAGTAGTTTTATATAAATGGCGTGTGTAAACAATCCTGAAGTAAAAACGTTTTGTCAAAACATTTAATTATGATACTAAAATAATCGTGAGATGACATATATATACATATGTACATGTTCTCATGATGTGTGGAGAAGTCTCATGTTACTACCTAGATTGTGTGAATTCTGCCCTGTGGATAATATGGCATTAAGTAATGTATGTAAAGTATTTAGTGAAATACGTATGTTATGTAAATAAAGTAACGGTGTAACCTATATTATATGGTGATATAAATGGCCAAGTAGTCGAGTCGCCTAGGCGTTTGAACAGAAGAGTGGTTTAGCAGGAACGCGCTGGGCTTGTATTCGGTACGAATGCGATTGAATCTGAGCCGGATTGTCGGATAGAGTGTGGGTTTTCATTGTCTTGTTAGGCGAATATCAGGGTAACACTTTAAAAAAGTCGACGTTCAAAGCAATTCAAATCATCACCCACTTAAACAATTATGATCATCTCCCCATCCAATTTGACCTTTGTATACTTCTTTTGTTGTTGAGATGGTGTCTTTAATTGACCCAAGAATGAATCAGCGCGTCGTAGACTGCCGTTTCTTTAGTATCATAGACGAAACCTGTGACTTTCGTAGACACAGAATTTTTACAGCTACTAGGTAATATAAATTTAATCCATTTTACTAAGAACCGTTTGCACAAAGCCCTATAATCGTATATGAATTTCACCATTGTTGAATACAAAATAACGATTTTAAAATTGCGCATGGAATTTCTGGATTACAGTGATACTTGTATATTAATTTAGAAAATATTTGTTACTTAAAATATTGGTACGAAATGAAATTTCTAAACAAATTTTAAATCTGAATTGACATTATATACTCCCTGTGTTACTCCTACAAATACGTACAGTAACCAACAAAGGCGCATAAAACGACTAAAAATCATACATAACACATAAAAATCCTACACGTTTCAACGTCAGGGCGCCATCTTCAGGGAATTCAGTCCCTGAAGATGACGCCTCGGCGCCGAAACATGTAGAAATTTTGTAAGTTGGGTATGATTTTAGTCGTTTTATGTGCATATGTCGGTTTCTGTAGATACTTAAAAACTGAACTTAGGTAACGTTTGTAAACGAATGCTACAAGAATAATTCGCAGTGAATTAATACATTTGAATATACATACCAAGTTTCTGAAGTCGTATTTCTGTCCAAGTTACCGCCTTCATTGATTTAACACATGGTTCCTATCTTTCCGTACAAGATTATGAACACTTGTGCGATAAACACTGTGTCTAGGCCTAATGTTAAGGTGTTACATGAAACTGAAGTCAGCAAGAGTGGAAAAGGCGCTACTTTGTTGTCTTGTTTCCATTCCACACACACCACCTTACACCATGAGAGGCTAGAAATAGAGTGTTGTGAGTTTTTCCATGTAGCTTTCCAGTTCGGATGACAGTATTGTCATGTACGTGGTACATTCACTGCTGGGCGTGTTACTCTCTTATCCGCGTTCAAATACAAACTTGATTCGACATAAAAGTGAAAGCGATCAATAACTTAGCGTGTCAAGTACCAATGTGTCGACTGAAATTGTATAGTTTTCCTCCGTTGGTTTGACAAAAAATTAGATAAGCTAAAATTAAAAAAGAAAAATGTTTCAGTTAAAAATCTTAATTTAGTTATAGCTTACAACCAACTGACTGACTGGCCGACTGACTGACTGACTGACTGACTGAGTGACCAACTCCATGAAGGGGATTAATTATTAACAAGTTAATGGTCTGTCAGAGACTGTAGAAATCCCCTCCCATTATGGAACCCGAATGTTCATTACAGTGCTCACAAGGGCCCACCACAGGCCCGTTTCTTACACTAGATGAATTCAGTGGACCTCTGATTATATTCATTTAACATCCACTTTAATATTATGCTCCTACCTCTTCTAAATGATCCGTTGCTTCAGGTTTCCCACTCGAAATTTTGGTGTATGTTTTTATTTCTCATCTCCCTTTGCGTGCGTACATAATGGCAAGTATGGGCCCTAGGGATCCATCACTTGCGTTGAGATTTATTATTTGACCTTTAAAGTTTGATGCTTAGTGTATGTACCACCAGGCTTAACATTTCTACGTTCTGTCTAGTGAATTTTTGGCTTTCCCTACATCAGGCATTGTGTGTGCGGTTTCTGCAACCAAGATAGAGGGGTATGTTTGTTGTGCGATGAGAAATGAATCTTTAAATTTAATTCAGGTTAATTTTCATCTTAAAGTGTGATGCTAGTTCAAGAAGTTTAATCATCATACGAAAACAGGATGTGGTAAATTTTGGTTGGTTTAAATTCCAATGCCTTTAAATTAAATTAGCCGTAGTAAATAATATAAACACTGTCTTGATACATACGACAGTGATTTTCTTTATTTTCAACGATGTCATTTGAGGGCGGTACACACAGTTATTAGTTCTGGGAATGGAAACATTATGCCCACTCCATCTGCAGTCAGCTAACGCTAAGTTTAATCTCCTAAGAGTTAGAATAAAGTACTGACCTGCACGAAATGTTGAACGCTTTCCAGCAGCATTCCATACATGATGTCCAGACAATTAAACAAGTCGAACGTAATATGCCAGTGACAGGTGTAGACACACAAGTATTTATACCTTCTGATAATTTTTATGGCTCAGGAAACTTGAAATATTTTGAATAAAAATGTGACTCAATGCTTATTATAAGACAGTTCAAGAGACACGAAACGTTCACGTCCCACTTCCCGCAGTCTTCAGTCCGTTGTATCATCGGACCGACACCCACAACAAGTGCTGTATTGTCGGTGTCTCTGGTGCCTTCTCGCACACAGACAGACTCACACACCAATATAATCGTGTGTTTGTACATGCGTGTTGCCTGCGCCGTGATTCATGTCATGCGTGGAAGGTCCTAGCTAGAGAACCTTCGCGCTGAGAATAAATGCACGGTGTCCGTTTTGGGTGAGTTTGTTAAAACTTATCCTACAGGTCGTAGCCACTCTGTATTACATTTACGGAGAGATTAAGAGCAGACTTAGTCTGAGGAAGTGCACATTACCCTTCAGTCCAGAATCTTCTCGTTTCATATGTAGTGTAAAGAAGAAGATAGATAAAATCGTATTATTTGCTACTTTGTGTGTGTGTGTGACATCTGCTCGCTGACCCTAGGAGATAAAAATATGTTTAGGCTGTTTCAGAACGCAGTGCCGAGGAAAGTTGTGGAACTAAAATAAATAGAAAGTAAGAGGAAGGAGGAGAAAGATAATGGCGGGGGCTACTTAATTTTACTACTCTTCTTGAATTTCCTGTGGCCCTTCGGCCCGTTTCCAGGCCATGGCCTCCCGTGTTTTCTTCCTCCAGCCACTCCTACGTATTGCCACTGCGCGCCGATTTTGGCACTTAGCTAGTTGCTGGCATCCTTCAGCCCTTTGTCTTTCCATATTTTCCTCCGCCTTCCGGCGAGCCTTCTTCCTCCGAGACTTTCTGCCAGAATTCTTGTTGGAATTGTGTTGTCTAATGTCCTTACTATCCACCTAGCCCTCTTTTAACAAACATGCATGTTACCAGGGAAATGTCTTTCTACAGTCGATACAGTTCTTCGTGGTACCGTATTCCAAGACGCCATTAACATATGTTGGTCCAAATATTCCCCGAAGGACTGTGCTGTTAAAGGAACCGATTATTTGTGCGGCATTCTGGGGAAGCGTCAACGTTTCACTACCGTACAGGACAGGTGGTCGGGTGAGTGTTTTGTAAACAGTCATTCTGCTTGCGCGGTTGCCTACACATGCGGTACGTACGAATGTAATTACTTTGATACCAATGTATGTGTAAAGAACCTACCGATTTTAGATTTGCCAATGTAAAACTTGGTATTTCATCGCTACATTTCCTAAGAAATCTTCCTGAAGATGACCTAATAGGAGGTCGAAACATGTTGAAAAGGAAACAGACGGTTGTTAATGTTACAACTGACTGTTGTTAGGTCTGTGACTTATTCACATGAAAAATATGACTAATATCAAAAAAAGCGATTCACAACCTATGCTATGGCGGTTTATTTCATCAGAGTTTTACAATATTAATTAGTAAAGTATAATATACCGACACAAATATAATGCTCGTAATATTTCTAGAATATTTTAAACATTTTCATAAGACATGCAGACGTAATGTTGCACGAAATTTCATGACCATTCATGACCATGACATCTGCGTTAGTATAACGTATTGAACACACACACATATCTTGTTAAGATTCATAAAAAATGGACCTAATTATCTCCCATTTTTTATTAAAATTATGCACAAATGTTGTTGATTTATTTTTATGGCTACTGCACTCAAAAATTTTTTCTTCCTACAAAAACTCTCAGGAGATAAAACACTTTAGCATCCTGCATGAACACACAAACTTCCGCCTAGAAAAGTATAGGCTTATGGTCGGACCTACAGAGAAAACTCTGCAGTTGCAGATGTGTGCCTCCATTTCGAAAATCCTAAAGCACTAAAAGTTACAGCCTGTCTGTACCATGTACTGTGTTGCACAAATATTAACGTCGTGCGATCTTTTGTACGGTAAGACCACGTGTGGCACCGACAGTATAAATATTAGAAAGGAGTCGCTATTTGTGCTTGCACCTCTGAAAGTCAACTAGAAAAAGAACCGTAACAATTTACATTGACAATCGCTGTTAAATTTGTTTTAATCCCGACAAAGAACCATGTCCAGTAAAGCCGTAGTCTAAGTATAATATGGTCCCGTGGGAATATTGACGTGACGGAAAGTTATCGTTTAATAATTTGACATGAAACGGTTGGATTTGCTTTGGCGGTCTATTGCGGCGTTGCGAGGGAAAGAGTTAAAACGGTCTATAATCTAATTGTCTCAGCGGGAAACATAACACTATATTATGCAGCAGGTTAGTTACATCTTTTCGAAGGCAGTGTCAACTTGCAATTCACGGATTAGAGTTAGCGCGTGTGAGTGAGCACGGATGAATAAGATGACGCATCGATACATCGAAGTCGATTGGTGAACTCAAAGTGCACAACGTATCGACTATTAATGAACACAAAACATGGCCGCAGCCTGTAGTGAAGATTTGCCAGTTTCTCCAACGGACACTAAATCTGTGACTGAATCAGTTAATTCTTCTGGTAGTAAAAGTGTATCACGTTCCCCATCGAATTCTTCTATTAAAGAAGACAGATGGCCTGCTCTGATAGTTTCCAAGGAACCAAAAATTGGCGTGAGGAAGAGAATGAAGTGTAAGACACGTCATAGTTTACATTGTTGTTTATTGAAATTCCTTATAATCCTCCATCCTTTCAGCGTGTCTTGGAAGGGGTTTTACTACATACGGTCTTTTAGTGTTAAGTCTATTCAACGAAACTGTTGTTGTTACAGGAATTTGAGTATTTAGCGTGCAATCTAATGTTTTCTCGTACTATGTTGTTTTCTTGCCAGACTACAGGTTGTCATGTAACAAATCACAATCTAAATTTTCACCGTTGTAGAACCCCATGTGTCAGGAACAATGGCTGTAGTTACTTAGTGATTTGCTTTAATACTTGTATGAAAAACGTTTGCTGCATGAAAGAGTGTGGTAAAATCCCAGATCATGTAATCATTTTACACTCATGTTAAATTTGATACTGTAAATCCTCATGGTTAATGTAAACTCTTTATGCGATGCTCATCTTGGACATTACTACTGATGCCGAATGGCAAACATCTGATACAGGCATCAACTGTCAGCATATTATCTTCAAAGTGTTGTAACAGTAATGTACTTTCAAAAGACTATGTTTTCTTGCTCAACTTCTGCCTTTGTAAAGGCACAAAAGTTTGAAAGTGAATCTCCCAATTGAGACTTGCACACCTTTGTCTTGCACCTTATGTAAACTGTAAACTAAACATAACTCTGACACTTATTTAAGCATACAGAATTGACTTTCAGACTGAATAAACCCTTTGTACTAATCATTACATTGCACTGTGGTAATGTGTCTCGCTGGGTTTGGTCTGTGTATATGGGTATTAAAGATAATTATGGCTGGACTTTTTTGAAGCAACACACTCAATGCGTATACTATACAAGTATAGTGCCAATGGTAGATGTGATTCAAATGAAAAGTATCGATAATGAATTGCAGTGTGCTGGTTTTTCTGTGTTAGAGTTTGCATAAACACGGCCACATCAGAATCCAATGATTATTGTTTTTGTGACATAACATCATGAAATGTTACATTTAATTAACAGATTTTTTAATTATTTTGATAACGGTTAGAGAGGCTTGATATAATAAGTGCCATAGTGCAGAAGATGAAAATTGAACCATTGGTGCTGTAATATCACTGTCATTCTTCCATACTTAGTCTCCACTTTTATATAGATCAGTTTTAAACCACGATGCTGGTCAGAATATCGAAGAAGTAAGATGCCACACACTGCTGTTTGAATTGAGACTAGATGAGGGTGACAGTGTAGCAGTAAAGGAAATGTAATCAGTGCTGCTGTTGGACAAGTCCAAGAATATTTATTTTGACAGTATATTTTTGTTGTTTGTAATCAACAATGTTCCATGGCTGTAGTTGCAACAGATTACCATCTCCTGTCTCTGCCTGTGTCAGGATTTTGGTTTTAACTTATTTTGTTGCAAGTTGTGCAGAGATATTTAAATTGAGTTATATGTACATTTTTTAAAATTCTTTACCCAAGAAGCCTTGGTTATAAAATGTGTGGGTATATAAATCAACAGTAAAAAAATTTTTAGTTTGTACTTGTGGGCCACAAGTACAAACTGAAAATCTTTTTACTGTTAATTTATATGTCTACACATTTTATTACCAAGGCTTCTTGTGTAAAAAATTTAAAAAATTGGATATATTTACAATTTATTATTGTATTGTAAAGGCGGAGAGCTCATGCCTGTTGCAGTATTTCATATCTTTTTAATGTTCTCATAAGTTCTCTGTCCCTTAATATCCCATAAAGCCTTGGGCTTGCCAGTTATAATGTTTTTCAGGAATGTAACTCCACATTTGTGTCACAGTGCTGTACTCAAAGGTTATTCAATGCAGTTTCATGTACAGGCAGTCATTAATGGACTTCTCATTGCAAAATGCCCCAGTCTGATGAATGTGGCATTTAGCAGTGAGAAGCTGCTGTCTTACCATTTGAGCTATAAGTGACAAGAAGTGACATTTTTTCTAAAACACTCTTTAAATAACTGCAGAATGTTGTATTCTGTTACTAAAGTAAACTTCTCATGAATAGTTCCCAGATTCAGGACCTTGCTAGTTAGAAATAAGTTTTTAGTTAAGCTGTCCATATTCTTGTGTGAGCAGATCCATTTGTGATTTTATAGTTCAATATATTTCAGGCTTATAACCTGTATGTGTTAGTTTTCTCTGAGTACTTACTGTTGCTTATTACTGTAAGTGACTGTTGAGGGGTAGGATGCATTGTACAGAACCTTAGTTATAGCCAATGATACCTCAATGCTGAGCTTCATGTTGTCACAGACAATGCCTTGGTAAGAGTGACTGAAATATAACCTCTACATGTGGTGTGGAGGAAATGGTGTTACCAAACTTTAGTTTAGGTGGTTTATGTTTCATTTTTATGTTACAGTGTATTTCTTGTAGTGTGTTGACTGGTGCAGTTGAGTCCAGTGTAAACTGCAAACTACTTTATATTTGCTTCTTTTTATACCATGTTTTTGAAGGTATGCACTGTCTGCCCACGTTATTGTGTGATGTTCCAAGATTGAATCCACCACTTTGTTTTAAACACACACTCTTCACCAGGCTTAATCATGTTTTCCTCCTGGTAGCATAAGTGCCTTCACTATTACACCATGGCACGTAATTAGTGTAGCTGTACATAGTTGTTTACTTCCAATCCCCATAAAGTATTTAACACTTAAGAGTTCCCTGTTGAGTGCAAAATGCATAAGTCTCATTTTCTTATTAAATGTCTACCTGAAGACAGATAAGTGAATGCTGGTTTTGTTAGTAAATGTCTATCTGTTGGTGGGCAAATAAATGTTTGTTTTTGAGTTGTGATAAAGGTAAAGGTGAAGTATGTGTGATGAAGGTATATGGAGGAATGGAGGTATAGCTCCACTGACTCTTAACCTTTATGCTAGATGGAGGTGAGTGGTCAGCTTCTTGCCTCAGGTGCTTTATGGTTGGGGAACAAGCCCTTTGTATGCATTGAATAGGAAGCTGGGTGGGTCCCAGAGCTGATCTGGACCCTGGTGAAGAGAAACATGTGCTGCTTCTGCTGGTAACTGAAGCCTGGCCTGTAGTCTAGTCACTTTACTGACTGGTGGCCCAGCTCACTTTGAATTGTGATTCATGGACAAATGTTTGAAAAGTGTTTGCTAGTTTTGCATCTGTGATGTTTCCTTATCAGTGCTTTCTCCTGTTGCCAAGCAGCATGTTCGATTATCTATTCCATGTAGGGCTGATGAGTTGAGCAGTTCCAGCCAGTTTAGATGCTATTGGAAGTGGCTGTCATTGAAATAGTTTTGTTCTTGTAAGCCCGACTGCTTAACTGCGAGACACATTGTGTTAAGGTATGTAATAAAGCATCTGTTATGTTAGGTTTGCCCTGTTTAGATGTGATACTGTGCTGTCATGGCAGCATGTTGTAAGAAGAAAATTACTGTATGTAGCCAAATGTAAGATGAGAATTTTTACATAATTTGTCATCTGAAAAAGGGGAGGGCTCACCTTCTAATGGTGCACATAATTAAACACATCCAGTATTGGTATTTTCTGGAATATTGAAGAATGTGTAGTGGTCGTCTTATTCTGTAGGTTGTCTTTTACTTAGATAAATACAATACATTAGCATTTTCCAGATTTAATTACATCATAGGTGTGTGAGTCATCAAGTGTCCTGTGATCTGCAAAGGCATTTAATGTTATTTCAAACCACAACTTTTATAGGAGATCTTCAGTAACAAGGGCTGAACTTATGAACGGTATATACAAAAATATAACCTGCCTGTGGTCTTAGTGGTTGCTTATTTGTGGTTTAAAAATGCCGTTAGTGTCTTGGACTATATAGTGATACATGGTGGTGTCATAGTGAACAGTGAGTGGGAAATAATGTGGAAGGAAGAAATTGGGGTCCTAATTTGATGTACTGTCCTGACATTTGCTTGGAGTGACTGAGAAGTTCAGGTAGCATGTGAATGCAATAATGCGTCTTACAGCTAGAAGTATTGATTTACTTTCTGTCACTGTGGTGCCATCTGGGGTGGGGTGTTGTGGGAAATCAATAGCAGTGGGCCTTGTGTGTGTGTGTGTAGAACAGTGGCCATGACTTTTAGTGTTCCTTCCCAGACTTGTGATGGTTTAATTAGTTACTTATTTGTATTAAGAACTGGCATTGTGATTTCTGTCTTCAGGAACTTTGGGACTGGAATTGGCAGAATTTTTGTAACATGTGAATGGCATTAAATCAGTGTTTGCCATTTCGTGTACTAGTTTATATTTTTGTGTTGTTATAAAGAAATTGTTATGCAGTAGTACCCGTTAATACAGAACAGTTTGATTGTTCATGCTGTAAGGCATACATTAGCAAACTGTCAGCATTTAACAGGCTTGTGATACGGGTTCCTAAAGTATAGGTTGCGGCAGCTGTAAAGGTGGATTCAGAATGTGAATAGCTTATTGCCTTTTCCAGAAACTAACAAATGAATAAATTCGTCTGTCAGTAATTTTTATGTATATTTAAACATTACAGCATTTTTATTGTTATTATTAAATGCACTGAAATTAGAACGTATGAAGTTTTGACTATAACTGCACACATTGGAAATATTTGTAACCGTTGTTTGCAACGGAGAATCTGCTATAATGATTGATCAAGATATGGCTGGTGCACAAGACACCATCTATTTGTGCAACTTCCGTGTGTCTGTTGATGGTGAATGGCTGTGCTTGAAAGAATTGCAGGATGTGGAATTCAGTGTCCCTGAATCTTCATCTCAGCCATCAACTCCATCTCCTGATGAACCTCTACCATTACTTGGTATGCTTGTGAAAGAACGTTCATGTTTATTATTTGAAATACATTTGCATATAAATTATCACTTCTTTGCCATGAATGCCAGAGATTTCCTGTATGTCAGCTGTGTATGGCCTAAAGCCATGGAAGCAAAATACAAAATACCTGTGAAAAGATGAAAATGTAAATACTCTTTTAGTTTTAATTATTTCCATAATGCTTATTTTAATAAATGTTCAGTTTTTTAATTTCAAACTGTATGTGTTTTATATTTCTGTGCAGTATCCTTCTGTTAGATGGGAGGGGTGTAGTTTTTTATTTTGTCATATGATGTATGAGTAAGGCATTATGATAAAGTGGGGGAAATCTGATAGTTGTGTAATTCCAGTCATTGCTTTTGTGTGTGTGTGTGTGTGTGTGTGTGTGTGTGAGAGAGAGAGAGAGAGAGAGAGAGAGAGAGACGGAAAGGGGCGGTGAAGCTTGATTTGTTAACACCCATAGAAGCAACTCAGAGGCACACTTAATGAGATGATGCATTGGCAACAGCTGGAGAACTTTGTTGAAGTTTTCATATCCCCTCCCATTTGGGACTAAGAAATCTATGACTCAGCTCAACATTGTGTTTGTGACTGTTGTTATTAACCAAACAAGTTAAATGTTCCATAACAGTTTGTGGTTCATCTTATGTGTGTGTAAAATTCAGTGATAACATGTGGCCCATGATTTTTAATTCTGACCAAATGCAGAGAACATTAGAGGTGCTGTTTTTAAGTGTACAGCTTAATAATCTTGTATGTTTCATCACTGGACTTCATAGGCAACTTTTTCTTAATAAATTTATGTTGCTGTCTTTTCTACAGTTTCCGCTCTTCATATTGTGGAGTCATTCTTGCTTAAGTGTTTGGCATTTACCCACTTGACCATATCTAAGAATGGTGTAGGGTTAGGCTGCCCTTTGTCATACTTCTGGTACTAGTCATGTGAGTCATACTAAGCACTGATGCACCCCTGGCAACTAAATTTTGAATGGATACCGAGTATGCGGGCTCTCAGTTATAGGTATAACAGGCACAGCGTATTCCAAGTTTGTCTGTTACCGAAATGTCATGCACTTGTGGGAAGTCAAAGTTACAGTGCATCATGATGAACAGTATTATTTAATTTGATGTTGTACCTGCATTTTATAAGGAGAGGTGTTTAGCCATTTGTATTATGGTTTTTGGATCATACGTTTTGGTGCTCTGAATTGTAAACTTTGATGAGGAAGTGATTTCCTGGGCCTCTGTGCACAATTTAATGAATCATTAGCTGTATTCTTGATTGATGATATCAATAAGAAGTTGAGGATATTTTCTGTAGTCGTGACAAAAATTCCATTGCATGGGCACAAATGATTAGCATCAGTACTGTGCTTTCTCTTGAACTGTCAGAGGTGAACCAAGGTAAACGAAGACCTGATTTCAGATTTCAGGCATCACTGCATTTCCTTGTAGGTCAGTTATTTTTCCATGAATAACCTTTTGAAACATGGCCATACTTTATGATAATGGAATGTTTTGCTTCAGAATATGGTATAAACCAATTGTCATATTTAAATATTAATAGCAAGGTGGAGGGACTAGAGGTATAACTGCACTCATTCTCAAGCATGGCAGTGGATGGAGGTGAGTGGTCAGCTTCACACACTGGCTGCTTCAACCCCCAATAAAAGAGTTTCACTGCACCCATTGAATAGGAGTCTTGGTGGGCTTCGCAGCAGGTCTGGATGATTTCAAGAAGAGAAACATCTGTTCCTCATGCGACGAATTAAACCATAATTCCTTGGCCATCCAGGCGTTAGCCTAGTCATCATAAAATCATAAATATTTTGCAACATATAGTTATAGCTGTTCATATGCAGGCTTTCTGGAACTTTTAAAGTGTATTTCTTATGTTTGCATACAGAATAACAATTAGTAGAATGAAATCATGCATAACAAAAATAATTTTCTTTTATTTCAGCCCGAGACCCCGTAATGATAGAAAGAAGTAACTTAGTCAACATATCAAAACTCATAGTGAAGGAGCTGATAGAAACATCACTAAAGTATGGCCGAATGCTGGATTCTGATAGTATGCCGTTACAGCATTTCTTTATAGTTCTGGAACATGTTTTAAGGCATGGATTGAAACCAAAGAAGGTAAAGTTATTATTTGCATCATGTATTTGAATGATGGTAAACACTGTGTTATGTAACATGATTTTTAACAGTGATATTTGACAACTGTGGGATGTATGTACCATATATAAGTGGCAGAGGTTTCCTTCTTCAGGGAAAAAATGATGAGAATGTAAGACAGCTGCTTGTAACAAAATGGTAGGCATAAATTAGACAACACTGAGAAGTGCAGCTCCTGTTGGCACATACTCATTCTTTCCTACTGTCTCCTGTGTTTAACATCTCTCATATGTTCTCATTATTAGTACCCTGAAGATGGAGATGGTATGTGCCTCCAGAATGTCAGAGACCCTTTTCATTATTATGTGATACTGGAACCCAGAAGAATGCACCCCAAGATTGCATATGGATTTCTGTGGGACCCTGATATCTTTTTTGCACTAAAATAATATTGTGTTACAATTGTGTATGATAGTGATGGAGTAGTGAAGATGCAAGCTGTCTGCACTGATGCTTCATCCTGGAGTGAGTAGTTCCTCATGTTTTGAAGGATCATATTACATTCATCTCCAGGGTCAAACTTTTCAAGAACATATGTGTATGTCTTCTTGGAATGCTGCAAGATGAAGGCACTGCTGTCATTCAAAGCTGCAGGAACTGCTCACCCAGTGACACAGCACCATCACCCAGACAGCTTGCATCTTCAACAGCACCACTGAGCTTGTGCTGATTAAGTTGTCTTTTAAGGTATTAATAGTATATCAATGAAGGGGGTTATGACTGATGGTCTGGAGGCTGATTATGAATGGGGGTTTAGGAGAGTCACGGCCTTGTGTTAGGTGTGGTCCCAGTATTAACTTGTAGTGATCTGTGAAAGAAACATCAGATAAGCTCAGTTAGGATGGTTGGCCCTGTAACTGGAACTACAAAGAGTGACTGTCTGAATGTGAGTCAGCCATATACAATGAGAGCAGTGGAGCCTGAGAAGACAGCAACATAAGATGTAAGAGTTACAGGTATCAAGTTTTAATTATTGTAATTAAGACTTACAGCAGTCCAAGAGAATTATATACAAAAGGAGCCAAATCTGCTGATTACGTTGTGTGAAATGTGAGGTTTTCATTGCAGTGAAAATTTTTATTATGGTCACTATATTCTCATGCTATCTTGTGGGTGGTTACCAAAATTTTGGAGGAACCTGCTGCCTCCATCATCAGGGATTTGTTTGAAGATGCATGCAGCAGGCATCTCAGACATGTTAAACACCTGCGGGACTACATGGTGTCATAATCATTAAGACTGTTGCGTTAGTTTGTAATTCCATCTCTAGTCTTGTGAGTTGAACCCGAAGACAAGAGTCACTGGGCCAGAGACAAATGAACTTGGTACCATAGTTAGTTTTAACATATATTTGATTTATTATGTTTCATTGTCCAGGAAATGAATTTAAGTTGCTTATTTCAGGGCCTTCTTGGACCCAAGAAGGAACTTTGGGATATCTTGCAGGTTGTTGAAAAATATGCTATTGAAGCACAAGATATCACATCAAGTGTGAGAGATCTGCCTACTGTTAGGTGAGTTATAATGCCATTTACTAAGCAGCAGTCATTAAGCCATGATGACACCCTAACCCTTGCAAATCTTTCTCAAGTGATGTGATTCATAGCTTTAGAATGTGATTTAAATGCTCAAAAGAAGAGAACCGGGGAATGTTGAGTCATACACATGGGCAGCTAAAGTGTGAAAGGTTCTGAATATGCATTTAAGGGACATTTAAGATCACAAATAAAATTCACAGTGAGTTCCATAAAGTTGACCTTTTGGTCATACCTTCAGGGATGACTTCACAACTGCAGGTGTTAGATGTAGTGGTGAATGACCATTCAAAGACCACTTAAATCAGCTGTGTAGTGAGTGGCCTGGGAGCAGAACATGCTTTGACCCCAGCTGGAAGAATCAAGAAGACCAGCATGATTCTTTGTCAATGAATCAGCATGGCTTGGCATTGGAGCTGACTAGAAGTGGGTGTGAAGGTGTTTGGAAAGTGCTATATATGCAATACAACGTGCTGGAGGGGTGTGATGATGATTACATGCTTTGGAGTGACAATGAAATGCTTGGGAGTAGGATATGGGTTGATTATGTAGAAAGGCTGCAAGAATTGTGGCCAATGAGAGCTATGGAAAGGGAAGAGGGGATAGATGTACAGTGCTGGTTTTCCTTACTCTGTGTTCTCAAAGTTATTTCTTTTTCAGGACCCATATGGGCAGAGCTCGAGCCTGGTTGAGACTAGCTCTAATGCAGAAAAAGTTGGCTGATTATTTAAAGATACTGATAGATCATAAAGACGACCTGTTGTGTGAGTACTTTGAACCAGATGCCCTTATGATGAGTGATGAAGCTATTGTAATTATGGGACTGCTAGTGGGACTAAATGTTGTCGACTGTAACCTTTGTGTGAAGGTAAATGTAATAGTCTTTGCACGTAATGTCATTAATATCTGGGAATGTTTGATGCTGTTTTGTTGGTGTGATGCTCCAGTGGAGACATGGCAAAATTATCAATTTGGTTGACTTTCATTCTTTGTAAATTTTACAGACTGTTTTTATAACTTTACAAGATTTTTATTCCTGAGGCTGCATAATTATTATCTGTATATATTTTATATAACAATATACAGTATTTGTAAAGGTTTGAGACTTGAAACCTCCCATGCAGCTGGGAATATTTTATTTCATGATCAACCTGATGAAGGCTATGTATTAGCTGAAACGTAGCTGGCTGTTTTTCATTAATAAAATTTGTGTTTGGACTGAGTTTATTATACTTCTAGTTATGTTGTAAATGCAACAGGAATGAATCACTGTAAGATTCCAAGTATTCTTGGACTGCTTGACCCTTGAAGATGGGATCAGTAGATTGTCCTGAAACGTCAGTATGGATTTACCACTCTACACTGCATAAAATTCCAGAAGAGTACAGATTGTATTTGTAAACCATGCACTAGAATTTAAATACCAACTTGGTCGTTCAAAGATTAATGATGGTGTAACATTTGTTTTAATTTTTAATTATCATTAATGCACCGATGTAGTGATTTATTTTTTTCCATGCATAGTCTCCTGTACTCTGTCAGTCCCCCTTCTTAGAAATTAAACGTGCTTCACACTGCTCAGGTAGGGATGTAGGAAGAGGGATGTGCATTGTCATATTAGTCTAAGACAGAAAGTGCATTTTGAGTCTTGCCACTTTGCATCACTATTTTTGTTACATTTCACTTTACAGGAGGAAGATTTGGACTCTCAGCAGGGTGTAATAGATTTCTCACTGTACCTGCGGTCCAGTAACCAGTGTAGTGAATCTTCAGAAGATGATTTGGATCATGATAACATGACAACTGTGCTTGATCAGAAGAATTATATTGAAGAGCTGAACAGGCATCTGAAGTATGTATGTGATTAATAAACTGTGTCACTTTATGCAGCCATTTCACATTATTTGTGGTCAGGGAAGTTAACAACAAGAAGTGATTGACATGTTCTGTTTTATACCTGAAAAATGGGTTACTACCATATATGCAAGATCTGAGGTTTTCATAGGAGTGTTGCTGAAGGTTCAAGTGTTCTGGGATGTTAAACACTGTCATTGGGGTTATGGTTCCCATCATTTTGAAGGATCATATTGCCTTCATCTTCAGAGTCAAGTAGTCAAGCAGAAATACTTCATGCCATTTTGAAGGATCATAGTGCCTTTATCTTCAGGGTGACATCCACTTGGGCTGCTTGACCCTGAAGATAAAGGCACTAACAGTCCATTGGAACATCACAAACTATAATCCCAGTGATACAGCATAATGTGACTTGAGTCTTTACTACTGTATGTGCTTCATGTCCTAAATGTTCCTTACATCAAAGTACAACTAGTAGGCCTACCATACATACAATTACTATTATATATTGTATAGTGTTTTAACTTTTGGATTTTACTTGTCCTTTATGTCCAGTTTTTTGTGCGTATAATGCTTGGTGTGGGTGCCAAAATGTTACTTTAAGAGTGAGACCAATATGAATTATAAACAAAGTTCAACAATGAAGTAACTGGGTTTGGGCTGTACAGTCTGTCTTAATTCTGCCAGAGACACAATATTTGTCTTTGCTGTTGCGGCCAGACCAGTTGCAGGGCTATTCCAGTCATCTGTCTTGTGGTACTGAGGTGAGGATAAGGTGGCTGAATTGTGAAGCTAGCTGCTCATCTTGACACAGTACTGTGATTGAGACTGTATGAAGTGTAACTCCCCCTTTCTTTTTTATCTTGATGTCTTGGTGCTTAGGGACAGGAATACTGTAACCTTTGCTTTAGTAATTACTAAGACTTTAAGTTGCTTTAATGTATGAATTTAAAAGTTTCTTCATGACTCACTGTTCAGTGAAGTAGTGGATAATCAACATTGTACCTTGAAATACACTGAACTGGCTTTTTTGCTATGGTTGATGTCTCACGTTATGAGAAACTGTACTGGCTGTTTGCAAAGAGACTTAGAGCAAGATGGGTTAGTAACCTACATAAAAAAAAGTGTGTTGCTTTATACATGCATTGAAGAAGACAAAATTAAAACCAGAAAGCACACTGAACCAGTGAAATTATGTTTTGTGCCTCATATTTTAATAAGAGGAATATTGTATTTCAGTGCTACTGTTACAAATCTCCAGGCAAAGGTTGAAACACTAACAACTACTAATGCTCTGATGAAGGAAGATTTGGCAATTGCAAAAAATAATATTTTGTCATTATATGATGAGAACACTAACCTGAAGAAGGAACTTGGCTTGGATGCAAATGCCGACAGAATGGATGAGGGAGGGGGTGGTGGAGAAGCAGGGCAGGGAAAAAAATCAGAAACATACTCAGAGGTCGAAGAACTGAAGATACAACTGGAGAATGAGAGGAAACAACGACAGGAGACAGAGAAGGAGCTCAGTCTGCAGGTAAGGAGTGTACCTGCCTCAGAAGAGTAGAGATGTTAGAAATGTAGGTCATGGTTTGACCATAAATGAAGAGTTATTTTGGGAGACAGAAATGTAGATTGCGGGGTATTACTAAAGTGGATTGTGGCAAAATGAGATTACACATTTCACTGATATTTATAGGGTGATGAAATTAAGGAGGTCAACACGGACTGAGTACCATACTTACTTGTGCCGTGGTCCCTCTTTGTATGATGTTGTCCCTCTGGCCATTTTCAGCTGTTGAACATCTTACTGAATTAATGAGGGAGAAATCATTCATGTAAAGTTACAGTGATAATGGTGTTGTATACTTCAAATAAACTCACACTAACATTTGACATAACATTCTTCGTGAAATTTGCTACTAATGATGGAACATGTATTTCGTCTAACTGTAGGTTATGATAATAAAATAATTGACAAGGTAGTTATAAGTTGGCCTGCAACTTGCCACTCTGGATCTGATCCTCAGTTCGTGGTTCTGTTGGTTCTTTTACTAAAAGAACATCATTTCAGTAGGTGTTTTCTTGCTTGTGAAGTTACACAGAACACATGCATGTATGATGGAATAGTTCATTGTTTTCCTTAGAACTTTCACAGCCTTTTGAAGGACATCAAAATTTTTGGTCAGCAATCCTAAAGAACTTGTACTACTGGTTCTGCTGTGCTCCATTGTTGATTGCAAATCTTGTGTTTGTGTGTGTTGCAGTTCCCAGCAGGGACAAGGTCTGGTTAAGTTCTTGTGAAGAGGGAAAGCTTAATGAATTGTGGTTATCATAGCATAAGTCATGAAGGATTATGTATACAGTGTATTCCTGTCTTGTTGCAGTGCAGTATTCAGAACCTGTGTGATGTAGTGTAACGAGATGTCGTTTGTTTGCCCTCTGAACAGGTTGTGTTAATGCTTCCTTTCAGATAATGACAGACAAAACAAATTATTTTCAGGAATTATTTGGACGTCGAAATTGCAAACATATGACTGCTAATAGTTCAGTCTTACTACTTTTCTTTCTTTTTATAAAACTTGTTTCTGCTTCTGAAGATACTTGATTCCTTGACAGAGAAAGTAACAGGAGGCTGGAGAAGAGTGCATAATGCGGAGCTTCATGATTTGTACTCCATATGAAATACTGTCCGGGTGACTGAATTGATCAGTTTATGTGTATTTGATGGGATGAGCCCAAAGGCATCTATTTCTTTGTTGCTGCAGTTACCATATGAGTGTTGCAAGTGGTGCAATCAAATGCATATCCATATTGACTAGTCTTAACAACAAATTGTATTAAATAATTTTGACTGGTGGTGACTGCAGTGGTGTCTTCCCAGTCACTGATCTTATCTTGTTTTGTCTTGTCTGATTTGGTGTGTCCCCACCCTGATTGCAGTTGTGTAAATCATTTAGAAGGTTGTTTCATTCTGTTTTCATTATCAGATAAGTTTGAAGGCAGAAATGGAAGTGGCAATGAAATTATTAGAAAAAGATATTCATGAAAAGCAGGATACAATAGTATCATTGCGAAGGCAGCTGGATGATATCAAACTTATCAACTTGGAAATGTACAAAAAACTTCAGGTAAGGAGGGAATTGTTTATTGGTTCTTATTTACAGTAAAATTATTTATTGTTGAATAACATTGTAGTGACAGATTTGCATTAGGAGGTTTCTGTTGCTTTTACTTTTGTGCATTGGTAAGTAAATGCTTGAACTAGCATACCTTGTAGTTTTAAAGTTACAAGGTGTTTAAAAAGAATTCTTAATACATGAGTGGTGATGAGGCTGTAGTTTGTCATTAGGATAGAGACAGTTTTTGTCATCATCTGGATGTTACCTTTACATTGTGTGTGTTTCTGTCTCTGTTGTTAATCTCTTAGGTTTTATAGATGGAGGTTTACTTTTCTTCTAAATATAGTGTGGAAACGCATATCTAAAATTAATGTTGTTCATATATGATACTCTGTCATTCAATTTTTAGGAATGTGAGCAAGAGTTGACCCAAAAGGGTGAGATGGTGACACGTCTCCAAGCCAAAACAAGCCAAATTGGTCAAATCCTCAACAACTTAGAAAAGTACAATCATTTGTTGAAAGATGCTGAGAAGGGGGGTCACAACTCTGCAAAGGGAAATCAACCTCAAAAACAATAATCCATATCTCTGTATGTTTATTTTGCATTGGCTTTATGTGCAGTGTTTCCCCCTCACAGGAACTGTGTACATGAATTGCTTTAATTTTGGGGTTTCTTATTATGTGATTTTATGAGCCACTCATAAATTATATTGCAGGAGTGTGAGAGTTCGCTTAAACACAAAACTGAACTTATCAGCAAACTGGAAGCTAAAACATTTGCTATGACTGACACTATACAGAAACTGGATGAAAAGTAGGTACTGTCTGTTGTTTTCTTGATGTTTCCACATTTTAGCTCATGGACAGGGATAAGAAATATACACAGATTTTGAAAGCACAATAATAATGGATTAAATTTTTTAGGTTGTCTTCAACCAGACACAAAGCTGTTTTGAAACAGGGAACCTGCAAATAAAATGGGCACTTTGAATTCTTTTGAAAGACTTGCATAAATACTTTTACAATTATCGGTTTTTCTTAGAGTGATGCTTTATGTCAACTGCCAGAGCAGCCTCTTTGCTTTGTTACTTCACTCGCTGCGTGGTGTAATCAGCTTTTTTTCTTTGGAAGAAAGGGTGGCAGTACTCATGAAGTAGCGGAGGTGACTTTAAGTCCATGAACAGCTTACCGTTCTTCCTTAAAACAAGAAAGTGCTGGTACTGGATACAATTTTGTGTTGCCAAAAAGGAAAGCACTTGATACAATTATGGACAGGTTACTTTGCCTTGAAAATACACTTTACAAAGCACATGTGTTAATATTTATGTATGGCAAAAACATACGAACAACCCAGACTGAAAGTCAAGCAGCGTTAATTCTTATTTCAAATTTGTCAAGTCATGGATTAGTGTAATACCCATAAAGACTTCTTGTTTTCACTAGCATGTATGAACTGTTTTGTACTTAAAAGACAACCATATGGCATGGTTTGTGATTTTGAAGCTTAAAAGTAGCTAACTAGTGAATTACTGAGAAAAAGTATTAATGTTGGAGATATTGGCAAACCTTCATTACAGGCCACCACACGACAATGTAATATTTGATTTACAATGTAAGTGTTTATGTACCATAATATTTTTAGGACATTGGATTTTAAATATTTGTTTCTTGCACTGTCAGTAATAAGTAAACTTATACATGTTTATTGCCTGTAAAAAGAACTATCAAATAAAGTATATTTGTGAAGAATATGTTCATGTTATTCACAAAATGAGTTGTAGTAAAGTTGATAAAAAGTGTTACATATTCCCTTTATTATTTTCTGTACCTGTTTAAGTTATTTATTTTTTGTTCATTTAGGTTGTCTGTTTTGCAGGTTTGCCATTATTTTCATTACATCAGTTGCAATTTGTTTTGGAATTTTCACTGTATCTTGTGCAGGTAGACACTCGGAGGAGTGTCCTTCTCCCACTTTGTATAGTTAATAATGAAGAATAAGCGAATGTAACTGGTGCAGGCTCAGCTTACATCCCTATGAGTGATTTGATTATCCAGGAATAGAGAGGACACTTATAAAAAGATACTTGATTGTACATTATATTTAAATTTCCTGAATGTGACTTTCTCTATTTTAAATGTTTCTGTTCTAGAAATTTATATGTTATGCCCTTAAAATCTTCAGAAATACCATGTTTTTGTTTTTATTTTAATTTTATTCTAATTATGTTTGTTCTATTTTTGGTTTTTGTCTCCCATTCCCATTCCTATTCCACTGCGCTGGTGTGAAATCAGATACAAGCAGCGTGAAAGTGAGCAGACAGCAGCTGAGGAATTGTCTCGAAAACTTGGGCAGCAAATTGCAGCAAAAGAGGTGCAGAATTCTAGCATTGAAGGTGATCTTAGAATAGAGCGGGAATGGCGGACATCTCTCCAAGAAACAATGGTGAAAGACAGAGACAAGATATCTCAGCTTAACCAAGAGTTGGCACAGCTGAAATCAGTTGCATCTGTAAGTCTCATTCTAGTTTCTTCCAGTTTCTTCTCCAGTTATTTGTATGAAATGCCATAATTGGTATGGATTTTCTGCTTGTATGACTGCTGAGAATATCCTTCGTTAATGACGAGAGAAAGTGAAAAGGTGTAGCTTCACTCATTCTTAACCTGGGCACTAGATGGAGGTGAGTGGTCAAGTTCATGCCCTGACTGCTTGACTCTCAGGGAAAGGGCACCGAATATCCTTTGAATAGGAGAATGGGTGGGTCCCAGAACTGGTCTGGATATTTTGGAGATGAGATAAATCTCCTTCCCTGGCTGGGACTTGAACTCTGGTTCATCCAGCCTGTAGCCTAATCACTGTACTTACTATACTACCCCAGCCCCTCTCTTATTGTTGGTACTGAGTGAAACAAAAATACATTAAGTTAAAGTGAAGTAGGCATTCTTTTTCATGATAAAAGTCTTTTGGCAGAAATATGTGTCTTTGCAAGAGGATTTCTACCAGCTGAAGGAACAATGCATGGAACACGAACAGACATTGGAAGAACTTGGTAATCAACTTAGCATATCAAAGCTTCAAGTAGCAGACCTCAAAGAGGAAGCAACAAGGAATATTGCGAAGGGGGATGGACAGTGGGCATCAGACAAGGAGGTGACTCACTGTAAAGGCTGTAACAAGGAGTTCAACATCACCCGAAGACGGGTAAGCAGTTTGAACTTTGTGAGGAGTACATGATATAATATGGTGAAACATATTACTATATATGTAATAAAAATTACTGCTGTGATGGGGATTTTAGCTGGAAAACTATATGTTAGGACCTATGTGTTTGTAGAATAATGCATCATATTTGATATTTTCTCAGTATGATGGGATGACACGATGACACTGAAATTTTTGAGAGTAAGGCACGATGCAAAAATTATTATCGGAGAAAAGGTATACATTTCAATCCCTCAGAGAAGAATCAGTTGCAACCAACACTTTTCTTTGCTTTATTAAAAATTATTTGGCGAACAGGTTTTGGCTTATGTAGCCATCATCAGGCCCTACAAAAACATGAATTGAGAAACTCTATGTCACATCAAGGGAACAGCCTTCCACTTTTACAAAGTGAAATGATGTTATACAAAATAAAATTCTTTGTATGGAAGTTACTTAAGATGATAAAAATATGTAAAATGGAATAAAAGATGTGTGAAAAATGTGAAACATATGATCTGCATCAACCATAAGAAATATAATATGTTTGGTGGTATTGACATCATCAGTTGTTCATTTGTAAAAATCAGTTATCGTGCATATTTTGATCTCCATACATCATATATTAAGTTTTTCGGCATTTTGTCTCCTCATCTATGGATCTTCAGTTCCTGGCCATAGACGTGTATTTGATAGGGTCTGACGGTGGCTATATAAGCTGAAACGTGGTTGCCAAATAATTTTTAATAAAGTGAAGAAAAATGTTGGTTGTGACTGATTCTTCTCTGAGGAATTGAAGTATTTGCCTTGTATACACATGCCAGTGGGGATGTTCAACATCAAAATCAGAGAAAAGGATTCACGGGTTTGTTCCAGGCACATGCAAGGTCAGTAAGGGAATGGGATTGATGTTCACTCGGTGCCATGCAGGGAATAGAAATGTATTACTCAAAATGGGACTTATGATTCCATTTATTGGTATATTTATCACAGACTTGTAGGGAGCAAGTCAGTGAGTTCCAGTGCACAGGGCAATAAATGAACCCTTAATCGTGTCTGTTTATTACTTGACAGTTGTGTGAATACGTTATTTTTATATCTGTACTATTTGGTTTGGTGTCTGCAAGAGTAGCCTGAAGATGGAGGCAGCAGGTTCCTCTGAACCATTGGTGTCATTCCAGAAGACCATAATTTGGATGGGACTTAGGATGTTTAGCTTTGCTGGAGCAGGGTTTTTCAGTGAATTTAAGAGAAAAAAGAAAAACATATAATGTTATAATTTTGTAAACTCGAAATGCTCGTATAGTTACTTATTAATATTTAATATCAGTGTAGATGGTTGCTTGATATTTGATAGACTAGTTGACACAATGATAGTTCTTTGTTCATTGGGTAAGTTGGTTCAGGACTTGCTTTAGTGCTTGTTCAACTGTCATACACAAAGCTGTCCATCCAGTGGGTGTCATGAGTAAGTTGGTAAGATTGTACCGTTTCATATGTTTAATAAGTGTGTGTAATACTGAATAGAAAGAGGGTTAGAACTAGTATTGACTACCGTGTGCAGTTGTTAGTCTGTTATTTCTCTTGTTCATATGCCACTTTGGTTCTGCAATGGACATTTCTCATTCTTCCCAATCTGCTATTCTCCAAGAGGTGCAATTGTCTGCTGCCATTACTCATTACCGTGAGGTATAGAAGGTGTCTGAGAGGTGGTCTTACTGTAGCAGATTTTGACTTACAGAGTATTTATTTTTATAATTCATGAGATAAAAATAAGTGTCATGCATTGTGAATAATGTAGGCCACAACAGGAAAATACACATGGCAGTAGAATGACTGGAAAGGATTTAAACTTTGATGGTATTCATATACATGTGTTAGAATTGGTACTTGTTTTCTCACAGTATGTTTATTTGTTAGTGAAAATGATGTTTGAACTTTTAACTGGAATTAATTTTGGCTTTCATGTACATAAGAAAGATAAATTTCTTTTGTTGTTTTGTGTTGCAAGTCCTGTTATTCCATGAGCGTGTATCTACCTTAACATATATTAGATTTATCCTGCTTCCAGAGTTTTTGGTCATCACATTTGGGCAGAGTGTGTTGGATGTAGATTTTTTGTTCACCTGTTTAGCTGTATGACCATGAGTACATTTAAATTCAAGGGCAGTTCTGAATATCGGAAGATTATGTGACTATATCAGAAATGCAGAGCTAAACTGCAAATGAATGGTCTGCTTCACTAACTAATTTCTGTCTCCAAATTTACTGTTAAAAAGAAGAACCAAGTGTACTGAAGTTACAGTAGAGCAGCAGGTTGCATATTACTGGTACTCTTAATTAAAATCGGACTTCATATAGAAGCAGATGTTTTGAAACTGTTCAGTGTGGTGATAGTAATCTTGTTTCTTGCAGCATCATTGTCGTAACTGTGGAGTAATATTCTGTGGTGCGTGTTCAGATAATACGATGTCATTGCCATCATCTGCCAAACCAGTTCGGGTGTGTGACGACTGTCATGTATTCCTCGTTGCACGATACTCAGTGATGCAGTGAACTGAAGCACAGTCTTACCATGGATTAACGACTGCTCTGACTTTCATTGCAGCTTATTGTTATAGTTGTTGAGAATACCAAAAACAGAGTTTCTGATTAGAACAGCTTTTCACAAGAGTATGACATATGCTTCCATTAAATGAAATATTTTACTCTTCACTCTTTATACAGTTTCAGGTAAGTGTATCAAGAAAAAGGGTACATGCACTTCTGAAGTATATGACTTGTTCAGACAAGTAGCTATGCTGATATACTGTATACAGAAGTTACTTACATATTAATGTGTTGCAGAATACAGAGCTGTAAACTGAATATTGAAGGAGTGATGAGTAGTTAGCTTCTAGTTTCATAAACACACATTTGACATTACAGAGTGTGTTCAGTTGCTGCCTGTGAGTATGTTGAGCATTATTAATTTGGTAGCCTAAGGAATGACATGTGCTGTTATGTAGGTTATATCTACAAGCCATCAGATTCATGGAAGCATATACCAGTTACTGCAAAATGTACCAACGCTGTCTTGTGCACTGTGCCAGTTTGATACAGATTTTTTAATGCAGATGAACTGCAAATATAATTCTGCAATTAAACTCTTTTTTAGTGAACTCCATTCATTACCATGAAGTACTGCTATTACATTTTGTATATGGTACAGCGCTTCTTGGTGTGCTTCCACAATGTGCATTTGTTGTTATACTGTAGTGGTTGAAGTAATGAGAATTATTTGTTACAAACTTTCAGAGAGCATGTTAAGCTATTATTTTAGACTACATAAATTTATGTGAATATTAAGAACATTTATGTAGACATTATAAATTATATTCCTAATGAAATTACAAGTTACGTGCAGTGTAAGAAGGATCAAGTTGTGTGTATGGTTTCAGCATAATTTGACTGAAACTGGAAAAAGTGGGAAAAGATATGGTGATGGTATATTATACCTAGGATTACTTGTGTCTTGGATGTTGACTATTGTGTGATATTTGAAATATAGCACATGTTTTGGAAGAGGAATCTGTTTTTTCCTGAGGTGTAAAGGTGGGGAGATACCTGCTCAGTGGGGTCTGATAGATGGTATTACTCTAAATTACTGGACCCACCTTTCCACATGAAAATGGAAACAAATTCAGATTCCAAAGTGTGTTCTGTTTGGGATAGTAGATGATGTGTAAAGTTAAAATACCTAGTAATCCTGAAAGAGGTAACTTGCTAAAGACGTGTGAACATACAGTATTTAACCCCCTACTTTGAAATAGTTTGCACGAAAACAGGTTAAAATGTGAATTTATTAGCTTATTTGAGTAGAATATTGCTGGGACTACTGTATTTACATGAATGTAACTAAAGAGTTTTCCTGATTCATCATCTGAAAAAATGGGGAGTGGGGGGATGCCATATAATCCCACACACAGACATGTTCTGTGTAGGTATTTTCCTGAAAGCTGAAGTTTTCAAAGGGGGATCGTCTTCTGTGCAGGGTTTTCATATATTGGTATTTGTATTGACGGTGGCAACATTGCATAAAAATCTCCCGAATTTGAAATTTGAGAGACCAGTGTGTCAGGGAGTTGTTTTGAGTTGTATTTGTGTCATTGATGGGAGAATGAGAGTGACTTGCAACTAATGTTTTCGTCTTCTGTTTTTTCCATTCTGGTGTCTATAATCATGCTGTTATCATCATTGTCGAACATCATAATTACAGCAGCTATGGCAAAGAACGCTTTCCATTTCAGTCAAGTATTTTCGGGTTGGCAACCATGTCATGTGGTTGCTAGTCCAAGGATATTTTATTGAACCCTTTCCGTTGTTTGCCAAATTGAACATGACATTTTATTAGTATGAGCCAAAGGTGAGATGTGGAGATAATTTAAACTAGGGATATGTGAACAGTCAGAATTCTGAACGACTTGTGAACTTCGTGGTTAAAGTTTAAATTATGAGCAAAGCAAAGAGAATTTTTTATTGTTAATTTGTATGAATAAAAAGATACCTCCTAGAGCAGAATGTCTTTTCATGAAATGTGTTACTCTGCAGTATACCAGCCAACTGTAAGTTGTTAAACCCAAAAATTCAACATACATACTTGAGGTCTGTAAGGACCATTATATTTCTCCTTTGTATGAACATCAGGGCACTGGAGAACACTTGAGCTCCATACTTCTTATTTTCTTGCAATCAATAATGAGATTTATGTGTGACAAATTCTGTTTTGAAGGAAGGTCGTGTGGACATGCCTTCACTTAAGTTCAGAGTTGTAGAACTTGTTTCTTTCTCTTTCATGATGATGCAAGCACGAAAACACAGTTTCGGGAAAAATATCACCTTGTAGATGTAATAGGCAAACTATTTGCATGCTTGGTAAGACATTACAGAATGAGACAGTAACAGTGTTGTTTATTTGAATTTTTCAGATATATTATTTCTTCATTGACAAGATATAAATTTTTCTTTCGTATGTAAAATGTTACAGGTGATGACAGTAACAATGATCAAAATAACATAATTTATAGGCTGAAGATAAACACCTGTTAAACATGTGATTTGAGATTTTGACACTGCTGTCAATGAACATTTAAGTTTTCTGGAATATGACATTTTTTTAATTGGTTGGTTAGTTGCTATTGTCTTGGAGGAGCTTGGTGCCTATTTGGATTTGCCTGAAGATGGAGGAAGCAAGCTCTTTTGAAATGTTAGTAATTACTTGAAACAATGTCATATCCCAGAATACGTTATTTTTCAACTGCTAACATGTATCACATGAAAAAATATTGTGGTAGAAGATAAAAGAGTATGTTTTTAAAGCTGTTTGATGACCTAATGTACAGCCAAATTGAATATAAAGTGCAGGAATTACATCGTACGATGCAAATAAGGAAATTTGAAGTCCGTTTCTGGGGTCATGAAATTTGGATTGCATGGTCTTAAGGTAACCCTTGTTTTTCAGGTTTTCTTTTGTAAGCTTTCATTCCATTCGGGCATTCCATACTGATGTTTTTGTGTATGAGCCACATATGCATTAGTTCACTGGCCTAATGGTAACAGGATTTAAACAACCCAGCTTGATGCCTGTACCAAAATGTATATCTGCTGTAAGGTAGTCTTTATGAGGATGTAAATATAATGTGTATGAGGTTGTATTTCAAGATATGACAACAATTTGTATATTCTGTATGTATGAAATTATGAATTTAAGCAAGTGTAAAGTTCCTCCATTGTGAATACCGCTAATGAGGAATGAATATTACTTGTGGGAAAGCCCATTGTAATTTAACATGGAATTGTTTCTTTCATATCTTCATATTTCACCCACCTTTTGTCCTGTCTTATTTTGCTTTCATACATCTGTCTATTGAAACACTGAGTTTGGTTACAGTTTTATCCTTCAGATGTTACCGTTTCAAACATAAGAGCTATCACCAGTGTAAATGGATGAAAACTGTTAACACTGTGACAGCTGCATGATATGCACAGTCATATAACACATACAGGTACTTACAAACTGGCTTCTGTTTTTTCATATTTGTGAGGCATGTACAGCTGAAACCTGTTTACGACACTGCTGTGGCAGTGTAGGTGGCACAGCTACAGGTTTGCCTCAGTAAACACATTAGCACACACGTGTGTAGGACAGTACAGCCGACTGGGTGAATAGGCAGCATGTGTGACATTACACCGCACCTCAAGGATGGCATGCCAGGTGATGAATTCATCCAAACAGGATGAATGGGACACTGAGGGATCCCTGCTTCTGGACTTAAGTTACATAATGACACAATCAGTGCATCATTATTGTAAAATGCTTCAAAAGCTGTGTCTGACGATCAAGATCGGTTCACATTCACTCACTGATTGCATCATCCTGTGGGGAGGCTAGACTTAACGTGTAGCATGGACTGTAGAATGAGATATTATAGATGATGATGATGAGGAAAAGCAAGCTCTTGTGAGCATGAGAATGGTCCCTTTTTGTTCCATAAATGGAAGTGAGTTGCTTGTCCACTGGCATGTCTGCCACAAGTCAAGCCTTTAATATGTTGGTTCTTTGTGTAGGTCCGTGGTTATGGTTATTGGTATCTGTGACCATAACCTGCCTGGTTTGGTGATTGAATTAATTTATGTTTAAGTCATATGTGATTAAAACATAACAAAGTTAAATGTTTGATGAATGGATGTTTGCTGTAGCTCTGACACTGTAGATATGTAGTCTGTAGGTACCCAGTTCAAATCTTGTCCAGCTTACTGCCTAAATTGACAGAAGCATTTTTGTTCCTTTCTTGAGCTTCTTCAATTGAATGCCAGGTTACTAGCGCCTTGAAGTGGGTACCTTTCGCCACATCTTGTCTAGGTGGCATTTATGACTATCTTCTAGCTCATTTATGCTGACACAACCATTTTAGTTGAAGTGGCGTCCTTAAATAGCGAAGAATTAATCATCCTTATTTTAGGGGTTCATATGCACTAAGTTACAGCGAAGAAACGATTTTTGTGTCAGTTTCTTTCTTGAGAACTGCGTTATTCTGCGGTATTACGCAGCGTTGAATGGTAATCCTTTACCGACGTTTCGGGACACCGTATCGGTCCCATCTTCACGGGTCAAGAAGTCCAGGAGTTCTTGACCCGTGAAGATGGGACCGATGCTTTGTCTCGAAACGTCGATAAAGGATTACCATTCGACGCTGCGTAATACCCCAGAAGAGCGCAGTTCTCATCAGCATTGCAGCGGATGCGTGAAATTACATTTACCCTCTTGCTTAGAGTATCATGAACAGGAATCCTGTATGACAGTACCAGTATTCAAAACACTGCCCTGTCTTAATATCGATATTTGCATCACATACCCATATCTAGGGTCATCTGTGCCTACACAGGTATAGCAAGCCGAGATTGAAAGCGTCCAGGTTTTCCCTGGCTAGGTAAATTTCTTCCTGTGACGTAATGTTGACTGCAGTGTTATATCGGAGGTCGATCTGTGCCTGTTGTAATGTGTGCGCTTATTCGTAACCGGAAAATGTTCGTCAAATTTTTATGATTTTGTGTTACTGGTCTATTATTTTGTGTTAATTTGAATGCTCTGAACATTTTGCTGTTCTAACGAAGGCGTGGGTAAGTACAAAACTTAGAAGCATTTATAAATATTTGAAAATTTTGGTTGGTTTGGTGGTGTGGTTACCTGGTGTTGGGTCGTAATTTAAAAAGGAACCACGTTCCGAGGTGGAATTCACTAGATCTCCTGACTTGCATGGGATCTGCTTAAAATGGCTGTGGTCATGCTGTCGTTGTGCGACTATAAACAGAGTTCATTTCAAGTAGTAACCTCCACTGATCTGAAGTAACGAACTTTTTTCGTCTTCCTGTCATACCGATGGGGCACTATCGATATGTAATCGATAGGATGTGACTACGGAATTCTCCTTGAGGTTTGAAGCTGGATGGCGGTCAGTAATTGAAACTACTCTGAGAGCGATAACCGTACCATAATGTACAGTTGTCAGCAGTCGAATGAAAATATTCGGATGGCAGCAATGGTATGCACGTGTTCATGTATTACATTATTTTATTACATTATTGTTCTGCGTTTCTATAGTGGTCGCAGTTGAGTGGTGGGAACTCTGTTTCGTGCAAGTTCATAGTGTTATAACGTTTGTGTCCATAGGCTTGCGCAGCACATTTCTTTAGGTTGTGCACCCACGATTTTATTTTCCGTTTTTTTAAACGTCGGATATGTATTGAATACGCAGTCATAAAGGCGTCATTTTTATAGACCAAACAAAAGAAACTAAAACCTAATCAGACTTTGTTAAATTAACAACGAAGCTGTTTAAAAATAAAAACGTAAGAAAATGAGACACGAAATACAAAATTTTTGCAGATTTTGAGACATTACAGTGTGCCTGGGCACAGCCGGCACTGGGCACGCCCGGCACACCTCGTACGCAAGCCTATGGTTTTGTCGTGGAATTCAGTCCACGGTTTAGACAGCAAATTCCAAGACTTCTCCCACCAGTTGACGGTACGGGGCTAGTGAGTGTTCTAACAGACAGGACGTGTCCTTTGTTGTTCTGTGTGAAATCCAAATACATTAATTCAATTTTTGAAATATTCTAATTATTGATAATTCGTAATAATCGAATTATTCGATACTTCGTATTTACTGTACCAATTTCTAATTCTCCATTGCAATTGAGCGTACAAGGACATTCCGATATTAGGCGTTTTCGAAAAATTGCGAAAAGCGACTATGAGCTTCGTCATGTCCGTCCGTCCGCATGGAACAACTCGGCTCTCACTGGACGGATTTCCATGAAATTTGATATTCCAGCGTTTTTCGGGAATATGCGGAGAAAATTCAAGTTTAATTGAAATCTGACAAGAATAACGGGTACTTTACATGAAACCCTATGTAGGCCCTACATTTATGACAATATCTCGCTGAATTATTCTTAGAATGAGAAATATTTCAGACAAAATTTGTACAAAAAATCAAAACACAAATTTTATATTCAAAATTTTTTTCCCCGAAAATCGTGCCTTTTGTGAGATACTGTGGAAAAATACGGTAGAACCAGACAGGCTACAGATGGCAATATAATACGGCGCATACACTTTGCATGCTGGATTACTAAGGCAACCTACAGAAACGCATAATATTTAATACTTACTGCTTCAGAAGTGATTAATCCCGTCTGATCTCCTAAAATGTTTTATTGCAGTACTTACAAAAACTGAGAAACCAGACAACGACTTATTTAAGATCCGTTTAGCCAAATTGTACGTCTAAAGAAGGCCATAAACAAACGAATATTTTTTTTGTTCCAATGCAGCATTTATATGTTACATGTGAAAGAGTGCGAATTAGTTGGAATATAACTACTTTAAAAAACTGGTACGTTTAATTTACATTGTTGTCAGTGACTTAAATTTACCATAAAATAATTGTTGTGCAACACTCAATATTTTTATGTATATTTGACAGTGACGTGTAACTCAAGAACAGCAGACACACAATGCTTTGTTGTGTCCATTGCAAAATGGTTAATCGAAAGCGCCATAATTCTGCGTTATACGTACATTACTTATCTTGTTGGTGGAGCTCTGGAATCAATACTTGATTTAAAAGGTTGCGACAAAGTTGAAGTTTCTTTGTCAGGAATGTACATGATTTGTACTGGACTTCAGATTGCCAAAGATTTAAGGGTTATGTTATTTACGTATCTTATTTGCCCTTGTTTTTAATAAGCTATGCAAAATTAACGAACGTGCTTATTTGTTTTAACAGTGTGATAAGTATATATTTTTTGACTGGAAAGTAAAGGTACCGTAAGTGTAAAAGCGTATGACGTCATGAATATTTTATCCTATTTACTGTCGTGGCGTCACAAAGTGATCGCTTCATGCATTTACTGACTGATAAGCAACAAACTAACAAGACGCGTAGCTTGGTTGCGCACTGCAAAGAACTAGGTACAGTCGCCTAGCAACAAGGCCGGAGACGGAAACACACTGAAATTAGACAGAGGACTGTTTTGTTACTGAGTGTACATATAGACAGTTTTACAAAGAATTTATAGTAGTTTATTTTTATATATTTTTGTGTTCCATGAAAGAAAGATAATGATGTTAAATACCAGTATGTACTACCAGAAGAAAGCTCTGTTTATAGTAAACGGTGAATAACAACAACGTGAGAGTGTAGTCTCTAGTCTTGTGTTTTCAAAAAAAATTCATTAAGCAATAACAAAGATTCATATTATAGGGGTGCTGTGTTGTCTTTCATGTAGAAAATGCAATCTCCACACTAATCTCTGCAAATATACCCGTATTTACAATTTTCGTTATAGATTTTAAGTATTCATAAGGTGATGACTGGTATAATCTGATTCAAGGGGTGACATAAGTGAAAGAGCTTTAATACCTGATACTTTATTGCTAGAAACAAGGAATTTGTTTGAAATTTGTTTTTGCTTTCTACCTTGCCGGATATTGATGTATGTAGCCTTGCAAATTCTGATGACATAGTAGATCACCTCAACACCGCTAAGTAAGCTGACTCCAAGAAATAAGCCCATGACTCCTCCAAAGGAAACTGGAAACAAGAAAACATTAAATTGAACGTGAGTCTTTAAATGAATTTTATTTTCTTGCTATACTGTGGCACTGAAACTTATTTGCCAACGACGGCATTAATACTTTATAAAATTAGTATTTATACATTTCTTAGTCTGTATATTACTGCAGAGAAGTGTTTATTCTTATTTTGTTGTGCAGTCGTGTTTAATTTGTTGCAATTAAATGAGACGTGCTGCAACAAAAGATAAATCAAATGAGGTGAGTGCATGAAAACTCACACTGTGTTGCATCGTGAACAATTTTGGATTACTAGCCAGTCCCTCGAAAATAAAACTTTACTGCCCTTCTGACCGAGGATTTGGAAGTGTGAATTAAATGTCTGAAGAATTACGATTATCACCACCACCACCGCCACCGCCGCCGCCCCAACCGCAGCCGTAGTAATAATTATAACAATTATCATTATCATAATTTGGTGTTGTTTTGTTAGTATTGTTTTTCGTTGTCTACATCGCACCTTACTGTCAGATGGGAATACGTATTTTAAGACAAGGCGGTCACATTTCCAGACATCCTTAACATCATGTTTGTTTATATGGCATGTTTGGGAGGATGCTACAAAGATGCGTAGCCTGCTCGGCTGGTCTGTGTGATGTTTGCAACGAGAACAAAAACAATTGAAAGTAGAATAACAAATTGCGTCAGAAAGACGTACGGTATCATATGTATTGTCCATGGCCGTGAATGTTTAACATTCTTTTGAAAAAAGACTTTTTGCTGGGACGCTGCGATACGGAACCAATGAATTTCTGATAAGCAAAGGAGAGTTGGCAGCCATAATTCTGTAGTCCAAACCAGGAAATTTGCTCCTGAGAGTAAATTTTCGTATTTGCTCCCCATGCTTGAATGCTCTGTTTCATTTCTAGTGTAAAGGAAATAATGTTTTTTGTGTTAATAGCTTTGATGCACCATTTGAATTTACAGTATTATCAATCTGTCAGATCAGATAATTTAAATATTTTCATGTTTTAGAACAATAAACGTTTCTTGGGATATCTTATTTATACCGCAATAAAAATTAATAGCGTGACTCATTCACTGCTGAACGTTTTCTTCAACAGTGGGGCATACGTACCAATTAATTGCATTAGAGTGAAAGCTCTTTCTCGACGATACTTGATAGCACCCATTTCGTTGTAATAAACATCAATGTGACCAGTACTTTCTTTTGTAGTTGGGTCAGTATCAGGAATCATGTCGTAGTCCACGTTGAAAGTGTTGTCGTGACATGTGGGTAAGCAAGCTGAGCAGTTGAGTATTGGTGACCCTTGTTTTGTATTCGTATTTTGATATCCCGGTGGTGGGTTATGCACTCGTAAATTAGCTGTCAAAAGAGATAAGTTGCTTTGGGTAACAAAGATCCTTGGTGGTGGACTCAGTTCAGAAATATGTCAAAGATACTGAAGGCTCTAGGTTTTATGTGGTTTATGACTAATTACTTTGATTACTCGACGTTAATATTCTCTGTATTAAGAGCATCCTCATTTTATCGTAATATGTATTACACTGAAATACATATCCTAGTGATCATCTATAGATTTTAACAATGGTTAATTCATGGTACTGCAAGTGAGATGGCAATTGTTTTTGTCTGACGCAAGTTTGATATATGTAGAGAAATTGAGAAGTGGTTTGATTTCTGTTGTTATGTGATAGGATATTATGTTTTATTTTCAAGTTTTCCGATAATTGCAGTTGTCTGGCCTGTCTGGCAGCCTAGAAATTGGCGTACGGCCTTGGTATTCGAATGATTTTGGGTTTGATCAGAACCATTGCTCTTAATTTCAAAAGCAATAGCAGCAACAAAAATTTGTCACTTGTGATGTTGCAATATTGTATTTCCTCATACTAGATTTTAAGCTGCCTATGCGAATAAACTATGTAGGCCTACACGTGGCTTTTGTCCTGTATCTGTTTTAACTGAGTTTGCAAGTTTTGAGGTTTTTGCAGTGGTGTAGCTGAGGATTCCATTCTTCTGGGATGTGACGCTATGCCACTAGGTAACTGGGCCCTGACGTTTCGAGGGAATGTATTGCCCTCATCTTCAAGGGTGCTGGGATCTAGCGATCTGATTACCCATTGATTCAGCGTCATATCTGCAGAACAACGAATCCTCATATTTGAGTTCATGGGAAGAGCGTGGTGTCTGTCTCCGCTATTCGAGTTTTGTGTCAGTGGATGACAGCAGTGACTGCCTTGTCTAGGGCTCTGGCAGTTCTTGGGTTTGCAATATAAGTGCATTAGATAGCGTACTGGAGTGTTTGGTCGACAGAAATTCGTAATGTCTGCTTGTGGTACAGATTGGTTTAGACTGAACAGTTTATTTAATGTCTATATTTTTGTCAGTTGAACATGTATTGTGCATTATTCCTGAAGTCCCTTGTGCCGTAAAGCCATAGGTTTCTGTGCCTTCATTTTGTCTGAGAGGATTTTGTACCTTCATTTTAAGTTTCTAACACCACATAGTTTGGGGTTGTGAATTATCCCTAACACATTTTTAGGCAGTTGATGTGTCCAAGCCAGCCGGCTGTGTATTCACATTTTAGAGTTACGAAATATTTAACTCTCAGAATTAACTGCTTCGATGTTGAAACACCTATCTGGCTTGGTTTCTAACTTTATTCGTTGCGTAACACGTGAACACATTATAGTAATTTATTAAACAGCCCAGCTTCTTCTAGACATCGTTTTGTCATTAATTAATTTATTTGACTGACCTGCGTGTTTCACCCTCAGTGTCCTGTCATACTTTGATTCAGATGTGTTTGGAAAAGGTAAAGCAGTCCCATTACAGGCCTGGACAGGCCCACAGGGTTCCAGGAGGTTGAGGCTCCCAGATTTCTAGACAATCGGCACATGAAGGTGGTAAGGTTGTCAGCCCTACGCACCGACCGCGTTTACCCCCCAGGAAATATTCCTGGTACTCATTTCCGTTAGAGGCTGAGTCGACCCCAGGGCCATAGTGCGACCGACAGGATTATGCCAATGAAAAATTCCACTGACACCATCGGGAATCGAACCCGCGACCTGCCGGTTTGTAGCACAGTGCCTCAACCAACTGCGCCACCGCGGCCCCCCGATGTGTTTGGATTACCTTTTATTTCTATTATGTGCAATTTGTATTCATAATTTGTCAAGGTATGCCAGTGTTGTAAGTATTACAGGTGAAGATCAAAGGGTTGGGCTTCAGTTGTAATTTGTAGGTTGTCCTAAAACAGCTAGAGCGCATTTACAGTACATTTAAAATTCAGTTAATATTGGTATCTTGCATTTTGACGTTTGTCAGTATCTTACACTTCTACATACGACGCCTGTACATTTCTTTCGCAATTAGATGCATGTATTCGTAATTACATATTCACTTATTTTATTCTTATTGTATTTATTATTAGACTACTTTATGTGGATATATATAAAAGGTACGAATTTCAAGGTAATTCTAAATATATGACAATCATAAACGCTTTTCAGCTGTTTCTTGGATCACTTAGAAATGTGCAGCTGAAGTCCAGCGGTTTGATCTATAGCAATAATACACGCAAAAACTGGCCTATTGACAGACACAAAGTATATACCTGTATGGACATAAATTATAACAAGAACGGACTATGTGATTCAAGTCATTATAACTGGACACTGAGGATGACGGATACATGAGCGTCGAAAAGCTTAGCCAATCACATAAATAAATAAATAAATAATATATAAATAAATAATAAATAAATAAATAAATGTCGAAATGTTGGGTAGGGCAGTTAAACTATTTAATAAGTTGTTAATTGTGGTTGTGTCAGTCTCTTCTTATATAATAATATTTGTTGACGTATTTTCATTACATATCTGATACATACCACCCGCATAACATGCCGGCAGCCTTCTACCTCTTTGGTTCTGGATTCTACATTGTTCGTCATTATAAATGTGTACATGCTAGTCAGCGTAACATATCTGTGTGCAAAACGTACGGTTGTAATCCGTGCGGAAGTACCGAATAAAATTCACTCACTGTTCTCTTGTGCTATACATGGTAGCTGTGAAATATTGCATTCGGGCACACCACCTGTTGGAAAAAGAATGCATAATTGAATATGTAAATAGCACAGTAATATCACGGTGTGGAAATTATTTCTGACTAGTGTGTACAGTTTTGCTTGGATTAGATGTCCCCGATGGCCCAGGTGTGATTATGTATATATATGTATACATATATTAAGGAGAGGATATAAATAGAAAAATATTGTCTGAAACCAGATCAGCTGCACCACAAAAACGCTGCATAATTAAGACAACGGTACGTATTTTGCGATAAGAGGAAAGAGACTGTGAAACACACCATTATTTTCATCATCCGACGTTTTCCCTTGTGGCTTCCTCGCGCCAAGTATCCGTCTTCCCGGGTATGTGTGTAGGCACTCTTCGCACAGAGCACGTTCTCGCATTAATTCGAGACGGTGTAATTTGTATACCGTATTTCGCGCCTAGAAGTCCCTAAAAATCGCCACGAGTCTTAACACCGGATATAAGTGGGGTATTAAATCCACAAGTTAACCTTGCTAATATAGTGTGTGCCGTCACTTTCAGCGTCTTACGTGGAGGGAAGTTGGTATATAATTTAAAGGATAAATCACCCTTTGGCAGGTTCAGACCTTCAGGGATGGCTTGGGCTGTGTCTTAGTATTTTTGTGTTGATCGAAAGGAGTGTAATGTTTTCGAGCTCCGCATCGAAGAGTTTAGAACATCGCGCTTTTTTTATATCCAGTACAGCTATTCTATTCAGTTTAGAGAAGATCAGCAATTGTCCTTGTGTAAAACTTTCCTTAATTAATTAACTTTAATGTGATTATCTTATTAGACCTCTGAATGAAATATCAAATTTTATGCTGCCTGAAATTTTTCTGTCACGCGAGATACATTACGCGCTAATGCCAACTAATAAGAGCAATTGTGTAATTATGTTTACCCTGGTTAAAGTCGTAGAAGTAAGGATGACATCCACATTTATAAATGAGCCAATTCATTCTGCATTCAATAAGACAGCCTTGAAGTGTGTAGGTCTGGAAGTACTTGATGTGGTGCTCGTCCGGAAACATGCAGTTCCGCGTCGCCATATCCAGTCCTCGCACCTCCGAAGAACACTCGGTTACCACGGGAGTTAACTTGACAGAGAAGGTTGATGCAATTTTCTCAGCCATGTATATGCTCTTGCCGGATTCTGGAGGAGCCAGTGGGTGATGAATCATAATCTAGACAGATGACGACACAGTTTAAAAGAAGATGAACCTGATTCCATTACGGATTTAATTTCATTTTTGTAAGATTCATTGCATAATGCGGAGCTTCGTGATTTGTACTCCTCACAAAATATTATTCTGGTGATGAAATCAGTAAGAGTGAGATGGGCGGGGCATGTGGCACGTATGGGGAACAGAACAGGTGTCTAGAGGGTTTTGGTGGGGAAACCTGAGTGATAGAGGACACCTGGAAATGTCAGACATAGATGGGAGGATGATATTGAAAGGATTTTAAAGAAGCTGGATGAAAGGGCGTGAACTAGATATGTCTGACTCAGGACAGGGACAAGTGGAGGGCTGCTGTAAACACGCCAATGAAATTCTGGGTTCCGTCAAATACAAGTTATTTCTACAGTAGCTATAGAACTACTAGTTGCTTAAGAAGGGCTCTGCTTCATGGGGTTATTTCGTAGGATTCGTGGAGGGTGGAAATAATGGACCATCCGTCGTTTACTGGGCGTTAGTACTAATGCAGTTTTGCTGTCTGTTCCAAAGTTGGAGTTTCTTGTTAGAAGAACTCAAAATATGAACGCATATCTACACTTGTAGCTACACGGATAAGCTGACCCGTGGACTGTGTTATATTCGTAGCTGTGAGATTTCGGCTGGTCTCAATCGGGTCGGGCCATTTGAAGAAGAAATATACTCGTTAGCTCCACACAAGCGGAACGGCCTTTCGTGTTGAATGTTACTTTATGTCAAAGACATACTGTATGCCTCCTTGAAGTGCCAAATGTCATTCAGGCGCGTGTTTTCTGAGACACGTGTTCTGAATAAGTCTACAGCATGCTATTGTGTTGATCGTATTAGAGAAGCAGGCAGCGTAGGCAACAAGAAGCGATCCGTTCGGCCATCAGTTCTCAGTGATGAAATTATGACCCATGTTCTGCGTTAACACAGCTGCTCTGAAAATCCATCAGAAGAAATAATTTTACCTACAAGATGGTCCTCTTTTTGAAAACAGATGTATATTGTGTCCACCTCGTGTCGAGTTGAAGGCTGGATGGATATATATAGTCACTCTTCCATATGCTTTCGTGGCTTTTAGAGGGGCAACTTTACTTCTATAAACAATGAAAAGGCGAGATGGGTGTTAAGCAGGAGACACAAAAACCTGTACTTTTGTAACTGCAGCTGTATCTCCACTCCTTTTGCATGCTCTTGTGGCGTGTATGAGAATGCATTACCTTCCCTACCATTACCTTACACGATTATAATTGTTGACATTTGTCCATGGCTAGATATTCGCTCGATCTGATGAATCCAAGAGAAGCTGTGTCATAATACTACTATTATCTGGCGACGGAAACAGAGCCAGCTTCCGAAAGGCTACGTACATCAGCCATGCGTCAGTGGGCAATGTCCAGCATAATATTCTTATTACTGAGAGACCACTGTCACGAAACTTCAGACAGTTCAGGCGTTAGCCCTAAAAAACACATGGTTTTTAATCAGTTTTTGCTGAATTTTGTTTCCTTATGTACGTTCATAGAGAGTTCGACATAGTTTTCCGTTGTGAAACGACCTGTATTTTCAAATGGACGACAAAGAAGAATTATTTTTAGGGACATTATTGAACACCGACCGTATTCAGAACAGATGGTTTGTGATTAGAAGGGAGGTAACTCATTAAGGGAGGGTTACGATTACAGTGATCAGTGAATTAAAAGCGAAGGCTTAGGAGAAAGGTATTAACCCGAGCTCCATTCGGGTCAATTTGTCCTTCTCCGAGGGAGTCCCGTTCAGGTATCTGGTTCAAGAACACCTCGAGACCTGTGGCGCTGCCTGACGCAATGTTGTGCAGAGGGGAACAGCCTTTATCTCTAGCGACGTTCACGCCTCCGTCGTCAAAAAATAACTCATCTCTGGTGGAACTGTCAAGAAAAAACGGTACAATTATTCATGTATATACATATAGCTTTTTCTTTTGCTAAAAAATTAGCTAGTTTCTGTTATTTAGCTTCCTACATTTGTATCTCTAGGCTACTTGAGGTAGGAAGCGGACCGCGAACAGCGGACTTATCGACATTTCCGACCCAATCTTTCTCCCAGTAAATGGGATAACTGAGGGTTTACTGTATTTGTGTACCCGCCCGGTCAACTGTCATCATTAGAATAGGTTAGAATTTGATGTGTTCCAATCTCTTGACAAGGAGGCATAAATGGTAGATTATTTCTATACGTACACAAATTGGAGGTAAATCAATAAAAGATGGCTTTAGGTGCTTCTGTTATACTTTCTTACCAGATAAATGTGTTGGAGATCTGCTCTAATGACTGACTAAAGATTAAGTTTTGTTTCGTGTCGGCACAATAAAGCTCCTTTTTTACATGAGTTAAGAATGAAAATGCATTTCCTCGAAAACTCATATTGCAGAAATTTGATGACATGTACGATGTAATATTTTAGCGGGGCGTGCAAGTATAATTTAGGAGATTTTTTACGTGACGGATGTTTAACGAACTACAAACAAGGATAATTTTTCACGCTACATAGCGTGAATTCTGAAATTTTACTAGAAGATCAACAGAAATAACTTTAGAAAAACTACAAAGTATGCCTTTGGACAACACTTGTGCTACATCGGCTTACATACATACACGCCGGCTACCGGTGGGAATGCAATAAGATGCTGGACGCGCATGTGCAATATAACTATCCGAGCAAGGGGCTGATGGTGCGGTATTATCGATGGAGTAATGCCTCCATCTCCACTCCGAAAACACCATGCTATAATTGCAGTGGCAGAAGAATAAAGGCTCGTCGTTTTCGTAAAATATTATAGTGATACACACACACACACACACACACACACACACACAGAGAAATTAAACAATGAAAGTTACCAGTTTCTAGTGACTTCAGCAGTGAGAGAGTTGAAGGAATAACAGAATCCTGCCTCCGTGCGTTGCATATGAAACGCATCACAGCAGTTAACTGGTTTCCCTGTCCAGAAGCAATCTTTGAACACTTCATGGCATGTAGGGAGGACCTGGAAGGAGAGAAGTCTTTACGTGCATTACAAAATGTGGGTCTATGTCCATCGGAGGAAATCTAAGTTCTTTGACAGGATGTACCACTTGAGAGGCACAAGCATAAGTGAAAGGAAAATATAAAGAAACTAGTCTCGTGCCTGACATATAAGGAGCTGGTATAATATTGACGCGCTGCTCCACGACCTCCTTCATCAATAGTTTCCCTATCCGTAGAGCGAATCGTTAAAATCATCCATTGAAGTGTTGACATTTGGTTGTGTTACGCTGTGATATGCTCAACTCTTAGCTCACAGAAAACACAGAATTTTATTACACGATGCTTAACTGTTTCTTTAGCCGTAGTGCTATCTCACAGACAACAAACTCTGGTGATTATCTATTTTTCGGCCTCAGTTGGTGGCTGACAAAGAAAACACGAACCGGTAACAATGGTTACCATTGCGAGCAGGGTGTCATTCAGTCACTCTCGCACTGCGGTTTGCTCAGGATAGGTCTTAGCGGTGGGCTGTTTTAAATACGTGGCTAATATGAGATTACCATAAAAATTGCGGGTTTATTTAACACTTGAACTTCTAACGGTTTCTGAAAAATGAATCTGCTTCATAGAGCTGGCAACGGATTTCTTATAGTGTGGGATACCTGAACGTTGTCGTGACCTTTAGCCCTAGCGTGTTTAAGTTTGTCCACGATAACTTACCCCTACTGTGGGTAGGTCTAAGGGTGATTTAATTTTTCGTGCAAATGCCGTGATGCGCTCACCTGCAACATGAAGTCTGACACGCTAACGTTAGTGAGTTGCTGTAATAGATCTTTGACCACGTGGAAGTGTTGTCCTGCTCGGTAGTAGAAAGGAAACTGGAATGTTGACAGCCCACTGAGCACATGTCGAAACCTTTCTTGAAGGTGATCGTCGAGTGTTCGGTTCATGTATCTGAAATTGATTTCAAAAATGGAGTATGGTAATCCTAATGCTACAAATATTCTTACGCAAGAAAGGAGCTGATATTTATCTCAGTATTTTAACCTTTTAAAGCCTAGCGGTAACTTTACGTACCATCAGGACCAACATTCAAAAATTCTAGGTAGTGCTCACGCTGCATTTGTGTGTTTTGTATGGATGTCAGAACAAACAGCGCCTTTTGCCTTATGCAGCATTAACAGACTGGTTCTGTATAACCGAAGTGGAGAGTGTTTACAGCGCGGTGCGCACTGAGTCCTTATATAAAACAGATACGCTTCGTCTTTAAAGGGTTAATGTGTTCAGTGAAGGTGAAGTTCGTATGAAGGACCAGTCTTCGTGGAGTGTGTTGGGTTTAAGACTGTCTATTGGTCAGTTCGGTTTCGTTACTTGCTGAGTAAGAGCACGGGAACTTTGTTGAAATTTTAAACCAAGAACAAATCTTAACGTTCACTGAGCTTTTCCAGTATTCAAATAAATGAAAGTATAGCGAATAGGCTAGAGGCTGAACTATCCGGGGTTCGATTCCCGGCGGAAGCAAGATACTTCTTTCCCCAAATGTCCAGCCCTGCTCTGGGCATCACCTAGCATTCTATTCAATGAGTAACTGTATTACCGCCCATATCTGGCGTTTTAGTGATGAAATTATAAGGGCATTATAAACATTTATAGCAAAGCAGTGTACGAACTTTATTACTTAATGTGTTCCATGTCCGTGCACTGTACCATACGAAATAATAAACACCAACTAATGCACCAAATATATATAAATTTTATTCGCAAAAGTCTCCTACATATTTCGACCCTGCTGGGTCATCTTCAGGGAGAGTAGTTTTGATACACTATGGTTGCGTTTATACAGTTAAGTGTATAACTGTGTAAGTGTATAAACGCAACCATAGTGTATCAAAATTATTCTCCCTGAAGATGAACCAGCAGGGTCGAAACATGTAGGAGACTTCTGCGAACAAAATTTATGTATATTTGATGCATTAGTTGGTGTTTATTATTTCGAACTTTATTATGTTCTATAATAAATGTTAACTGCTTTGGTGTAGGCGTTATTTAAATTCACCAAATATTCTCTAGACAGTATGTCCTCACACGACACTGACAGGGAAAGAATAAGCATGTAATTTCTTTCTTGTACTTCAAGGTGACGTTATCCTTTTTTTTTTCTTTGTTGAACATACTTGTGTAGGCTCAGATTTGTTATCCATGCCACTGAAAATAATAACTTGTGTCATTTCGATCTTCGGGAGGTGGTCAGGTGTTAAATAGGCGATAAGTAAAAAGCACAAACTTTTAAATGTTACGTGCCAGCTACTGAAAACTAATTCAGCTATCGGTCAGTCTGGCAGTTACATTGCCTCCGGCAGACGTAACGCCTTTATTGGCGAGAGATTGCTGCGTTTCAAAAATTCGATATAAGTGGTTGAACTTGGTCGTAAATAACGTGCGCAATAATGATGTTTATAGTGAAATGTGATGACAAATATATTTATTCTTGGCCGTGTAACTGTAAACCTCTGATAATTATCGATAACTGCGCCACTCTGACGTATGTTTCTTGTATTCTCTCTATCATAAACAAATGTACCTTGAAAGCAGTTTTTCGCCAACAGTTTTCTTCACATTGACGGCGGGGCAGATGGTGATGGCTGGAAACGGCAACTTATACAGCGGGTAGTTTGTGGTCTCCACGTTCACTATGATGGGGACCTTGGAGAAGTTATCCCATGCCGAACTGACAAATACTCCTCCTAATACAGCACACGCCAGAGTGGCCGCAATCCAGCACAACCTGCAGTTGAATGTTGAATATCATGTAGTCTTCACGTCGCGTTCCAACGACTGGTCTATTTTACATACATTTGTTACCTATGGATACTTGCCACATCGTGGAAACAGTGCACGTGTAAAAATATTGGCCACTAGACCAGTGGTAACATAGCGGCATGTCATCTTCTGAGAATAAATTATGACTTCTTACCTATCGAAAATGCTGGATGAATCCTTTGTAATATATCGTAGCCCATGGAACGTACTGTCTTGGGAGAATTCCTTCAAAACTCCTAGGGGACTAAGATACGTTTTCTGTTCTCTTCTTATAGGATTTCGTTTTTTCCTGTAAAATCAATGCACTTTTCAACACCAGTCTCTTAACCACATGTTACTGGTAAGAAACAATTGATAGTCTCTCGGACGCCCGGCTGTGTTATTTTCCGAAACAGGAATACAGCAGAGATCTGCCCATTATGTGAACAGAATAATCTATAAGCGCGTCTTATCGATATCGTGAGATGCTAGGCGCATTGTATGTGATTGTTAAGATGTTATAACATTCACTCCACAGTTGGGAGATTTAGAGTTAAAAACTGAATAGTGTTTGAGTTGTTATGACCTTGACTCAGTATTTTGGAGTTCTAGAGTTCATAACTGGATATTGTTTTTCCGTTTATATAAACTTCTCTCCGCAATATGCAGATTTAAGGTTAAAAGCCTTGGCCAAGAGACTGAAGATATCCGTGGCGTTTCTGTCAAAGATGGTGTAATATAAAATCTTTACTTTTACTGAGAAATATGGTTTGTCAATTTCTGTCTGCTCACTTGCCAACGTAACCCTCTAAGCTGAATGCCCACACAAGCGGAGGAATTAGCAGCGGAAGGTGACAAACTATATTTCTCAGATAAAATAAGAGCTCTGTGTGTTAGAGTAGGACACGGACGCTTTTCTTCGTCTGCTTTTACGTTCAACATTCAGAAATCATTCTATTATTCGACGTTATGTCACTAGCGCTGTAGTAAATGCGTCATTAACCCCTGGATCCTAAATCGCCTCTCAGTTTTGTCTGAAACGTAGTACTTGTCTAAAAAAGTACTGAGGCTACAAACACCGGTCAGTTGATCTAGTTTAGGGAAATAATTGTCGTTCATTCGCAGATGTATAAGAACACGAGAAACACTGAGAAAAATGCAGGGTTCTTCAGTGTTCAAGTAGTTGGTAAATATATTTTCCACTAGTTTAAAGAATTCGTGAAATGAAGCAAACAGTCAAACAGTACTACACATTAAACCCTATGTAGCTGATACATTTATTCCAATGAAGAGGTTTAAATATCCTGTTCCTTTTGAAGACAGCATGCTGAGGAAGATATTTGGGCCTAATATGGAAAAAGTAACAGGATCCTTGAGAAAATTTAATAATTAGACGCTTCGTGATTTGTACTCCTCGTCAAATATTATTCTGGTAGTCAAATAAGGGATAGTGGAGTGGGCTGGACACGTGGAACGTGTGGGGGAGGAGTTCTTAAAGGTCTTTGGTGGAGACGTGAAGGAAAAGAGCTACATGGAAGACTTAGGAGTTGATATGGTGATTACATTAAACTGGATGTTAAAAGGAATAGGATGGGAGGGTGCAAAAGGGATTAATCTAGTTCAGAATAGGGGCCATTGGCGGGATCTTATGAACAGGGTAGTGAATTTTCAGGTTTCGTAAAATTTTGTAAATTTCGTAGAATACCCGCCGACCTATTAACTTTTCGAAAGACTTCGCTCCATGGATGTAGTTGGTTCGTTTGTAGTTCCCATATAGCCTACCCTGTCAAGGAGCAGAACTTCTACATACAATGTTCACTCACTATGGATCACATATGGAAGAAACCAGTGACAAATTAATGAGCCAGTAACCATGAGACGATTGAGAAGTGAAAACCTAATAAATTAGGCATGATAAAGTTCGTGTTCTCTAGGAACGCAGCTGAAAATGCAGAACTTGCATTTCGGTGCTCTTGCTTTGGTGAAATTCTGTATTGCCTACTTTTTCAAGTTTCCGAGCTTTTGCTACAAGTAATTTTCACTGACTTCAGTAAGATGGGATGAGAGTGTAGTTGACAGTAGGTATATTAACGTGAGGGAGACTAACTTATCGTCAGCAACAGGGTATCATTCAGTTTCTCTCTTTTTCTGTCATTATGGATGTCGGTCTCCCAGTTTATTCATAAATAATGCATAACATTAATTCCTACAGCATAGAAAACGAAGTATTTCTTTCAAAAATGCACCTGTTAAGGCCCCTGAAGAAAATAATCGCTGTTTGGCCTGCAAATTATACGAAACATTTAGAAACACTGTGGGTAAAATGCGAAGTTTTTATATTAAAGCAGGTGATACAATTACCGTCCTGCACTAGGGATTAAAATGGGAAATTAAATTTTGTGCCCTGATATTCGTGTTTCAGAATAAGAATAACCGTAAGTCATAGGCCCATCACAGAAAACCTGAGTAAAAATTGTATCGTTGGATGTTCTTTGACAAAGTCCGGGGTACTTACACTACATTTGTTGGAATTGTCCACTCCATCTCATGTTCTTCAGTAGTTTCTCGCTAACGGTACCAAGGACTGTGCGCCGCAAACGTCCTTTTTGCTATTAAATTGTTTACGCGAGTATAGAATGGTAAAGGAAATGGGTTGGACTTGATTCGATCGTCTGTCACGCGTGATAAGTGACTTGTTATTGTTTCTTACGTTCAGTTTATACAGCAACACAGTATGCTCAGAAAAGTTGCAACTCGACATTGGTGTATTAAATAGATTAGCTTGTTTTAAATAAAGGCTCTTTTTGAGTACAAAATCGGCTGCTTTGTAGAGGAAGGCTTATGAAATCATGGCATGTCATTTCGTATAAAGAAAGCCTCTTGAAGTTTCATTCGATATTTAACTACACGGAAATTATAAACTTACTTAAGAAACTCACAAATTTACAGCTGTTTTGTAACGTGATTTAGAAGTGTAACGTACACATCAAGTGCATGATTCCATTATCAATAATTTGAATAAGCTTTCGTTGTACATGTTGTCTGTCCCTGTGATAATTCTCTGCTGTCTGGCTACAGTGAAGCATTCTCTCGTTCACTTCCTATCTAGCTCATGGAATCTTCAGCCCTTCACTGCTGTTTACCACAGGCGTGTCATAGGGGTGTTCTTCACCCCATCGATTAAAATTGAAAGAAGCTTATGTTAGGTGACACTGGAGGCCAGGGGTTTTACCACTGCGGCTAATCCATTTGCTAGAGTAGCAAACATAAGTGGTTTTCATAAAGAGACACATGTTGGTACGCGCAAGTACACAGACATGGCCGAGACTAAAGAAGTCACAGATGACATATTGCGCACGTTAGCACGGGTTTCACCTTTCTACGTAGATTTGATGGAGGCTACTTTGTAACAAGTTTGAATTTATTAGATGTACATATATCGTGTATAGACGACAGGGACCCCAGAGTAATGAAGGGTTAAGTGTTTTTTCTTCTTTATGTGTGTCTGTGGTGGCTATAAAATGGTTTTTTTTTTGTTGGAGCTATTTTCTTGTGAAGGAAATGCGAAAAATGGGTTTGTGTATGTTTCCCACTAATAATTTTGAAGAGATTAATCATTTTAATGAGAGTCGATATGAAAGTCTTGCCATGGGATTTAACTCGACTTTTGTATGCCCACTTATTAATTCCTCAGAAAAAAACAATTATACAAGGGCTACTCAGACTTGCAGGATGGTGGCAATTTCGCAATTATTCAGCAGATGTACCTAAAATTTAAGTAAGAATAGGTCTTTCTGTAGATATATACTTTTGTCAAAAATGGGAAAACATCAAGATATCAAAGTCTGCTGGAAATCTTAATGAGGATAAATGACAAATTGCTCTAAATATGTTACAGTAATGGGTTATATGGATTCTTTATACCCGTTGGCCAAACCATCCTGCTAGGTATCGCTTATGCATCTGATGAATCATGATTGTCGAAGTTGTTCTCTTAAGTTTAAAATAGGTATGTACCATCGCTAACATTAAGCGAGATCTTTCTTTAATCATTGCCATACTGCAGAACGTGGTATAGAAGATCACCGTAGTAAATATGTATATTACCTGTGATACGGAAATAAGTCTCTTGTGAAACACCCTGTGTATATTACGGCGTCTGTGAATCGTATCACATGTATTATTCAGTCTGTTGTTGATATATTCGTAGAAAAAGCTGTATTTATGTTATCAAAAATGGTTTCTACAGTGCAGAAGGGACGTTGATTAACGAATGACAAGTAAATCATTATCAAACGTAAACAAATTTATTAACAACATATTGAAAGGGCTCAAGCGACAGTAACTGGAAGACGACACACTGAAGTGTATTTTGTATGTTGACATGCAAGAGTACGAGTGATATAATTTATTATTTATCTCCAACGTTTTGCATTTAACACAAAGAAACCCACTGAGTACACCGCACGAGTATCAGCAGGGTGCAATAAATTTATTTATGAAATAAATAGTAGTTTGGTAAAGTGCTTATGTTAAATGATGTAGACGTAAAATATGATTTTATTTCGTTTTTTTTCTTAATACCATCACAAAAATCACAGGCATAAAATATTCGTATGTCTCCGTTACACAAGTCATGAATCCTGTCACGCCAGTTTCTTAAAAGGCAGTAATAAACCAAAACCGTTAGCGCTATAAAAAACGTATATTTTGTGCTTCTTCAAGTACAGATCCAGGTCGCAGATTAACTAACTTCAGCCTCATGGAGCAGCATTTTTTTCCGATTCTCTATGTGAAAATATTACACTATTTTTTTACTTTGAACATTATCCTTCATCTAAAATTTTATATTAGTTTTTATAAAGGTAGCTGTCTCCAGCTGTAAGTTAACGTAGGACACGGTACTCTCTACTCGACCCAGGCTCGTCTTTGTGTGTTGGTGCGCTGTCGCATACAAGGGCAGAAAAAGACACATCGCGTGGCACAGCGGCAAAGGAACTGGAAAACACTCAGCAAGCTGACTCCAAGAAACAGGCTCACCACACCTCCAAAGGAAACTGTGAAGTAAAAGAAGTGCAAAGTAACAAGTCGACAGTTGAAGGCATGGGCAAAAATTATCAGATATTTTTCACTGAGCAAATAGTTGCAAGGGAAATGTAGGAGATTTAAGTGACGTAACTAAGAAATTAACTGTTAGCCCCGTCAGGTGGTGCCAGTGATGCTGAATCACCTGACGCGGCTGTCAGCCCGATAAGAATTTGTTGAATTTTGTTCCTTTGAAAGATGTAAGATGCAGCTAACTAACTGACTGACTGACTGACTCATTGAGGAACGAACGAACGAACGAACGAAAGAAGGAACGAACGAACTAACTAACTAACTAACTAACTAACTAACTAACTAACTAACTAACTAACTAATTGATTTATTTATGGACTATCTAACTAATTAATTAACTAACTAACCTAACTCAGTGAAACAAAGGCCTTCGTGAGAAGCTACTAGGTCTTCAGCCACTGGAAGTAATTGTCCGCTGTTATGGAAACTGAAAATTCATTACCGTGTTCAGGACAGCCCGCGACTTGTCCCTACCCTGAGCCAGATGAACCCACTCTACACCCTGTCATTCTAACTTCCTTTCTAACATTATCACTAGATATTCTAAGATTTCACAGTGGCCTCTTTACTTCAGGTTTCCCCACCAAAACTCTGTGAATTTCTGTTCATCCCCACACGCGCCATATGTAACACATATCCGGCCCTCCTTGATTTGATTAGCCTAATGATATTTGGCAGGAGCGCATATTATGAATGTCCTTATTGTCCTGTTAGTTCATCCTTCTTTGGTCCATATGTTTTCTTCAGCTACTTGTTCTCGAACACACTTGTCTTATATTCTTCCCTTAATGCGAGAGATCAATTCTCATACTGATATGACACAAGAGGAAAAATTATATTTGTATATTTTGGGGTAGTAAGCTGGAAGATACAATAATTCTGTGCCGAGTGGTAGCAGGCATTCCGCAGATTTAATCTGTTCGTAATTTCTTCGTGGATGCGATTTTGATTTACTATTGTCGTTCCCATGTTATTTGAACTTTGCTACGATTTCAAAGGATTTATTAGCAGTCTGTATATTGTGAGTTTATTCTAATGGGGAAAAAAAAATGAATTGAACGTTTATATGAGCAGTTTCAATAGTTCAGGCAAATGTTCACACGATTTTGAAATATTTAGGGCCTGCAGAATATAAACCCAGCGAAAAATTAATATAGTTGCTGTGTCTTTAAGACTTTACTATGTAGGAAGGAATTGATACATTTGTGTCAAAAATTTTGAAGAGAACAGACAGCTCAACACACGCCAAATGATATGAAGAAGGGAACATGTATTGTAATGAGTTTTCATTTGTTTAAGATGGTTATTTACGTGATGCGTAAAACTGTGTTCATTGGACGACGGTCGTGCTAACAGTAATGGTTGTGTTTATATTACGTTAAAACAAAGGCACAGTTACAGAAACAGATACCATTCTCAGTAACTGAAGATCTGCCCTCACTTTTCCACAGTCTCCCCATTGCAGTCCAAGCATTCCTGCCAGCGATGATTGAGCTCGAATATGCCGCTGCTATATAACATATATTCAGCATTCACAACCATTTCCGAATGGTTTTGTGGACTGTCACATTGTACTCTTGGTGTTTGCCCTTCATGTGAAATTCTAAGATCCCAAACAATCGGTAGTCTGAGGAAGCCAACTATGCGGAGAAAATTGCAGTGCACTGGCGAAAGGGAACACCTTTGGCTTTCAAATTGTTGCAGTGTGTTGTGGGTAAATATTGCGTGCACATACTCCGGACTTATATTTCAGTTTTGAAATATGAGGTGACACTACAAGAAATATGATATATGATGGTGGAAAATACGCCGATGTAATGTGTGTAGTAGAACTTCACTTACGACTTTTGATGCAGTCTTCTTATGAGTACATAATTTTTGTAGTTCTATCAAGGAGAAGAAATTTGACTTTTAATGCAACATAAAGCTGATTCCGGTGGCTGCACAGTCTAAGGCGTGGGTCTGCGGCCGCTTGCTTACTGGGATTGCGGATTCGAATCCCGCGGCGGCATGGATATCTCTCTCTTGTGAGTGCTGTGTGTTATCTGGTTGAGGTCTTTGTGACGAGCTGACTACTCGTCCAGAGAAGTCCTACCAAGTGTGGTGTGTCTGAGTGTCATTGAGGAACTTCATAACGAGGCCTAGGCCGACCAGGGCTGTCGAGCCGTGAACAAAAATGCGACGTAAAGAAAGAATGGAAGGAACTAAGAGGAAGGCGAAGAATATTTCATAACGATGTATTTCGTCATTTTATTCATTATCAGATTTTCTGGTGATCATATTAAGGAAGGTTAGTTGGAAATCCTGAAGAGAAAATACGCATTGGAGGGCTTAGGCATAGATGGGGAAAACCATTAAAATTAATCTGAAAAAAATAGGTTGCGACGACGTGGATTGTTCTGAAGTGTTTCAGGACAGGGACACATGACGGGCTGTTGTGAACACGGTAATGAACTTTAGGTCTCCATAAGGAGGTGGTTAATATTGACTAACTGAGCAAATTGTAGCTTCTAAATAAACATATAGATTTGCATAGTTTTAAGATGTTAAATACCCAAATTCTTGCCTGCGTTTTCACATACCCTTAACGTCCACCTCAAAGATCTCAGGTGTTAATTATGGCCTATAGATTACAGTACTAACCAACCAGATCCATGAGATCGAAAGCCAGTTGCTGTCGATATTTAATGGCGGTCAGATCCTTATAGAACACATCCAGGTAACCGCCACAGTTCCTGGCGTTGGGGTTACTGTCGTCGGCATAGCTGTAATCAAGGGCGTAGCGGCTGTTGTGGCAAGTAGGTAGACAACTAGAGCAGTCTATAGCTGTCAGATGCTCGATACCTCGCGCTCCTTTTGGAGGTCTGAAGACTCGTATTTCAACTGCAGAGTAGAGGACTACAGCTGTTAGTACACCTTGTAGTCTGGTAGAGTACAACGCAATACAATACAACATAATGTACGTAATATATAGTACAATATGCGTAGAATATGGTATAACGTGATATATGTACATATATTTACTTGTGTCTGTTCTATGTATTCTGACTATATATAACGCTAATAATTTCTTACTCTATTTGAATACCATAGCCTTATGATATGTTCAAACGAAGTCCATCAAAGTACACATAAAATCTGTAGCAACATCTGTTTGTTTATCATCTCGGCTTGTTGAAATTAATCGCTGAACCATGGACGGGGAGGCATACAATTTTATATACAGAAGTATTGATGCCCATTCAGTGTGCGCATAATACTTGTACATTTTATTTAAAAGTTCATAAAATGATGTATATAATATGCATATCCCTGTGGGAAAATAAGTATTTTTCCATTTTTACATTTCATATTATTTTTTAATTTCAGCATAATTCGGATATTGTACTTGATTCTTTGTTCAAAACGGTTTAAATCTACCATTATGACAGTAGCAGCTAATGTTATTTACAGTTTACTTTGCCTGAATGTACAGCAGTTACAGTTACTTTTCTGTTACAATCTTGCAAATGTGAATAATATAAATTTACATGTTTTCGAAGCTTATGTGTTGTGCTCTGAATATGTGGAAATTTACCAGGTCTAATGCTTGTGGTCCTATAAATATGATTATTATGTATGCAGTCTCAGTCAAATGGATCTGAGGTTGTATAGCTGATGTATTCTTATTTCTGCTGTAAAGCAAAGGTAATTGTTATAGATCACATTTTATTATGCCTTACACAAATGTAAAGTACGTGTATTGTGTGCAATCTGCCAGAGCCTTAGTAATTCTGTGTGCAAAGTTGTATTCCTCCCTGTTGAAGGTTCAGTGATTAACGGAAACATGTCGGAGGTGGTGCATAAGTAGGTATTGTTTACATTTTATAAGTGTAGTTTGGTGGTGTTCATTAGGTTACTGCTTACCAGGTACTTGCTGTCATGAATCAAATCAACGTACCCGAAAGTTGTTTAGTGAGGATGGCAAAGTGTAAGGCTCTTCAATGTGTAAAATCCTCTGTTATCTTCATACATCTTCTCTGTTACTTACAAATGTGTTCCTCAGCATTTTGCTCTGAAACACGCTGACACTATTTTGACAAAACCTTTTTATACCATTGTGATACAGGAAATTGTTTTGCTTTACGTAATATTTATTTGCACTATACTTTCTTATACATCTTTCCAGCGTTATGATAATCTTCAGGAAAGTCATTCAGTGACACCAAAAGGGGAAAGAATAAAAGTTTTGCATTACTTTATTTATGTGAAATTTACCTATAATATGGAATCTATTCTGTTCTCAAATGTGGTGTTTTCGAAATACTTTCTCAAGACGATCATGAAGACTGAAACATGTAGAAGACAAATATAATGTAAATCGATATACAATATGCAAGAAGAAATGAGGTTACTGCGATGGTATAAAAATAATTTGCCTAACTAATCATAAACTGCCGGAATTTTAAAAACTTAAATCTGCATCTTTCCTTTAGGGCAAGAGATCAAGGTGTACACATAGCAAATAGGAACAGTGACATAAATGTCACAGGCACTGTTCAGATCGTTAGAAGCATTACACTAGCAATGGTGTTACACCGAACAAGGGGGATAAATAACGGGTGAGACAGTATCGCTTTAAGATATGAGTTGGGTATCCTGAAGTGAGGCATTAATCTTCGGATATCAGCGAACGATATATATGCCCTTAAGGGCTGAAAATTATAGGTATTTCGCTTCTTAAAACAAGTTGTTTGCATGCTGCGCGTAATCTGCATTAAAGATATTTTTCGCTGTTTAGCAAACAAAGGAATAGCTTCTTTTAACTGACTTCTTTTGAAAATAATGTTGTATGGTGTCTATGTTTATAGATGTGACTCGGAACGACGCTTTTGTTTTCTCTGCTTTCGACTTTCGTTTGATACACAGCTACTTGACACTTTTTACGACGTATCGTAACAAAAAATTCAAAATGACTGGGGTTTCGATCTTCATAGTCTTATTTGCATTGGTAAAAGAGGAAAAATATGTTAAATATTTTGTATTTAAAACTTGCCTTGCACTTTACTGCTGTCTGTATCTTCTGTCCGACTGTAATTGTGAAACTTCTAACTACAAATGAAAATTTCTAAGATAAAGAAGTGAACACAGTATGCCGTTGAGTATCTTTGTGATTGGTCTAGACCAGGTGTTCTCAGATTTTTTCTTTGGCGTACCACGAAATTAAATACAACAGTTTCTGTATACCACCAGTACTTTTTTATTTATGTTAAGAAAGCTGAAATCGGAAAGACTCTCTGAGAGCTTGAATGAGTTATGCCTGTATACTATCGCCAGAAATTGAGCTTCTTAGCAAATATATTTTACTTGTGTTTTGTTTCTCAAAATGTTGGTCCTCTTTTTTATTTTGATAGTTATTAATGCCGCGTAGTGGTAAAGAATTGTTGGCGTAACGCAGATTGAGAAAGCATGCAGTAAACCTTTTGTATACTAAAGCATATCACACTTAGTGCATGCGTAATGACGGAGTTTGAGAGGAACAAGTGTTTTGCTAATGTTCAATAAGTATGTTTCTCTTTTTACTTTATTAGATACATATAATAATTGCTAGTGGTTTATTTGTTTTAATGTATAAAAATGTACTTTTTTGTGGTGTTATTTTCTGTATTAAAACGAGATATACTCACGATTGTGTTCTGATAAGCACCGCAGATGCGTCAGGTTACATTCTGGAGTGTTGTTCACTGGAAGAAGCAAAGACACGTAGTTGATTTAAGTGTAAAGAGGAAAACAGAAAAAGTCTTATAGTCTGTGACGAGCAGCTGGGATCTGAGAGTGAGATTATCGAAAACAGGAATATGAGGGTGGATGCTGTGCACATAAAAATGGTGTTCTAATGTTAAATTCACTGACATCAACAACGGCAGGATATTGTAAAAAATAATTTTGAAAGCGTATGCCTCGATCTGGAATATATTTCTTCACTTATGTTCCTGCAGTTTGTTTTTTTAAAACAAAGATATTACTTTATCGCTTATAACGTGAATATTAACAACTAAGCTACAGAAAAATCGAAATACTGTTTGGCGTTCTTGATGAAAGTAATGTATCGGTGTTAAAGCAAAGTTACTCAAAATTAGAGGTTTGTGCTTAGGGATCACTTCTGACAGAACCGAATATCTTCTTCATTTTAAAATTAAACTTCCTTAAGTGCATGAAAATCAAAGTTTTTTTTTGTGTTTTGCTTTATTTTCTTCGGCTTATTTCCCATTATTTTGGTGCCAGAGAGGTTTCATTCTAGGGCACATTTACTTTCAATAAACTATTGCCTTAGAATAAGACCTATATTTTCCTGCAGTGTCATTTTAAAATTTGCCTGGGTCTTGTGAGTTGACTATGAATACGGCAAATATCGTGACCAGATTAACTGTCATTTAGTTTTGCGATAGGAACACATTTCTTTCCCGGTATGTGTGTAGGAGTGTTTACATTTTCGTACACCTCAGTCCTTCTGTGGGGACACATTAATTTGACTATAACGTGCCTGTGAACGCGCTGAAGAAGTACGGGTAGCAGCCACAATAACGAGCGATATTTCTGAGTCTGCATTCCAACAGGCAGTTCTGCTGTGTGTATGTGTTGAACACTGAGAGACGCAGCTCGTCTGGGAACAGACAGTGGCGCTGGGAGATGCTCAGGGCACGGACGTTGGGGCTGCTCTCTGTTACTGACGGCGTTACCTCGACCCTGAAAACTTTGCGTTTGTCTTCAGGCATGAATATCCCGGTTCCGGCCTCAGGAAACTGGCCCGGATGGTGAAGATACACCTTTCAAGATAAAGTAGCAGTTTATTATAAGCTGAAAAAATCTTCGTTTGTTTTCCTTATACTTTCAAGTTGTATAGGGTTGAAAATGAATATAGGTTGAACCACGGGTCCCTTTTCATTAGGCCTATACAAATGCTGTTACGTAAATGCAGATTTGGAATATCTACTTAATGTAGGCTTATAAGCATGCAAAGGCGTAACATTCGTCCCAGCGACCGTGGCAAATTCCGGTACTTTTATTCTACCCTTCTGCCCTGTTTTTCCAAAAGGGCCTGAAATGTGGTAAAGATTTACGTCGTGTGTTTTGAATTCTGAATACACATTTGATGTTTAAAAATTTTTATGGTTTTCAAAAAAATATCTTCTTGAAATTGAAATACCTTCGGATTATTGAAAGGCAGCTGTATTTTGATTTAGTTTAGAGCTGTAACTTATGGTGTTAACGTATTTGGCAAAGCTATTCGAAACAGCTGGGAGCATCTGGAGTGCAAAATTGGAAAGAAGACACGTGGAAACTGTGTGTAATCACGTTCGGATTGCATCTTTCCGACCTTGTTTAAATGTAAAGACATTTCTGTCACCGCTCTGTGCAGCGGAATGTTAGTCCGTTTTTCCTAGCTTAGTTTTTCATTTGTGCGTATGCATGCATGTGTGCGTGTATATTATGTATGTAATACATATATAAATAGGCGCACTTGCATACGTACATACATACATTATGTGTGTGTGTGTATGTATGTATGTATGTATGTATGTACGTACGCACGCACATATATGTATGTATGTAGGTACGTATGTACGTACCTACATATGTTTGTGTGCAACATACGTATCTGTGCATGTAGGTTGCCTATGTGACCTGTGTATATAAATGCATGTGTGATACAATTCCGATTTTGTGTATTATTCTATGTGTTTTTCACTACTTGCGTGGGCGGTTATTTTGAAGCTACTCACTCGGGCCCCAGACTTGTCACGCTGGCCTTCTTGCAGCGAATCCTCAGGCCTTGAAGGCCTTAGGAATACTTCCAGCCCCGTAGTTGTGCCGGAAGCGATGTTGCGGCGTGGTTCACATTCTCTGGATTCGTTCCTCTCTCTATTGGGCTTTGGGAATGGAGAAAACTCGTCTGATTCTGCACTAGAAAATGGAAGAAAAATTTCAGAAAGCAAAGCTGGGGTGAACTACGGTGCTGTCGGTTTTCCAGCGCGCATCAAAAGATGTTATGTTACGCCGCAAGAGCAAGTTCGGACGTGTATCTCTGCGCGCTACGATTTTCGCGTTGAGCTGATACAGGCGCACCTTCCCATCAGGGACACCGAACAATTGGTAGATCACAGCGCGTAGCCTGTTCGCCAGAATGCGCCCCTTCTTGTCCGAAACCTAAATCTGGGAGCGAGCAGATCCCCGCACGATTACGTTACGCTGTTACGGTGCGGCAGAATGCTGAAGTCTGTTGCCGTATGGGCAGCACAGTTAATTAATTGTTGATAGTTTCCGAATGTACGTGTAACAAGATGGTATTGGTGCTGATTTGCGATTTGACGCTACGCAGTTTCTAGTTATGTATGTTACATAAATCTGATTTAGGCAACTTTCAGTCAGGCGTCAGCCTACTTTAAGACTTGGAAGTTTGGAGTAAAAAAATCTAATAAGAAACATGTAAAATTACTTTGCGTTTTTAACTCCATTCTGTTATTTGTGCGGCCTATCCAACTTTATATTTTAGATCCCACCCAAAATAAATCGGCTTATAACAGTTTCTGTGAGAAAGTCTGAACTGCTTTTTGTTTAGTAACAAATTTCCCCAAAGATATTCTTCGTCATCCGTGAGTTAAATGACACAGTCCTTGTAAAATTTTGTATGACTAGCAGTTATGCTTTAAACCATAAATTAAATTCGCCAAGAAATTTTGTCTGCTTGGATGTACCGCTCTGTAGTCTTGTAAAACGGTACTGACGTTTTAGAGGGACAGACGGAGCCGAAGAAAAAGAGGATCCTCTGAGGAACAGGGACGCTTTCCCAGACTACACGGTTTTCTTCGCAGACGACAATAATCTTTGTTGTCACCACAGCCAAACCTCAAATCACATGAAACTCACCAATTTCAAGTGTCGTAAAATATAAGTTAAAATTTTAAAATGTTGTGTAACAAGGTCTTTTTGTTGGGTTACTGAAAATACTCACCAACTCCGTGTCTCTTCAGACGTTAGAGAGTTAAATGAATAGCAGAAACCAGCCTCCGTCCTCTGAAGATGAAAAATTTCACAGCAGTTTACTTCATTACCAAGCCAGAAGCAGGTAGCCAAAAATTCCGAGCATGTAGGCAGCACCTGTATAACATTTGTTACTCTATGACGGTGTAAAATGTGGTTGTACGGACAGAGTATCAACATTCCCGCTATTATACATAGGCACTACTGTTGCAATTGCAGTTAATGTCAAATAACTAGCATTATGCAGGGACAGAATTCTTGATAGGCTGATACTAGCTTCTGTGTGCAACAAATGCCCTGTGTTTATGAAACCGTAAGTTTTATTTCCATGTTTACAGCAGCCAGAAGCTGGTCCTTCTAAGCCAAATGAATCAAGTCCACAATCTTTGACCTCACTTGTTGAAGACCCATTTTAATACTATCTGATCCACACCTAGGTCTTTCAAGTGATCTGTTTCCTTCAGGTCATAAATCAAATTTTCATATGAATTTTTTGATTCCTCTCCCTGCGCAGTGCATGCAATTCAAATATTACCTTTTTACTTAATCTTTTAAATCATATTTGGCACGAATTTTATTGAAGACATATGGACATGTAGTTTATTTTAGGCGTGTATATCCAGTCCAATCTATATCTATGTTAAAGAGTAAGATAGTTTAGCTGTTGCCCTCTATCTGACTTATATTTTCGTTTAGTAAATTTTCATCATGATCGTAGTCCAGAAACCGGTGTTGCTCACAGTATGTCAATGTCCGTTCTTTGTTTGGAAAATTCTAAAGAATGTAACGCAATAATCATTAAAATCTCTCCTTTTCAGAACATTCTGAATAGGAGAAATATGGAACAAACATTTCTGTATGTGGACTTTAATATGGAACACGAATTTTACTCCTGATGCATATGATTTTATGTGCACAATAAGCTCAATGAGATTACTGTATAATATTACTTCCTAATGGAGTATTTTTACATTTGAATGATTTGCAATATTACTGCCGTAATACAGGTTTTCGGACTTCCTCGACGAGTACTGCCGAAGTGATATTTAGCCCTCTGGGTTTCGACACGCTGTATGTTTGTAGCTACACGGTGACAGAATTGCAGAATATTGTAATTTATTACTCCTGGGATCAATGTTCAGGATAATTACAGGATTGTGTGTGCCACACAACGAAGAATCTTAATCCAGTATTTTAAATATTCTGTGATAATATAATTGTGTAGGTACTGTTTATACTGTAGTTTGTGCATGATTCCGAGGTCCTGCGTCTGCCATCGAGGAACATTACAGTAATTTTGTATTTGTTGATTAACAACAAAGAAGATTTGTCTCGTTTCAAGAAATTCGGAAGGTGTGTATGTGTGTGTGTGTGTGTGTGTGTATGTGTGTGTATGTATGTATGTATGTATGTATGTATGTATGTATGTATGTATGTAGGTATGTATGTATGTATGTATGTATGTATGTATGTATGCATGTATGTATGTATGTATGTATGTATGTATGTATGCATGCATGCGTGTATGTATGTATGTATGTATGTATGTATGTATGTATGTATGTATGTATGTATGTATGTATGTATGTATGTATGTATGTATGCATGCATGCGTGTATGTATGTGTGCATGCATGCGTGCATGCATGTGTGTATGTGTGTGTGCATGCATGTGTGTGCATGTGTGTATGTGTGTGCATGCATGTGTGTGCATGTGTGTATGTGTGCGTGCATGCATGTATCTATGGTAGGCCCTTTCAAGATTACAGAGAATTAAAGAGCACCTGTGTGTCACACGGACCACTGAAATACCTGCAGCATAAAGTGAGATACGTTGAACCCCGCCAATTTTGGCAGCATGCTGCCGATTTCTTTGAGATGAGGTTGCATTCGGAAGTAGAAGGGGTACTGGCATTTGGCGAGGGCGCTCATCACGTTCCACAGATCGTGCTGCGCTCGGCTGTTGAGACTGACGTTCAAGTACCTACAAAACACAAGTCGCACTTCGGTTTTCGTTGGCGCTGTGTTAGCCTACTCAGGGTTCCGGAACTACTCGTTGGTTTCAGTATTTACCACCACCATCATTACTACTACTACTACTACTACTACTACTACTGACACTTCTACCACCACCACTGCTACATCTACTGCTACTGCTGCGATTACTACTGCTGCTGCTGCTGCTGCTACTACTACTACCACCACCACCACCACCACCACCACCACTACTACTACTACTACTACTACTACTACTACTACTACTAAAGTAAAAATCACCGTAGATCAGTCCAGAAAGTCCCTCAGGGGAGCGGATGTACATTCTTAGCATAAAGTGAACGAAATGCAAGCAACAGAAGAGGAAATATGTTTTTCTCCTTTCAGCAGCTACGGAACAAATTTTATGAGATTTAGTATTCGGATGTCTATGTGAAAATTCGTGGGATGATGTAAGTGTGGCTGACATTTGTCATGTACAGTACGCATGGTACTTCAAGTAGATTACACGTACATGCACTCTGAAAAAAGTACCTCATTTCACAAGCATGAGGCAAGTGACGTGTCATTAAGAGCCACAACGTTAATTGGGAAGCCTGCATGTTATCGAATATTTAAAAGGTATAGGAAATGCAACGTAACTGATGGCGTGTGGTTTTGTTTGCTATTGTGGAGTTTCTTTGCAACAGAAGGCTTTTATTGAAATATTAAATTTGAATCAAAATAAGTATCAAGACCAGTGAGATATTCAAAATATCGCGCATTTGAAAAATGTTTTTTCACACATCGACAGTCTTGTCTCATTACAGTGTCATATGACGGTGACTGTTTGATCCAGAATTTAGAATTTCTCATACTGGAAAATAACTTGGGAAATGCCTTGTAAGTTCAACAGGATTATGTACAGAACGATCAGAATGGCACAGTTCAGCGTCGGGCCACGAACATGAGACCAGTACCTGGCAAGGATCTCCTCGCCGATCGTTTTCTTTATCATGATGGCGGGGCAAATGGTGACAGCAGGGAAATGCAGTCTGTACAGTGGATAGTTCGTGGTCTCCACATTCACCACGATAGGACTGCTGGAGAACTTGTCCCACGCCCATTTGACGAAAACACTGGCGGTTACGATGCACACTATGAGGGCCACTGCAGTGCTCAACCTGTACAGTGAAGTAGAAAATGTTGCCTAAACGTCAGGCACATGTATTTCCTGAGATAAAGAACCACACATTATTGATAGCATCGGCAGGGGATGTGATTTGTAAATTATAATTTCTATACACTTTGAGGCTAACCTCTGATTTATTCCTTGGAGACGAATGTTACGTTAGAAAGTGCAGGGTGATTCATGTAGAAAGAAACCAAAATATTTAGCTCTAGATCGCGAACAGACTAACAATGTGTGTTAATACTGATAGGAATCATATCTTGTCTTATGTATCACGCTGTCAATTTATATGATTTCTTTTATAATTTCCTCTTCCAGTACGTCAGTTGTCAGCGGTTTGTCACGGAATACTCCTTCCTTAAGGTAGCCCCACAAACAGAAATAAAGAGGGGTTAAGTCGGGAGATTATGGTGGCCACAGATTGTACGTACATTACGTGATCCACGAAGAGACTCTGGGTTATTACAATTGATTTTCTTTGCCTGTGGCATGTCGTACCATTTTGCTGCAAGTAACCACATCGTCCAGCTGTCCCACAGACTGTGACAGAATACGATAATATGCTGTACTGTCCACAGTTCTTTCGGAGAAAATCGGACCGAAGGTACTTTGATCAGATGTGGCGCAGCTACCACTTCTTCCATACGCAGTAGTTCTGCGTGAATCGCGTAAGGAACCTCGGCAACCTATATCCTGACGTTTTGTGAATTTACTTCACCAGACAGATGGAACGAGGCTTCATCCGTAAACCACGTGATGTCGAGTATTCCCGACGGATTGTGCAGGAAGTCCTGAAACCGCTGGCAGTAGCGAGCTGGTTTCTGCCTGTCTGGTTCCAACAATGTAGGCTTCTGTCACTCTGTACGTCCGACGCTTTGCATTATTGGGGGCTCCTTGACATGTGGAGTGCGAGTAACGAGATTCATGGGAAAATCTTCGCCAAGATTTTCTGGGACACACCTCTAATCTGGTACACACATCCGCTGTCTTAGCTTCTAGCATGTGCCAGCGATGTTTCCGACGTTAATCTAGAAGAGAACCTGTTTTCTCCACTTTTCGTGCGAAATTGTGTACCGTCGACTCTAGCCGGCATGTCGCATCTACCGGTTTTTCACTCTGTGTACCGTCTGTGTTACATGGTGTCAGCCGGTAACCCACTACGTTCGCGCAAGAAACACACGCTCCTGAAACGTATTCGACATGATGCAGCTGCCGCATGACGGCGGCACACGCATGGCAAATTAATGCTGCCGCAACCTGCAACGTAGCGTGGACGAGCTAAATATTTGGATTTGGTTCTGTACGAATGACCTTGTAATATTTAAGAAGACGAGAAATTCCGTACCTGTTACGAAACTCTAAGTTCATTGTCATGCTGAGAAGAGTCCAAGGTCACAGAGGACCATTGTTCCATCTGTAACATGCTAGTTCCTCATGGAGGGCGTTCAGCACACAACACACCAACCTCCAAGCTGGAAGGCTATCCTATTTGACTGTTCCACAACCTGTAGGTGCGCCATGCCGATGTAATGACAACAAATACTATAGGGATTTGTTTAATGAGGTTTCGAATATTTGTTTTTAATGCTCTAACTGCACAGAACTTAAGTTTACCGAGGGTTCACGTACCTAAGAACACTGATTTCCGAACCGTATTTTGTATGATATCAAAAGTATTATAGTAAGATTCTTCATGACTGGGGTTCTGTCCATGTGTTTGACGAAGGTCCTGCGTTCTCAAAACTGCGTGTAAGACAGTGTGTTCGTTGATTACTGAACAAATGTGTGTCGCCTGAAAGTCTGTGTAAAGTCGGATGAAAGGCGAGAATGCAACTTTGAGTGCCTGACGAGACAGTTTACCATGTTACCTAAACGACCCGCCTAGCAGTACCACTACGCCGATTTTACGCAATCAGTGTACAATCTCTCTGCATTTTGCTGTTTGTAATATCAGCTTAATAAGCTTTCAGCTGCATGGAATTTTGCGGTAAACAATGACTGTTGACAAGGACGTATGGGACTGCAATGCAGTGAGGCTCCAGCAGTCGTAAGTCGAGATGAATATTAAGGAAAAACAGACGATTACAAGACTTGGAAGCCACTCCAGCGTTTCGACGTTGTATGCTACGATTCAGATCTGTCAGTCTTGGAGAGTTTCTTTGAGAAATGAATGTACGTATTACTCCTTTACCTGTCAAAAGTGGTGTTTTTTTCTGTTGTCGAGTGACAAGGGAGAAGTAAGTCCTTTGTGACTGAAGAAACTTTGAGATTTTTCTCGCCTTGTGGGATTGAAATGACTGCTGGAGACGTGCTATTGGAGACAGGATTTACGGTCCGGTTCATTTGCGTCTTCTTGACTTTCTTAGCAGCTCCCAGTGCCAGATGCTTTCACTTAAATGCGAAGAGATATTTGCGTATTAATTCATACCTGTTACAGTACTGTGGCAGCACCTAACACCAGAAAGTGAAAGAGCTCTGATGTCTAATGCCAGTCCATAAACTATGAATAATTGTCATGCGTATGTTCGTAAGTGTATATTATCTGACAATGAAAGAATTTGACATTTAATATTAATTTGTTATATGCCTGAAGATATATCAGTGCATCTGCTTTGCCTCCGTTACAAAAGTGCTTGAAGTTTAAGAATGTGACTTAATTGTCGATCCTCATGTGACTGAAGAAATTACTGGTGAATTACCGTACCCGACCATTTTATCACGGTTCGCACGTGCTAAACCGTTAACTGTTTAAGTAAAAGACATAAATACATATATTATATTAGTTTCAATATTTCGGACTAAAGAGTTATTGACGTTTTGCTTTGTTTAATCCGGCCCACAGCATCAAAGATATTGCAATAGTATGCTCGTATCGAGTTCCTTTCAGACTTGTTTCTCTTGCAGTTTGAGACATTTATCGTTATAAAATTCAACGATTCAAATTTTCTCTTGACAACTCTTCTATCTGAACCAGTTCTACTTACTGCAATGTAAAGTTTGATCCCACACCGGGAATATCAGAAAATTTCTTTATAGATACATACGGAGTGAAGTCTTTCATATATTGGAGATTCTATTTATCGTTATGAGGGTGTCTTTATTATTCACATAGGGAAATTCGCAGAAAGCGGTACAAGAATATTAATAAATCTGGCAGGTTACCCGAAACTGAGGGTGTACGGTAGTTTTGGCAAAAAAGACGAAGCGTGTGAGATAATGGACACTTTTTCGGTTAGTTACTGAACTGAGGGATCGAGGCTGCCGAATTGCAAGAGAATTAATTTGGTTGATAATTCAGGCATTTTTTAAGCTGACACGAAGAATTTACACGTTAAATTATGCGCAAATTTGGCTGTCAATTCCAATTTTCATAGTCAGAAGAACGTGACTTATTAAAAGCCTTAGGATGAGCTGGGCCACAGTGCTCTGGTTCTCTGGATAACTGCTCCCTCGCTGCCTCTGGACTTGCACGTGCAGTCGAAACATATGTGCACCGCTTCGGATAATTACGCTTTCGACTGTGTGCTCGAATAAAAACATACGTGGATTTGAACCCAACTTGCATGATATAATTCAGATTCACATCTGGCAACATAATCAAAATTCTGTATGATTAGAACTTCTACGACCGTTTGTACTTTTGAAACTTACCCAGACCGTCAGCCTTGCAACACACCAGCAAGTGTTCCGTGGCGTGACTAACGAATGTATGCATCATCGCTAGGTTTATTCCACTGAATCGATACAAACGAGAATTGAATATCGCGTTAGTTATCTAATTTGGTCAGTATTATTTGTGTTACATTGAACTAAGCGAGTTTCTTTCACGTTCCCGTTATTTCGTCTATTCCTGTAGGCGGATATATTATGTATATCTGAAAGTCATGCAGAACTCTAGGTTTATGGTTATGACGTGCAAAGTTGCTGTAAGTTATAAGAGAAAATGTTATGACATATTATATTTGCTTAATATCATAAGAACAGAAAATAAGTGAAGAAGCATGTCATTATATAAACACACGTTAGAAGTCCCCATTATATTTTCATTCCTTCACGCTATATGCAGATTGCACCTAATTGTTTTAGCAAGTAAGGTTTTTCGTAATCGATTTAATGAAGATATGTTAATAGCAGTTATATGGCACCAAATTAGACCAGTGTTTCCCAGTCAGGGTACCGCAGAATATCTTTAGTGGCTTCATGAGGAAAAGTGGAATATATAAATAAAAAATTTGACATACGGCAGATAATTTCAAATATTCCCCGAAATATCTTGGTAATAGTTTTTTTTCCTGCAATTGGCAATTCTGAATTAATGCCTACGCTCAACCAGCTGCCTCTTTGTTTTGTTTTAATTTTCGTAGGCAAGGATTCTACGGGATATTAAAAATCATTTTCGGGCTTCCGCCATAAAGAATTGGGGAACACTGAATGAGATTGTAAACAAGAACGTGAAAGGAGATGCTTGTAGGCAATGTGAAGTTAACTGTACTTGTATTCGTCAGCGGAGACAAGAAATGCACGATGGTTTCAATTCGGATACGGTCGGATGTTCAGATGTGAACCTTTGACTTTCTGAATAAAAGTCTACAGCTTTGATAACACACAAACCTCCCCCGCATTATTGTGACAACTTTAACCAGTCATTCATTTTTATTTGGTCTCTACTGTTTTGGAGTAAGTTTATTACTAGTACATCTGCAGGTTTAACTTGGATTGATAGGACCTATTGTGATGTTTCGTCCTTACCATATTCACGTCCTGACAAAGAGAAATGTTTCAACATTGCCAGTAGTTTCGGAACAAAAATTTATACGGTGCAGCCATCGTTATGAAGATCACTGCTTGTATAAGCTTGACTGCCCTTCAGTATAGGCATTAATGCTGAAAGTGACCAAGTTTGGATTGCTGCAGATCTTCAGCTTGAACTTGAGCTGAAGTTTCATTTTGCCCTGTAACTTTAGTTGTAGCTTCTTGCTGTTTTGAGTTTGGAGTATTTTATTTCGAAAGGATGTTTGGTATTACGTTATTTTATATAAAGAATTTTAGACGTACATCATGACAGAAGTATTGCTTTGTTCGGTTGATGAGACGCTTTATACATTATGTCAGGCACTGTCCTTAGTAACTAATACACCACATAGGCGTAAGAAAAAGACGTTTTCTTATTTTTACATTTTGCGAAGAGTACATTTTAAACCTATTTTATAAGCACAAAATCATGCTCATTTTTTTCACAATAGAAGTAAAATCAGAGAAAAAGAAGCCCATGTTCATGTCTCATCGCCAGATTTTACGACAAGATCACGACGTGAAGAGAGTTAATAAATGTTCAGAAGTATGGAATATTTATAGTACGATGGGAGCACTGTGACTGACTGACTGACTGACTGACTGAGCGTTCACGAAGAACGTCAGAGCAGACCGAAAACGAGGATTGGTTTCTGACGTTCAGTTCAGAATATTTCGTATTTTAGTCCAGTGTCTAAAAACGTAGAGGTAATACGTAGTACTTTAGTAAAAGGCCTTAAGCAAAGTTATAATTTTACCTCACTTTTAATATTGGTGTGAAACTTGGTATGTGACCTCTGGCAGAGAAAAATAAATTGAGGATATGTGATTGAAAGGTGTGCAGGACAATATACGGATCCTAGGGAAGGAAAATGGATGTTAAAAATTATAAAATTGGAGATACGTTATTTGTATTTCTCGCCAAATATTATGGTGGCCAGGTCCACGATGATACGGTGTACGGGCCATATGGCACTCATGGGTGAGATGAATAACTCACACGGAATTTTAAGTCACTTCGAAGACTTAACCGTAGATGTGGCTGTACTGTTAAAGGGAATCTGAGGAATTGAATGCAACGATACAGACTTGACGCATGTGGCTACGGACACGGACAAGAGTGGCTGTCCGTTATGACTAAGATATGAAAACTTTGGATTATATAAAAGGCGCGAGATTTCTCGAATGGCTGAACTGCTGTTAGTCCCTCAAGAATGACTTTATTGAACACAGCTGCTTGGTTAGTTTGTATACTACAGGACCAAAATATTTATTCTTCCACCAAACATCGGGTTCTAGGGGTTCTAGGCTTCAATAACAGCCACAGTTATCATTAGCAAATATATAATACGATGCGTGTTTCTGTGTTGACGTGAGTGGACAGCATGGTGTCCAGAAATTGCCGCGTACGTGGACTGATGGATATCTGAACAGCGAACATAGTGCAATTAATTATTAAATTAGTAATTTGGTCCCAGTCCGTCGTCTTTTGTTGACACTGCACGATGGACAGTCTTTTGTTACCGAAGTATGGGCCGTATGCTTTTAATGTAGGACATAATAAAGAAGAAAAAATACATAATACTAAGAAACTTAACTAGTAATTATACTTGTATTTCTTGCGAAGTTTTTGTATTTGATAAGAATGTACATACAGGATGTTCCATTGCGATATGCCAGTATTAAGGAGGAATATTAAGTTACTATTTCACTTCGGAATATTCTTTTTCCTGGAATATCCTACAATCCTTGAAGCCGTGAGAGTAGTCTTTGCCAAGAGTGGGTTGTAACTAAAAGCAGCATACACTGCTTGAAACAGAAATAAAGCACACTATGATCTGTGGGATGGTTACAAGTTCTTAAATTTGATCGGACCGGACAGGAAAATTTTATTCTCCAGGTGCGGTGCAGCACAATAACTTCCAAACCAAGCTGTATATAATATAAACTAGAGATTACACATGAATGCTATGCTTTTCTTTCGAAGAGCAGGACATGTGGCTGAGACGTAGAACAAAAGAAATTCAAATATGATTTTAGCTGAGGAACCTCTTGCAAAATGTCCACATGACAGACCAAGAAATTCTATTGAGTCGGTTCAGGATCTTGTCTTTGACACTACGTTGTTGAGTCGTGGGGTTCTGGTAGCATACTGTTTCCTCACAAGTCAGCAGCTTTAAAACTGTGCACTTAACGTAAAAATTACAAAGTGCAAGGTAAACTTATATGTGAGGGATTAGGGCTTTTAGACACACATACACAACATTAAATCCTTCTTTTCCCTCCTATCTGGCTCATCGTTCCTATGGACCTGTGTAAAGTATAACGTAAAAGATGGCGTATGCCAGTAAGTAAAACACATTCTTATGTATTGGTAACCTTGTACGTTTTGAGAAAGAAAGTGGTTTATATGCCGTTCGCAAGTCGTAACCACGCGGCGCCACCACACAGAATGGCAGATGAAATATGTCATGCCGTGCCACATTCTTTTATTTTAAGACCGCGAATGTAATTGAGTAAAGGCTTACACTGCAGTTTCTTCGTCTGTTCTGTCCTGTAGGTGGTAGTTACAGTGGAACAAGTGGTACTGAAACGAGGTTGTTCTCCGAGTGCTTCTGTTTTACCTTGTCGTTATAATTCTATCAGTTCTCCATACTTTAATTTATTTCATCAACCATCTACGCTATACCACCTTCGCAATTAACAACATCGTTAAAATACACACACGCACACACTAAAGCTGATATTTGTGTAAAGAACCATTACACATTGCACATCCGATCTACTTAACTGAGTGTAGTTTTACATCTTGCTACTGCTGTTGAAATTTTGGGGAAGGAAAAGGTTATTGTAAGGACGGATTTGCACGGATTAACTCTTTCGTCAATATAAATATTAGAAACTCCTGTTTAAAGGTTATAAGATATTGTGTAGTGGACTACTGACTGATTAAAAAAATAAGTACCGTAATTGTATTAAGAAGTTACCTGTCACAAGTGATGTTTCTCTTTATGGTCAAGGGAAGAGGAAGCAGCAGTTCCTTCATGACCGATGGAACTTCCGGAACATTCTCGTGGTTTGGAATTGGATTGGCTGCTGGAGATACGCTGTTAAATACAGGAATCAATGTGCCGGGCGTTTTCTTCTGCATTCTGTTAGTAATTTCCGCCATGAGCAATGGCTTTTCCCCTAAATTCGAAGACATATTTACTTGAAAACTGATATTACAAAAACAATATAATTAAGAGCAGAACGAACTCAAAATGTAACTGAACATTATCATGTGCCTTATTGTCTAACTTCATGATGTAGGAGAGGCCTGCCTTATATTCTTCATAGACACGTTTATCTTATTGATTCAATTGTTATATTGTGGGCGTTACAGGATGCACTGCGGAACTTGTATGGAGAAACGTAACCGAAACAGGTTGAACTTTTTTTTAAGTTACGCCCGAGGAAATAGAATTGTTATGAATTTTCTCAGATTGGGCAGTCTCGGTTTCGGAAAGAGATGAGCTTTTTTAACTTTGCTGCCCGAACTGTGACTGTAATTCACTTGCTGTGAATGATTCTCACTTCTGTCGGACGCAGTTTAAAGTAGCACTAAGAAGATACTTAAATGAACACTTCTTTTACTCTGTAGATGAATTTCTTATTTGTGCTGAGAACCTATAATTTTGACCTCCAAGCTGTACATAAAATGTTTAAAGTACTTTGCAATGTAAAGTTCTGTACATTTTTTATATTTTTGTATGTTTATGACTTATTCCACATCCTATTGTCTTGTGACAAAATTATGGATACATGGAACGTGTGTGTGCGTGCGTGTATAACGATATTAAGATTGTACATACAGTTCTTTTCACGCATTACTGGCGGCGGACAAGAGGATAAAAGTGTGGGCCGAGGTAGCGCTGTGATTATAGAGATTCGCTGTGGGCTGGACGTTCCGGAGATCTAATCCCGGTGGGGGAGGGATTTTCCGCACACGTACAGGCCGGCCCTGGGGCCCACCCAGATTCCTGTACATTGGGTTCTGAGTCTCTCTCCCGGGGATAGAGCGGCCGGGGCGTAGCCTTGACCACCCACCCCTGTCTAACGCCGAGGTTAAAGAAAGAGTAGAGATATACCTTTATTCCCTTTCTGGGCCTTTAAAGGGTGAATTCTACTTTTACCTTTAACGGGAAGAAAACAGATTCAGGAGCTCATCAAAAACATTTTATATTTGTAATACTTACCAGGTTCCCAGAACTTATCACGGTCCTCTTCTAATTCCAACCGTAATGTGACTAACTGCTATGCTTGTTACAGCTCATTGTAGTCTGTTTAATCAATAAAACTAAGAATTATAGATGTAGTTATTTACCTCAGTCAATATAACTTGCGCTACTTTGAAATAAGTCTCTTTATCATACGTTTATATTGTACGAATATGTCATATTCCTAAGGTCAGAATTTATTGCTGCTGTCACTAATCTGTAATGAGTATGTGGCTGAGTTATGGCACGCACACTTTTCACTGCTCTGATAAGACTGGGACAGTTCGTGCAGGCATTTCGGGTAACCGACTCAGACAAGAATGATAGAAAAAGAGGCTTAATGTGTGTGATTATAATAGATTGGGGTCGTAAATAAATTGTACGTATAAATATTACTTTATTACTTTATAATTCTTGCTAATAGTATAATAATATTAAGTGTAGGTTGAATTATTCGAAGGAAATTTGGTATCATCTTGTCGCTTGAACACCCTTTGTCATTTAGCTGGCATATTCACTGCTCATAAAGTTATCAATTTAGTGCTGCCTTGTAACGATTGCTGAGACCCATTTCACTCACTAAACTACTGTGCAAATATTAACTGTATGCTTTTTGCGCGTTCTGCCCATTAGTTTTACTCTTGCGGCCTCGCTGCCTTTCCAGCTGTCTGCATGTCGGATTTTTATGAAATTTAGTAATGGAAAGTTTAGTAAAATGTGTGGACAAATTTAAAAAAATTTTTAAAAATTTGACAAAAATAAGGGGCACATCATGCAGACCTACATGAGTTTTTCCTGCAGGCCAAAGCTCCAGCGTAACTTACAAAGCATTTACCGTGGCGAAGAAAGCTCCGAACAAGATGCGAATAATGCACATATTTTTGCCGAAAACAGCTCTTCAACAAATATTGCGTTTTTTCGAGGTAATTAGAAAAGGAAATCAACCTAACATAATTCGTAGGACTCAGGTACATTATATTAATTGATGTCTGATGTGTTAGTCATTCTGCATTGTTACAAGTAATTTCACACCACAGTTTTTCGGAAACTGGTTCTATTTCTCCTTATACATCGATAAGCCATCATATTTGCTTGCATAATTGGTTTACCCAAAACTTCCTTCGAAAGAAGGCTTTTGTTATTCTTACGAATACAAAATGTGACAATTTTGAGACCTCAGTCTTGACCGACATTACTTGCATTGTTTTACATTACGCGTCGTTATAAAATCTTTTGCAGTCTGGTGACGGCTTAATTAAAGGCCGAAACTTGTGTCCGTTTTAGGTTACCTCTATCAAATATATCATGTCTTTGATGGACAGTTATTGGTTCTTTATCTATTTATTTTATCGTATGCTAGGATGATGTTACGCAGCCCATTCCCTAGGACTGTTTGGCAAAGCCAATATCTACCCTTCATTCAAAGTTTTTGACTTCCCATTCCAGTGGGCCTAATCAAGTAGAACTTACTCTATCCTGTCATCCGATGAAGAAAACAGAAACGCTTCATGAAACGTTGTAATTTTAAAAATCTGAAGCACTAAATATTCTTCAGTATGTCGGTTCAAAAGATTTTTATAAATCATCCTCAACAATTTTCAGACGTGATTTAGGCTTTGCACGAAGATAATTTTTTCAATACACAAATTTACACACAATTTTCGTCTGCGGAGTAATTACTGTGTAGCCGAATATTTACAAAAACCCGTCTGTTCATTTTCCTTTCCAATCAATACAATGCTTAGCGTCCTATCCTATCGAAAATATCCCTAATTTTATCGCGTTATGAACCACTCGGACGCTGACAAATAATTTTATATGCAGGGGAACTGGCATTATGAAAGACATTATTGACTTTACAGTTCCAAACAGGTTTGTTTGCTGTATTTTACTGATGGGTTCTGACGTGATAAGCTAAAGGACTGGCATTGTAAGAGTCTTGTACCCTGCAGGTGGCGTATTCAGACATCCACCACTGAACTTGGTTTTTCGCTTTAGGCTTTCTATTAGTCGTCACTAAACCTTCAAGACGAATATTTTGATGGTGTTTTGAAACAGGCGACTGTTTCTTTTTCCTCCTTCTTCACAATTTACTATTCATACTCACTTTGCTCTTTTCATTAGAAACATATTTTCGCTGTAGGATATCATTACCGAAGATACAGTTGACTTTGTAATAAACCATAAGACACAGAGAGGGTATAGGTATAGCTTTAACCCTGCTTAATCTCGGCACTAGATAACGGTAGGTGGTCAGCGCCACGCCCTGGCCGCTTTAGTCACTGGAGAGGCACGGTATTTGTTTTGAATGAGGCCAGCTGGGCCTCGCAGCCGATCATGGCCAGTATGGAGAAAGGTTATTATTGTATCAACATTTAAACACTTACGGATCATTTATTGCATATTTGTTAATCAATAAACAATGTTCAGTTATTCGCTTGCCCTTCCAATGTTCACTTGTTCTTTATTAATAAAAAACACGTTAACGAAATGTTCGTGCAAGGAGCGGTGACCTGTCATGTTGAAGAGCGATTATATGAGTATCTGAAAAAGAGACTTTGGAGTAAGATATAATAGTTTATGGTGCATATTTAGACCTTTTATCATAAATTTCACGCCTTCTGCCTCGTATATCGATGCTGCTACAAAAATATACACGTAAACCCCGCCATGTTTCAACACGTCTCTGTCCGGATTCCGATTAAGGGAATACCTTATAAGTAGTGACATCTACACAGTGCTGAAGCAGCAACACAGTAAGTTACTATGTTGCTGCTTGTTCAACAGATGGCAGAACTCTTCTGAATTCAATAAAATGGACTTCCACGACAAAACTTTCTTTTCCCATTCTGTTGTTTGGCTTCTATTATGCGTGACAATTCCCTGCCTTTCACAGCAGTAATTTATTCATTGGATGCCGCGTACCTTTCATTTTTCAATTCTGAGACCTTTTTCACACATATTGTTATATAGTGTACCACCGTGTTACGTTTAGAGCTTTCCTGATCACTGCTGGCCTGTTTTCAAATAAAACTCATCTTCCTTATGATGGCCGTCTATTTCGCCTACTTTTCATCCTGAAAAAGAAAAAATTTAGCATCAGAGATCATCGTCCTGCTTACATCACATTGCATGTCTAAATGTCGGCCCATTTCGACTTTCGATGTTAGTATCAAACATTTTACCTGGCCGACTGCAGCGACAGTAGTCAGGTAATCGTACGAAAAATCTGTTATTGTCAGTCTTGTATTCCCAGTTTCTGAACGCGGGGCTCCAAGAGACCTGTTGGTGTGTTTGATTTGGCGAATGAAGTATTCAGGCTGCCTGGCCGAATAACCACAAGAAATCATAGGAACACACATCCGAACACATAACAGTGTGTCCTGAAGGCGTGGCTTTATGACGCACCGTTGTGCTGCCATGGTGCCTGCCAAACGTACTAGTAATACTAAAATATTGATGTAACATTCAGCGGGTCGAGGGCAAATTTTAAACGAAGTCATAATTTTAAGGCAGACTTTTTATCTGGAAAACTTTCATGATTAATAATGTTATCGTCTCATAAATACAACTAAATACTCCTTGTTTATATTTGTGACGCTGCGACTTTTTGTTATTTTTGTTGGATTACAAATAAACATATTTTTACTTTTCAGTTTTGATTTTTTGTCAATCCGTTGTTTTTGACAGGGTTGTAATATGACATTCCTTCAATATTCTGGGACCGTAGCAGAAGTCCAAGCTTTCGGAAGTCATTCGCATCATCGTCATTAAGAAATGATCTGAAGTGACATGATTGAAAATTTCTGGACTTGTATTTCAGACTTCCAAACATATAACAAAACAAGCGACACAGTAATTTAAAAATACGAATGTTGTGTAGTGTAAGTGAAACTATTTTTCACAATATTACCAATCAGCTATTCAATTCCATTTGATTTGGTTTTCAGCAAGCATCCAACTGCCCCTCTGCCTGTGATCATAGTAGATGAACAGGTGATTTAGTAGCTGCAGCTAATGAAGCAAAATTGTGGTTATATAGGGTTGGTGTGAAAGTAGCAGGCAGTTACGCCCAATTGCCTGGCCGTGTGCTATAGCTGGCACGCTCGAGGGTTAATTCAGCGTGCATCAATCATATGTGTCAGAGCGACATACACAGCCGATCTATCTGACTGCTGTATTTCAGGATACAAAACGTCTAATTGTGGGATAATTGGTGAATAGTGAATTGGTCAGGTTTTGGAAGGAACCATTCGTGGCCTGTTCGAGGTAGGCTTGTGTCTCGGCGTACCGGTATTGCCTGGAGAGGCTAAGCATAAACACGAGAAACTTTAGTTAGTATAGAAAGCGTTCCCCCCCCCAGTGACGCAACTGCGCTTAGTGGGCCAGGGCCTCTTCATTATCGAGGCTTCACGATCTCACTCAGACACACCACACTCGGTACGATTCCTATGGACAAGTCTTCGGCCCGTCGCAGGGACCTGTACCTGACCAAAAACAACAATCACAAGAGACAGACATCCATGCCCCCAGCGGGATTCGAACCCTCAATTCCAGCAAGCGAACGGCCGCAAACCCACGCCTTAGGTTGCGCGGCCACTGGGATCGACATAGACAGTGTTATGGCTGGAATTCGAACCAGGTATTTCCTGAGTATGTGAGAGTTTTGAGGCATTTTGCTCGCTTAACCCTTTGAATGCTAGTGGTTACTTTATACACCACCAGGCTTATTAATCAAAATTCTAGTGCGTAGCTAAGAAACACATTTATTTGTTATGTATATAACTCAGAACAAAAAATGGTAATTGGTTTTTGTAATCGAGATGGGTAGTATGTACTGCGCGCTACGAACTGAGTTTTTGAACATATTGAAGTTAATTTTCACTTTGTTTATTCCGTGCATTATTGTGAAATTAATCATAATATCACTATGTCTTACCAACTAAACGCACTTCACGATACATCCAGAATCGATGTACCACTCCTACATGTTTCGGCGCTATAGCGCCCTCTTCAGGGAGTGCACCATTGTGACGTCATCTGCCTGGGGTCCGTCATCTTCAGTCGTTGTGTAGGGCTATGTAGGCTGTTCGCGTTGGTTCAAGTAAAACTTTACACACTGGACGCTGATCACATTAAAATATTAAAAATCGTTAAAATATGGTTAAAAGTCTCTTGTAAGCCGGTCACCTCTTCTTCGTAGTCTTGTGGCGATTTTAGTCATGTGGCATAATAGGACGCGTTTGGAATTCTATCCCGATTATGTATTGTTGTGTGCGCGTAGGATACTGCTGTTGGCAGTTAAATGGACTGAACATCGACATATTGCTCCCGTCAAAGGAAAACAGTTCCTTAATGCTTGGCATTTGTTGTTTTCATTTTCACGTGGCTTTTAAAGATGTGCGCTGTTATGGAATTTTCAAATTAGAAAGATAAAAGAACTGTACTGAATTTTTGTACATAAATGTGAGGTTTGAGGTTTTCAAGGCGATTGCTAGAGACTGTAGTGTTCTGGAGAGTGACGCCGTGTATTTTAGTAGAAATTTTTCGACGTTTAGTGGATCCAGCTGCCTCCATGTTCGGGCTAGAAGAACAGATACTTGTGTGCAAAAATGAAAAGCATATAAAGCGATCTATTGCAAAGATAGATACAGTACAATGGCATTAATCTTTTAAAGCCTAGCGGTAACTTTACATACGACCAGGTTTAATATTAAAAAATTGTACGTGGCGCCCACATTGCGTTTATGTGTTTTGTACGGATCTCAGAACAAACAGCAACTTTTGCCTTATAAAACATTAAGAGATTGGTTTTTATAACCGAAGTGGAGAGTGTTTACAGCGCGGTACGCACTGAGTCCTTATATAAAACAAATACGCTTCGTCTTTAAAGGGTTAATCTTCAGTGTAGTCCCAACCACGTTTTACGCACCTTCTACAGCGTTCTATTAAGGCATAAATTCCTCGGGAGAAGAAGTATTTTGGTTGATGTGCCAGCTTGTCCTGCACCGCCTTTTTTACCTCCTCATCCGATGTGAAATGACGTCCACGTAGAACGCCATTTAGAGGCTAGAAGAGATGAAAAGTGCTGGGTGCCAAATGTGGCGAATATGGTGGATGGAGTAACATCTCCAGTTCTGAATCCTGAATCTGTTTCACGATGTGACGGGCTGTATGAGGTCGGGCGTTGTCATATTGCGGACGCACACTAGAAGGCTCAAACCGTGGTGTTTTGTTCGAATTGCTGGCTTAAGCTGATTCGGAATCGTATCACTGTACCTTTCACGACTTTTGTACAGTTTTACCGGTTTTGATATGAATGACCTTTGTATAGCGAACATGTTGCAGGATACTGTTAGATTTTAGAAAATTAGCTTTAATCGGAAATAATACTCATCAGTTCTTTCTAAGTCTTCGAAGTCGAGCCATAGCGGCATTCAAGTGACAAGTATGGTATTTTTCTGTGACCAACGTAAAGTTTAATTATTCCGATCATCTGCAATCATCAAACGCGCTAGTAATCCCTTAGTCACAGTGCACATTGAATGTGTGGGTGAGTTTCCGATTAGCAAATGTTTAGTGCAGTTTCCAACGTCATACTCACAGAGAGGATATATCGATATACGTGTATTAGCAGCATTAGCTGCCCGATGAATCTTACGGTGACGGATATCTCATAAGCTAACTTACGAGGCGCTAAGACCGTAAAATGCTGGGTATAGAAGCAGGAAACAAAGGAGAGATTTTGTTCTGTTCTTAGTATGAAACTTTAAACTTTCCCTTGGCCGAAGTTTGTTTAAATGATCAATGACTCTTGGCAGGGACAGTCTGATTGTTGTAATACTTTAAGCGTCATTTTGTTTTGACATTTTACAACTCCAATTTCAGTCTCGTAACTTACCAATGTAGGCTCTTTTTAATAACAGAAAACAATGTTCCGCAGTAGCAGTGTCTCGTTTAGGGCCTTTCCGTGACAAACCTTACGAATTACCTATACAACTGCGACCTGAAGTGAGGTTTGAATGTAACAGTTGTGGAAAGTGGCCAGCACAAAGCGTATCATGATGTTCTTTCAATTGGAAATCCGAAGAAACATCAAACACAGGGCCTGGCATATCAAGGGTAGTAAATACAAAAATAACCACAAAGAAATTTCGGAAAGTATTTACATGTATTTGCATTTCTGAAATTTTCCTTCCCTGTGACGATATATAAAGCATCTGACTGGGGGGATTGGAGGCTGAATATTTTTTATGACCCGACAACCCTAGCGGGCCTAGGCCTCTTTATCCTTGAGATTTCGAAATCACACACCAAACACACCACACTTCGTAGAATTCCTCTGGACGAGTGATCGGCCCGTTACAGAGATCTGTACCTGAGAACGCACACAACATTCACAAGAGACAGACTTCCATGCCCTCGGCGGGATTTAAACCCGCAGTCCCAACACAGCGGCCGCAGACTCACACCTTAGTCCGCGCGGCCACTGGGATCGGCGGAGGCTCTCTATATAAAGTCGTTTTAATACTCTGCAAAGAAGACATTCGTTGTTGCACGTACTCATATTTCTGATTATTAAAACCTTTCTTAAATCGACAATTGGGAATAGCAGTCGGCGTTGTTGAATATTATAGCAAGATCTTCATTCATTCAATGAGTGTAAGCGTATCTTAATTTTTGCATGCAATGTGAATCCCGAAATGTCGTAGGTAATTGTCACTTTACATTGTCTTGGAAAATGTTCCGCTACCAAGCGGCATTGAAGGGAGAAGTCATTGTGTATGCAGCAGAACACGGGCAAGGTTGCAATTCGCCCTCATTTACTCGTACATGACCTCTTTTTTGTGACACAGAATTTATGTTTTGGCGGTTTTTTTCAAACACGATTTTTTTTTAGGTTTTTGGCCATCGAGTTTGCCAGAAACAAACATAATTATAACTCAGATTTAATACGGCTGATGGGAAAAGAAGAACTGTCCTTGCTAAGGTATATTCTTGAAATCAGTGGCGTATTATACTCGAGTAAATATGATATATGGAAAAGCTTGAGAAATTTTCGTCAGGAAATCTGAAGGAAAAATACTACGTGGAGACCTAGGCGTTCGTAAAAGCATAATGCACTTTACAGAAACTGTTTAGTAGAGTTTGACTGAAAGTGATCTGTTGGAGATTAGGTTCCCGTCACGGACTCCTGCGAAAGCCGAAAAGCATGTTGGGTTGGTTAGCTGAAAAGACGAGGAGTTCTTGGAACAACTGAGCCATTATCAGATTACCAAGAATTAATGGACCACCATTTTGTCCCGCATTCTCCAATAACTAGTCTTGTGTGCAAAAATTCTTCTATGACTGATTCTTGTCAAGTACCGAATGGACGTCGTGTGTCATGGTGTTATTTCAAGCGTTTTCATATGAAAATGTGACTCTGCGCTTTTTTACATTTCATGTCTTCAACCGCGGACCACATAGAGAACTCCAAATGCATGAAACTGACTCCCTACAATGCTTGATAATGTGCAAGATAGCCACGGTTAATAAGGGACAGTGAAAAAATAATGCCGTAGAAGATTTCATTACAATTTGTATGAACACTTCCTGTTTTCTTTCGTAATGACGTGGGTATAATTTAATTCCTTAATTTTTTACTTTTTAAGTGGTTAAGCTTCTGCATATACAATATTCGAATGGTCATGGTAACGAAAGAAACCATAGCCGGAGCGAAGGGTACTTCTGCTTGTAGTAAATAGAATGCGTGCGTCCACTGTCTTCTGTTGTCGGTTGATTCAGATTTATGGCCGAACTCTGGATGTAGTACATGCAGCTGACATTGTGCTCGTGCTTGCAGCGCGCCGGCGTCATGAGGCTGGCGTCGCTGTGGTAGCTAGAGGCGCAGTACGGCAGTCGTGATGCGGCTCGGGAGGGCACGGCAGTCCTCGCACACCTCATGGCCCGGTTCGCTTCTCACGTGCTCACCACGTATCCACTACTCTTTCTGCTCCTTACACTTGGACTCACCGCCACAGATGTCACTGGTGAGTGCTACTTCTCACGCATTACGTAGCAGCACTAATTTTAAATTTTGATTTTCAGAAAGAATATGAGATTTGCAAAAACCTCTCTTAGTTATGAGTAAATATTTCACTTTTTTTAAAGCCTAAACAAGATAAAAATGTTTTTAGGCCTATGTACCTGCACAGAAGATAAGCGCTGAATTCGAAATTAATAATTGCTGTAGAGAAATAAGTGTAACTTTTAGAGTGCGTATGCGTTGAGGAACTATTTAATGACACTCTGCAGAATGTTATATTACGTCACGTACAGTGCTATATGCTGTGCTCTTTTGTTATGGTAGTCAAGGGCCCAGCGTACCGACACCTTTATTGACGATGACATATTAGATGAATATCATAAATCCCGAACTTTGGGAAACATGAATATTATTTGTTTTATTATTCCAACAGCGTTGCCACAATATGAAACAAAAATATGGAAAAGTTTTATATTTTGTAATACAAAAGACGGAGCGCTATCGGGTTTACCTGCTGTTATGCAGTGAGTACGGGCATTTTTTCCCTCCAACAAAAGTCACTGGTTTGTGTCCTGTTGGTGAAGCTAGAACAGAAAATAAATCACTGCCTGAGTGTACTGAATCAAAGAGTAACACAAGAGGAAATCTCTTGTCCGGCTAATGGCCATATTTTTGTCACCGAGCTTATTTCGGACATTTGGTACCATAATTTTCAAAGTTGCTTTTTTAGCGGCACTGATTTCAGGATTCCTTCTCATCGGTAGTTTGCGGTACCTACAGGTTCACTAAAGAAACCTCTATCACATTTCGCTATATCTTGTTATGAATGTGTTTACAGGCAATATATTTGACAACTTGAACGAATTTTAACAAATTTTAACCATTATGCTTACAATTTCTCTTAGCATCGTTTATTTACTTTTCTAGGTTTTGTCTTATACAAAGTAATTAATATTTCCTTTATAAATGTCAGTTTCTTTAGTTACAGTAGAAAAATTAATACTTTCTGGAACTGTGACGTGTTATTAACACGAATTTATTTCTATGAATAATTACGACAGGAATATTTATGGGGGTTACTGTATTATACAGCGTCAGAAATTTATGTTTATTACTCAGTTTGACGAAGTCCACGTGCTTAGACGACTTCGGAATTTCTAACGTTTGTCGTTTAGATGATAAGAAAGAAAATCTTCTTGTGATAAACATGGCCTCTGTTGATTAGAATCCCACTGAAGTCATGAACGTATACTGTTATAATATTTGTTTTCATTAAAACCGTCACGTTGTCACTTTTCTTGCTAAATTTCTGTCGTAAATAATTTTTTTTATTTAATTTTTTTCAATTACTTTCTGCTCATATGTTTGCAATTTGGATTCCTCCCTGAAAGTCAGGACCCGAGAGCTTCCATTCCCACAAGAAGAAAGTGGGGAAATTGCTGTTCTGTCTGTCTTTGGCGTTTTGGAAAATAGAGAGGCTGGTGTTTTAAAACTGAGTAACTATCTACAAAATGCACACTTCTTGCATTTTTATAATTAACCTCAATTATTTTTGTTTTTTAGTGTTGTCGGCACACACTGATCCACAGGGGCATACGTACATACACACTCATATATGCATGCATATATACACACACACGCGCATTCACATACATATATTCGTGTATGCATTAGTGTAGAATACATGTTTAAATTTATTTTTAAACACCCAAAAATCACAAGACATTCACACTTTGGCACTTAATGACAAGTTGCAACGAGAGTGTTCTCGCATTTACATAGCAAAACATGCATTCAGGTCTTCATTAGTTATGTAGTTCCTGGCTGCTATACCAGGCTCTTCCCTGACCTTAGATCTCGGACTGCTGTCACATATAAATATCACTGCTTTTTGGTAATTTTGTTTGTTTCATATTAATCCATATTTAGTTTGGTTCCCTTACTGATGAACATAACGCTCCCTGATAGGCAAAAGAAAGCCAAAATAAGAATACATGGAATATATTGCCCTTTCAGTTTTCGCTGTTTAATTAAATCAATTATTGTAACCGTCTAACACAACTGTAGTTGGTACATAAATCTATATTGAGGTTAAGCAGCTACATGTTTCGGTAGGCATGCGGCCATCTTCAGCCTCTATATTGTATAAGGGTGTAACTGTTTACTGATATACGAATATGTGTGTGTGTGTGTGTGTGTGTGTGTGTGTATGAGCTTGCAGATTAAGATTTCAGCCTAGGCATAAAGTTCTTTTTTCAAAATATGTCGGTTAAAAATCTTAATAAAATTAGCACAAGCATACGTAAGTTAGTAAATAATTATAACCTTTAAAATATACAGCCTGGAGATGACCGCGTACGGGTCGAAACATGTAGGTGCTTAACCTGAGCTGGTTAACCTCAATATAGATTTACGTAACAACTACAGTTGTGTTAGTTATACCAGTTAATTTAATTTGGTTCTTTCTATAGCTAGTACTACTACAACTACGTGTTCACATTCAGCGACAAGTTTTGACACCCACGAAAAACAAAATGTGAACTTTATTTACATACTTTAACTTTATTTTAAATAAGCGGAAGGACGATAAATGATTATTTACTGATTAACAGCTGTAAGAAATTGGGTCTAGGAAATTTGCCTATTGGTTTTAGGTCGATGTTTGTGCCTTTTTCAGCACTTCGAAAGGAGTTACGAGGCGCATTTATGATAAAAGTTGCAACAGGAACAGTGACTGAAAACTTTGGAGTTTAGCGATGTGGCCGGCCTAGATTTTCGCATTAAAGACGTCAGGACTCGAAAGTGTTACCCAGTAAGCCTGTGTCATTATATTCGATTCGCGAAAGATGAGCGGTCTGCCTAAATTAAACAGTTTTCAATGCAGCCTTTCAGTATTCAGACTTAAGGTATTCATCTTTCAGATATTATGTTTTGCTGGTGGGACTTAACAGATCTTGCAAACGGCTGTACGTAGCCTAGGGAGTACAATTATCTACTGGTTGTCAAGGCTTCTCAAGGCTTGTCCAGGTTGCTTCCTCTCTCCCTCTCTAGGTCTATCCAGTGGTCTCGCTCTGGAGACACCAGAAAACGATGTGGTGTTAACACACTGATTTCCATTTCCCGTGAATTTCGCAGTCACAGTGTGTAACTTCGCATCCTGCACTCTTTACTTTATCCAATTTATACTATGTTAAGTAAATGTTATTTATTCTCAGCTAACCGGTTCACGGAATGTGATCATCATATGATGGCCATGCCTATCGGTAAGTCATGTAGATATTCTTGGAAACTGGGAGTATAAAACGCTTATGGTGTATTAATATATGTGGAACCCTTATGACTAAATCCGAATTTTCGCACAACCACTGTAATTTATAGACGTGCTTCTCAGGTTTAAAAATAAAATGGGATAATTTAGAACATAACAGTTCATTATCGGTGATTTGCACACCATTTATGCAAAAAGGTGGGGAGGAAAATAAAAAAGTCGCTTTAAAATTATCAAAGTAACATTTACCAATTTTAGCGTAAAGAAATATCCATGTTAAATCCCTAAATTTCGCCCATATCCGACGGAAACCCAGGGTTTTGCGGATCACATTCTAGTATCACAGTACAGCCCTAAGCGCGTGTTCTTACATGAGATTCGTGTGACTGGAATTCTTCACAATTTGGATCCCTGCATTTGCTCTAAGGGAACTATAAAGTGATACTGGTGCCCCGAGACTTAGATGCAATTCCCATCGGGAAGATAGCAGTTTCTTTATTGGTATATATAGCAGAAGTGGGATTGCAAGATGTTCGCTTTGCATAATAACAAGCAGAATGGGGTCTTTGCGATAGAGAGCAGAAAGGTCGAACAGTGTATTTGTTTGTGAAGTTGTACGTGTATTGTTCAGTGTCCTTCTGAATCTTTTGTTGAGGACTTAAATTATGTTTGTGTGTGTCTAAGCATTAGCCTTGTGATTTGGAGAAATATATACGGACTTTTTTAAGGACCACTTATCTGTGAACACTTATTTTGAGAATTCTTCTTCATAACATCATTTAAATTTGATCACGGCAGTTATTATTGCCGACACTGGACATTCCAGTAGATATTTTGTAGGAGTATGTAGGTCACAGTGCGGCCGAGATACTGTAGTGCGTACAGGGACTTGCTGTGGGCTGGTCGGTCCGTGTTTCGAATCCCGGAGCTTGCGAGATTTTCCGGACCCATCCAGCTCGAACCCGTGACCCATCCAGCCTGCTTTAAAATGGGTGCCGGGTCTCTTTCCTTTGGGCAAAGCGGCCGGACCATGAAGTTGACTACCCATCTTCTCCTGGCACGAGGTTGAGTATGGGTAGACCTATACCTGTACTTCCCCTAATTGCCTGCTTGGCATGTTACGCGACAGCCTTTCTTTTTATGTTGTTTTATAGAGTTGTTTGACAATTGCATAAATCCCGTTGCAATATTAACCCTTTAAAGACGAAGCGTATCTGTTTTGTATAAGGACTCAGTACGTACCGCGCTGTAAACACTCTCCATTTCGGTTATAAAAACCAATCAATCGATGATTTATAAGGCAAAAGTTGCTGTTTGTTCTGAGATCCGTACAAAACACATAAACACAATGTGAGCACCACGTAGAATTTTTTAATGTTAAACCTGGTGGTGTGTAAAGTTACCGCTAGGCTTTAAAATGTTAATGGTGTTTAAAAAACTCTTCAGCGAACCTAAATTCGGTCTACGTAAATAACAGAGCTACATTTCTCGTTTCGTAGTCCTTACCTCTTCTACCTACTTGTTCACAGTAGGTGTCGAGGTTGTTTTATTTTCACTTGATCACACTCAAACACACACCACAGTCGGTAGGGCTCCTCTGGACGAGGGATCGGCCCGTCGCAGAGACCTCTACCTGACAACACAAACATTGTACAAGAGACAGACATTCATACCCCGGTGGGATTCGAACCCACGATCCCAGCAAGAGCTCGGCCGCAGACCTACGCCTTAGACCGCGCGGCCACTGGGATCGTCAGCTACATTTCTTTCAGCCATTTCTTGACACACAGAGCAGTCTATGAATGAGTGATTTGGTTGTCAGGTGCAAAATAGACACTGATACTGTACAAATATCATTAGTAGTTATTATTAAGTCATTACCACCTACCCTGTTTTATCATATACATTTTGTAATCTTCTGCTGGACATATCTGTGAATCATATGTATACCCGTACAAAAAAACTGGCTTAACTGTATTGCACATTTTGTAGTTGGTATGTTGTACTAAACTTCGTGCCCCGGCAGCAGGCTAAAAAGGCCTTAGAAATAAAATCTCTCATCGCTCGCTACCCTTTATCACACAATACCCCATCACTCATCCCTTATTACGCATTAAGTGACGATTTCATCGAATGTTCACTGTACCAATTACGGAAATCCGTTTTTTTTTCGGCCATCAATATCACTCGGCATTCATATTCGGAAGTATAAGATTGACTTGCTACATGAGGACAAAGAGTGACAGGATTTGCCCACACTTTTATACGTTAGAATAAATTACCTAATGTTGAGTAAGTTGCGTAGCGCAATAGTGATATACGAGATTCCCTATAAATATGGCGAAATGTAGTCTCGTAGCAATATACAGACTTCATGCAATCACATCATATCTTGTGAAAAAACGCTCAATGCAAAAGTTTCATTACGGCCAAGATTTTATTAACTCTTTCAGTGTGAATTCTCCTACATGACATATAAAAACTTGTTTCCTACTTTACAGAAAACAAACTGCATATCCATCATAAAAACTGACCTTTTACTTCTGCGCAGAGAAATATTCCAAGCTAATTCTAATATTCATAAGAAACTCATAAATTAAACATCTGTGAAAATTTCAGTCTTGCAGTGTTACAGTATGTGGCGTGTATGTAGTAAGCACTGTGCTTTAAAGGCTTGGGCGTGTATCACGTAAAGGGTATTGGAGAGTCGAGGAAAGAGTTTCACCAAAGTTTTAAAAAGTCCTCTACGCTTATGGATAAAGAACGCAGTAAATGTCTCGTACGTAACATGGACATATTAGCGCAGTATACATTCTTTCAGTACGGGCTTGGTGCGATGTCATTGTGTTGCGTGAATGTGGCGAAAACTGAGAAGAGAATATTTGAAGTGAAGGGAGAAAGAGACACAAAATCCATTCACGTATTTGTTTTACAGCGACTTCATCACAAGTTGATGAAGCACTGTATAAATATACAAACTTCTGTACGAACTACTCTTGGCAGTGTTACGACTCTGCCTCATTGTCCCCACCCAATACAATAAGCCATTACAGTAGTGAGCTACCCTGCTCTTTGTGTGTATACTTTCTGTTGTAGAGTAGAAAATTTTATCGCTTTCTATTCGCGCCGGGACAGCTTGCATATAAGATTGTTATTAATTAGGTAAGACACTCAAATTGAATTTATTAGCTCAGTATCTTTTCGTTTGCTGAGGCTTAAAAACAGAACTTCTGGAAGCCCTCCTTAATATAATTTATTCCTTTGGGAAACTCGGAATAATCCGTGACGAGCATATAAAGAGGTCGCGTTTCAATAAATAAGTCTATGTCTTTATGTGTATTTTTTAATTTCCGAAATTTGTAATTTCATGGATATAACTTTGAGAAAAGACATCTGTATTGTATAAAACAACTATAGGCTAACATGACAAATTTTATTAAAATTTGTCTAGTTTTATGTTCTTCCTTAATTTTTACATAATTGCACCACGATAATAACTCTGTAACATACGTAAATAATCGCAAGGAGCAGGGTATTTCTTGCGAAGCTAATATGTCCTAAGCTACCGAACCTACTATGCACTTGAATTAAATGTAATGATATAATAGCTCAGAGTGGCACATGGGAAGGTTTCGTACTTAAAATAACTTGGACATCTGAAATGTATGTTGGATGTATGAATGGATGATACTTGGGCGAGTATACAAATATTTCCAATTTCTAGCCGTGGTCCGATTCCTGCAGTTGTTTTTTAATTTTCCGCTATCGATTGCTATGATAATATTTTACGAATTCATGCAGATTAGAAAATGATCGTTTCAGGTATAATAGTATGACCTTCCAGTAATATATTTGGTTAAGGGAATAATTAAATAACGGAAGCAAATCTCGGAATTTCAGTCTCGGGGCATAGGACAGCCTGGATAATGAAATGTCAACGCCGTTGTGAGAAGTATAATTTGTGCAGCGGCAGAATGCGCAGAGTTAACACCATTAATACTGAAGCCCCCTTTTGGGGAAGATCCTTAATTCATTTCATCCATCTCCATAAGGTGCAAATCCCATTTCCTTTGCAGACATCAAAACTGGCATTCTATAAGGGTTTCCTTCCCACCACAATTTTTTTTTCGTCCCATTGTCGCCCATTCACAGCCACAAGTTCAGCTCATTGCAGCTTCCTAGACGTGTCCGAAAACATTATTTAACCTGCACAAATCACGACATTTCTTACTGTGTTTTCTTCTAAGTTGTTCACTTATTTTAATATCTTCGGACGCAAATATAATCCTTAGCACTGCATTTTGAAGCACTTGTAACTTACGTTTTTCTTTCAAAATGAGACCAGCTGAGGGTCTTCCTTCAAAACAAGAGGCCAGCGTAGGATCTTCAATCAAAGCAAGAGCCTACGATTTACTCCAATACGAAACAACGCCTGACTTCAGCTAAGTCAGATAATTCCGTGATACTATATTTCCATCTATTTTTGCGTACACTTGCAGCAGTCATTTGTTTCAATTCTACAGGTTCACGTGTGCTGGATCTGGGCTCTTCAAACATTAGAAACTAAAGTCCTTGCTTTCGGATGAGGCCTATTGCTTCTGTCAGTGACATTCTATGTATTCGTATTATGTGCGTAATATTTTTTTTAGGTAACTTGCTTTTTGTTCAGTGATGGAACGGACAGTTTAAATTCTGACGAGGGCTAAGAGCGAGCGCGTTTCCCCAACCACATTGTTCCTGTCCTGTTGTTAGCGCTGTGTTTTCACGAACGTAACACCCACAGGTGTCGCGAGATTGCTATACAGACTTACCGATGAGTTTTCCCCGAAAAAATTTGCCTTCTTGCTGCACACATGACAGGAGTGGCGTGAGGTGTCATCCCGAGTGTGAAATGCGTTCGATATCTGAATATGCAACCCAGAGTATCACAAGAAGGAGGCTGATGCAAGCAGCAGCGCCTGAGGCGCAACTCTTCCCCTCCGCTTTAACGTTTCTTCTAACACGGATGTCATGTGCCCTGCTCGGATTATATAGCCCCTTGCGATAAGGTGTTCCCGTGTGTTGAGATTGCCAATGTAGGAGATATATCCATGTTACAAGACCTGCTTAGGATGTTTTTGTTGTCTGTTTGGTAAAGTTCCTGGCAGCTATTTTCCAAACACGAAGTTTCATCGCTATGTCCACGAAAGTCTACCATTGAACCTGAACTCACTGGCCCTGCGATCGCTGTGGGACACCTGCTCTTTGTGAAGGAAGTTATTTGGAGGTAAATTCTGAAATTATTTATTTTCTAGCAGATAGTGTGTGACTATTCAGATATTTCATAATTGGCACACACGTACTTTTCAAATATTTACATATATATGGTGGGACCGCAGTGGCGCAGTTGGTTGAGGCACTGCGCTAAAAACCGGCAGGTCGCGGGTTCGATTCAGCCTCTAACTGAAATGAGTACCAGGAATATTTCCTGGCGAAAAAAATACAATACATTTCTGGGGTCTCTCCTTATCTACAGTACTCCTTAATGTCCATGAACCTCATTAATTCTCCGTGAGAATTTCCTCATATGACATTATTTCTCTTTAAACATCAAATATACTCCTCAAAAGGACAAATACATTTGTGTCTACCTCGTCAGCTACAACTGGCCTAAATCTAGTCTCCCACATGAGACTTCTACTTTGTTTCCATCGTTACCTCTTGTAAGGCACACAAATGACACTCTTACGACGGCTACCTTGCCTGTCACTAACTGGCGTCCTCCTGACGTCCACACAATGCAACCACATATTCTTGTGATACGCTCACAAAATCTTGTCTCCCAACATGAGTCTGCTACAACATCAAAATTCACTGGGCTCCTTCCTAATCTACAACATCTCTCTTACTGCCCTTTCCTTCACAACTTTCATTCCATTCTTCTAATTACGTCGCATTCTTAGTGATATAATTCCAAGTGCACTGATCGAAGACTAAAAATGGGTTTATCAAAAATAAGGTTTCGAGACTTGCATATCTTACGATTTCCCTCGTTGAGGCGGTTGTGTTGAAATACACAAAGATCGTAGTGGCAATATTGTTCCATGAAATTGTTTTTCCCAGTTCAAAATTCCAATATAATCCGGAAATGAGGAACGTTAACACTTCTGTCGAATTGCAGCTTAAATATTTCTTTGAACTTGCAGTATTTTCTTGTAATGTAGCTCAGAGCAGCTGACAGACGCAGTCACTCTGTATCTCAGCATACTGCGCTTCAGAGTTGCCTGCAAACAAGCTCCACTGTCACACCCCATCAGCCCAACTTATTTCAATGCTTTGATATAGCTTTTATTTAATTTCCTGCCTTCATTTCGGGATTTAATAACGTTTCTTTTGGATAAACATATTTACGGGGCTGCCTTTATTTAATACCATTCGCTTAAAGAAAGAATTTAAAATATGCAAAATAATTTCTAAGAAATGCTGGAGTTCTGTCAGGAAGTACATAGACGCGGGAACAGAAACGAAAGCAGCAATTCGGATTAGAGTGTAACAGTTTATCATTTTATGATTAGTCACTTTAAAATGGCAATTATAAACTTTTAAACACAATTAAAATTCTTTTTTTTTCTAAATCAGACTTACTGAAAGTTAAGTTTAACTTCTTCAGAATTACATAGAAAACCTTGATCTTTATCAATTAAAATTCCGTTCAAAGTTACAAGTTTTCCTCTTTTTAACCTTTATTTTCCATGTGACTCCTTATAAATGGTCACGGAGGTGGCTAGCTACTCTTTCCTGTAAATGTTACTCGTTATGAAGATTCCATTAACTGTTGAAAGTCCGATTATAAATATATGTGCTACCTGAATATTTCTAGAAGGTATATTTATGTTTGCATATTATTGTCCCATTATCGAATATCTATTATTATTTTAAACAGCATTAACCTGTTGGTTGCCGTAATGGCGACCGCGAGTTTTTGCTGTAAGGTAGAAACAGAATTTTTATAGTTTATATTTTAAACAAAAACCAGTCTGGGAAGGAATAAAAGAAATCCCTTTAGGTACTTTCGCAAAGTTTCGGAAAGCAACCACTACCTTTGTCAGGTCTGTCGCCCGTCTGTAAGCATGGAACAATTCTATTCCCACTGGAAGGATGTAGCGACATTTTGTCACGAGCTTTTGACTAAAATCTACCGAAAGTTAGAAGTTTGGTTAAAATCGGGCAAAATAACAGGAACTTTACAATAAGACACACGCACATTTATGACTAGTTTTATCACTGGCGCTGCCATCGTTGCCTTAGATCGTAACCTATTACAATAAACAGTAATAGGCAATGATCCATATTTATCTGTTTCTTGCCTTATGCGATTTACTTGATGCATGATTAAGGAAAACAGAAAAGTACAAACATAATATTTAACGTTTATTAACAATATCTACAAAAGAAATTTGGCATGTAGGTTGGTTAATATTATACGTTCAATTTGTGTACGAAATCCTGATTTTAAATTGGCAGTTACAAAATATTTGGACGGAGTGAAGAATTGAGGTTACGCGTACAATTACTGATGAATTTAACCTATCCATAATAAATGTAGACATGTAATTTCTGCATAGAAACAGCTATGTGACGGACAGTAATAGTGATAAGATGCTATCATTCTTGTACGATTATAAACATCAAAATTGTGACCGGAGAAAATTAAATAGCATGATCACCTGAGGAAAGTTCACGGTGTGAGTTTAAGACGCACCTCATTATACCATTACACTTACAAATGGGCGCCGAATGATTTGTGTCGGCCGTGTAACCTAGCAAAAGCGCTAGTTTGGTATTTGCCATGCTTTGGCTTTTTTGCTTACTGTAACAGGAATTGCATAAGTCAATGTGGAAAATTGACTCCAGTTCAAAGTCGTCTACGTCACAAGAAAATTCAATATATTTTTATTTTCCCCCTAAAGCGAACAAGTTTAATATCAAATTTTTCGCCGCAGTTGTTGCTTATTTACTGAAATTTAGAACGTAACGGCCGAATAGACGGACGGATGTATACTGTGGATTGCACGTATGGATTCTTCCATTCACTTCTTGCTTTCTTTGTTTTAATGCGTATATCCGAACAAATGGTCTGTCTTGTTACTGTTTGCCCGAAAGATGCCAGGGCAGTGTTCCTGTGGAAAGGTCACTAAGGGTATCTAGTAACTGGCTGAGATTAAACTCGCCGAGATCTCATATGCAAAGTAGCGGGGCTCAACATCGCAACGCACCCTACCGACAGTTCATATGGACTGTGATATTCAGATAAAACCGTATAGAACGCCACATATATTCGACTCCAGCCTTGGCACCTATTGACGTCACACTCTGACGACAATGAGCCTAGAAGGTGAGGAAAATAAAATGCCATTATCAGAACGGAGCGTTAACAGTTGCACGTTACTTACCTCAGAGGTATTCTTTTCCCGATCCTGAACCTCATGGTAAGAATCTCTTCTGCTGAACACAGTACATTACTTTAAAGCTTAAAAGTAACTTCCTTGCCTACGCTTTATCTCATTTGAGGACCCAGCTCACTGTCATTCCAATTGCATTTGGTGGTAAAAATTTACTAAATCGTTCCATTAGTGCAAAAATATCACTTAAGCCTCCCTGTAGCTTTAATAAAACGTATAGCAACTGTCACATCCCGTATGAATACATACAATTTGAAGTGTGCGAAACTAGAGCTTTATATGTGGCTTTGTATGGGTGTGAAACCTGGTTACTCTGATGGATCGATATACTGCAGGTTAAAATTTTGTAGAAAAAAATACGGAGAGGAATATATACCTCTTGATGTACAAGTGTATAAGTAACATGAGGACGAAATAATTACGTAGAGAGAAGCTTCATAATCTGTACTCGTATTCTAATAAAATTAATGTGATTAAGTCAGTGGAGGAGTAAGTGAACTGGACGTGAAGCACGCTGTAATTGTGAGAAATACATACAGAAGCAATAGTTGCATATTCAAAAATGTTGAACAATGTTTTTCAGAAATATTTTGTTGAAAAAGTGGTCGCGTGTGGTTAGTAATTATTAACTGTGTTAAGTGTCTTTGGTACGCAGTGCCTCATATTTCGTGCAGCTTGCTGGCAGTATCATGTGGTACTGCGTAATTATGGATGATTTGAGGACCCATGTAACCAACCACTCTACTCATATCAAGATAAAAGCAGTGAAACGACGCACGTTGATTTTAGTCCTGCTGCGCCACGAAGTCTTTAACGTACCATAATAACATTTTTGCGTCAAATATTTTAATAATTTTAGCCTAAAACGTCAAAGGAATAAAAGACTGGTGGATTAACATATTTTTACCTTTCCACTTGTAATATAGACAAGAAAACGTGATGAAGTTGAATATCATGAGATTGCTTTTCAAGAAATTTAAACCGAAATTTGGAATGTATTCTACATGAAATATTTTATGAATTATAACTTACGTCAGCCGCCTCAAACTTAATGATATTTTTCAATTTATTCTTTACTTATTGACAAACTTAAAGAAGTCTATATGCGGTTCGGGTCAGGTGCAGTGGCGTATTTTTATGAAAGCAGTAAATGCCACAAGCTCATGAAGCTTATGAAGTAGGATTCTCCGTCGTAAACTTGCTTTTTTAGAAATTTCTTAATTTATTAAACAGTTACTGATTTCAGTGCTCTCTATTAAGATGCAGCACATATTTCCCTTTGAAAGTACACAATCTGTAAGCAGAACTTTAATTTTAGTTTATATTATATGCGCATATAAAATTTCCAAATCTTGCATGTGTTATGAGAGTTAATGATTACATAAGAATAGAAAATGCCGGAAGAGACATCTTAAGTTTGTACTAAATACCTGTAATAAACTTAAATGGGACTGCTCATTAGAAACGCAGCTTTGATAGAAACATTAGACATAGCATGTGTACAGAATGCAAAGCACAGCATAGGCCCCTATAACGATGTAGATTACATGTAAGAGAAAACTTGCTTAAGTTGGCGATTCTGAAAGCTTAACTAGTGTGATGGCAGTGCCTACTACATGTTTTGTCGACAGCATTGTCCTGTGTCATGCTGTCTCCTGTCTTCTGTCTTAATATCTACTGAGTTTTAACACTGTCATTAGCTCTAGAGCAAAAAGATATTTGGCGTGAATGAAAAGAATTTTTTAAATGTCACCCTTCAGATCTTGCGGCACAGTACTTCATGTACGGCATTGCTATTTTAGTGACCGACTGCGCGCTGCAGAGTCACTTTTGAGAAGCTCATTGTCACTGGGCTTCTGAAAAAGTCCCCCACCTTTTGTGGAAAGAGAACCTTCATGCGTGTTCACAAGAGGCTGCCCTTGGTCTCTTCCCGTAATGGTTTAACATTACTTAGTTTTACCTTGCATTAAAAAGGGCTCGATAATAACGTAGTAAGCAAATCCCTGTTTTGCTATAAACGTTCTGACATAAAGAAATCTAACGACGGCAAAGTAACATGTATGCGATAAACCGTTATGGTGGAACCAAATATTTTTAGCTTTGTAAGTGACTGGAGAGTCGCGTGGGAAAGTAATGTCGTGCTGTGAATTGGAGGTGGGCGTAACGTGGGGGGATGGGCTACCTAACGGCACCAAATCACGCCAATATTCGTATGTGTCTCCAATGTGGGCGGACATTCGACAGTATTATTATTATTACTATTGTTATTGTTGTTATTATTTTATGTTAGAGAATTAATTTTAAGAGCGGTTCTATTTGCTTTGCTACAAAATCTTTACCTACAGAAACGCTAAAAACAATTTATTTGGGACACCTAACGGCAAGAGACTACTTGGGAGACGTAAAAGTAGCTTCGAGAAAATACAACAGTAAATGAAGATGGTGTGAGAATATGGAATGGATTTGTCTGGTTCAAAATACTGTCTGTTGCCGGGCTGTTCTGAATCTGATAGGGAACCTGAAGGATCCATCAAATGGGAGAATTTACTTGCTAGTTGCTCGACTGCTAGTTTCTGTAGGAGTATTTTGATCACTGGAAGTTCTAAGTCAGAACTTGAACTATATAGAAAATTGGAACAAAAAACATAAGTTATATTTGTTAGAATGTAGGAGGAGAATAAATTCAAGAAATTCTGTTTGACTAGCTTCCGACGTAAGAAAGGGGGAAAAGATTAGGCTTATGAAATCAGTATTTTGTCTGTGCGTCCCCCTGTGTAAAAATTGAAGAAATTAACTTGATTTCACGAAACGTGGTAGGAAAGTGACGCCTTCAGATGACATTCCAACATCATAAATTATTAACTTCTTACGGTGAATAAATAATAAGAGCAGAGCGGACGTGCTAATTTCTAAGGCGGGAGCGGCTCTAGCGACACTAGCAGCACTTAGGGTTCTGAAATGCTGTACCGAAATAGATCTTCGAAAAATGTGTAACTGTTATTGACGTAACTTTTTGGAGAATTTAAGCAAATATGGCGGTTTTGCGAAGATTTTATGTTACGTTAGTTTTGTTGGCAGTAATAAACTACTGGATAAACTAATAAACTACTGGATAAACTAATAAACTACTGGAGTCAGATGCATAAGATTTAGTACGCAAATAGACCATAAACTTATTTATAGGCTACATGCGGCCGAAATATGGTTTTTAAGTGAACAGTTACGGCTATTGTGACAGTGCCAAACTTCGAATTTATATTCAATAAAGTTAAGATATTTGCGGTTAGCTGAATTATTCAGGCTAGTCTCTATCTCAAAATTGAAAGCGATGAATCTATTATTAATCGAAGTAATTCTTTTGTATGTCTCTTTAAACTTTTCAGTACAACCTACCTTAGGTTTAAAAACTGAAATTTTAGTTGTAATATTGACTTTGAAGGTAACTTAAATTCTGGAATGCTTAGTAATATGTGGATGAAATATGCTTTTGTCTAATTGGCGGAACCAGCATGCCAATCTGTCAAATTTGTAAAGAGTTAACCTGGTATTCCTTCTGAATGCGTGACAGGGCAATAACGGACCTGTAATATCAAATAGACTTCTACATAATATAGCTCTGTCCTACGAAGTTCCAACTTAAGAGAGTATAGATAAAGTGTAAAAAAGGTACATTAAGGCTGAATTATTTGCAGCATGAAGAGAAACACAGGTTGTGGAAGCAGGAATACAGTGCTGTAAAAATACATAAATGTTATAACACCCTTGCTGGTTGCGTCCAGTTATTGCATTTACTTTAAATTTCAAAGTCCGTGGCTCTTAATTTCTTAGCTAGAGAACATCACCTGATTATAAGTATATCAGGGACATCTGTCGCCGAGCAATACTGATCTGTTTCCAGCGCTAAAGCAAAGCCTTGGCGGCCACTAATTTAAAGATGATCGCAAGGTGAAAACAATTCTGACGCGATGCGTGGTAGCAAAGGACACGGGCTTCTATCAAGAGAGGATACATAATTTCTTACTGTGGTATGACAAATGCATCAGTTGTAGTGGAAACGTATGTAAAGAGTGGGCGATATGGGCATATTCACTCGTAAAAGCTCTTGTTAGAACTGAAATACAGAACCCAAAATATTGGCATTGTAAACTTACTTTTCGACCGACTTTTATTTATTCAGAATGATCTATGAAGACATAAATCTGCATAAACTGTAGAAACTGCAAGAAAAATGGTGTGCAATTTTGCAATATTTACAAAGGTGTAGAGTACCAATGTACTGCCAGGTCTAGTTTGGAATTCAAGGCTTCTTAAAGCACGACAAATTGACTTCACTTACTTTGGATACTGCCATTGTGTTTTATAAAATCCCAAAGTCGTAAACTTTGCACTTGAATACTGTTCATAACTTTAATGTGCTGACAATTCTTCTCACTATTGCGATGTTACGAGGTCTTTAATGAATACTTCTCACATTCCTGTACTTTGCCTTTCGAAGTAAGTTCTGTGCATTATATAGTTACATGACCTATACTTGGTTGTGTGTATGCTACTTCTTAATAAAACAGGTCGTAAGTTTGAGATCGCATGCCTGGGCAACTCTATTTATGGCAAATAAACCAGGAAATGGAGTCGAAATTTCCTGTAGTCTTTGTTGTTTTCTGTTTTGCATTGTGTGGGCACCGCATGCAAGTCCTTATTTTGTACGTGTGTGTGTGTGTGTGTGTGTGTGTGTGTGTGTGTGTGTGTGTGTGAAGGAGGTGATCTTTTGGACTAGCAGTCTCAAACAAGGACAGAGGACTGGTAGTCACGCGAAAGTCCGACTTATGAGTCACGAACCCCATAAGAATTTTCGTTCTTAGAAACATCATTTCAACACCACGTCTCCATACACATCGCCATGTTTAGAAAAAAGATGACGACTTTCTAGAGATGTCTGTCGCATTGACTTTTTCGATCTGCATACATCATGCTCTGTTTACACGAATCATTTATATGACAACGTTACAAGATAATAACACGAGGGTGTTATATTAGATGCTTATTTTGGTTGATTTTTGGTTCATGTAAGTAGGATTGTTGGCGCGTTCGCATTAAGTCGCGAAAGGAGCCTATTAGCTTCGACATGTCTGTACGTCTGTCCGCACATATCGATTCGGCTTTCACTGGACGGATTGACATGAAATTTTACACTTTACATGAAAGCATAAGTACGTTTACATTGCTGACAGCAATATAGGACATTTTGTAGCTTGATAACGATGTAAAGGGAACACATTGTTGCGTTTCTTTGCAACACTCAATATTCATGTGTTGTCCAGAGTGGCATTTCAGTAATACACAGAAGGCATTGTTGTTACGTTTCCATGGCAAGAATGGTTACGCGAACGCACCACAGTGTTGCATTATAAGTAGGCCTGCATTGTCTATCCTGTTCGACTTATGATTTGTAACATCGAGGGCTATATGGAGGGATGTAATGATAAATTGCCAAATGTATAGAAGGAAGCAGTATTGTTTTACTTTATGGCTCCACGGAAGACCTCATTCTGTAGCGCCTGCCTCCGGGACGAATTCGAGCACCGATACGTCTCAAATGCGGCTACGAGCTGTAAACCTCTCGACCGCAAGGTTTATTTGTTACATTGTAATCGTAGTTGTGGAACTGAATATTTATTTTCGTCCTCCAGGTTTTGCGTTTACGTAGGTGCGCACATGCAAAATATCAGTGATATTAGAAAGATATCAAGTTTTGGAAAGTTTGGTTAAAAAGTATTTTATGGGACCCAGAGAGAGGTAGACCACTTTGTCCATGGTTGCTTGAGACAAATTATATCGTTCTGTTGAAGGAAGAACCTTTCGCGAAATTTGAAGTTCTCACAACAGTGGTGCCGAAAATTAAAGTCTTCGATATGTGATACTGTGTTATTTGGCAAATGGCTGCCGACGTTTCGAAGTGTTGTGTGCCTTCATCTTCCTGGAGAAGCAATATGAGAAGCACTTTCCGTGCACAGATTGACACTGAAAATGAAGGCATTACGATCATTCGAAACGCAAGGAAATATTTAACCGACGACACAGAGCATTATCCCAGAAGAATTTAATTTTCAAGAACATTTTTAAATTTTATATAAAATAAGTGTTCTGTTTATGCAGGTTCCACATTTTATGATATTCGTAAGTGTACAAAATAAATGAAAATTTGGAGACACCGAATCCGTTCAGAAATTAGAGTATGAATCCTGGTCAGAACCTTTGACTTGGAAGGCTAAGAAGGAAGCAGAGGGAAGGAAAAGTGTTTGTACAGACGGAATGAACAAGCACGTAACCAATTTAAAGCACCCGAGGAAGGCCCCCTCCTGGGTAGAAAGGCGGCTATACCAGAGAACCTTTCTGTTTAAAATGGTGAAAAGAACATTGGAATGCCGCTCCCGGCTTCTGAATCACAGATATCTGTACCATAGCCAGTAGCGTTACTTATGAATCTGTAAAATAAAAGGGCTGGTGGGTGAGCGGATTAGGAATTCGCGTATTCTTGTACATAATGTACTGTGAATAAATCTTCTGTTTCAAGAATTCTCCCTATTAGCGAATTCACAACACACGAGCTGGTGCAGCTGCAGTCTTATTGCGTCTGACTTATGGACAGAACGTGTTCGACCACTGGCTTGAGTGACAGGTTCAACTTAGTTGAAATGTATTAAAACGGCTGGACGTAATGAAGAAAAACGATTACTGCAAAATTGCACCCGGGTGTTTGTTTCGAATTAGACAGGGCTAAAGTCAATTTCATAGGCGACTGGCTGTCTGTAAGGCGCTTCATGCTTCTCACACTCCACGAGAAAAGTGGGAGACATAATTTCGTCTGAGGGCACTTCTGCTCAATCCAAATTAGCAGTAGTAGTTGCTGTGTAATAAATCAAATGTTATTTGTCCGAACTCTTGAAAACACAACGCTAATTATTAAATGTCCAGGCTTAGCAAAATTCTGTGTCCCACAGTCGCCATATTTGTGATCTTTAAATAATAGAAACAGATTTACAAAGAATATGTCAATGAGACTGTAATGGCGTTATATTAATTTGCGTACCTAAAATCGCATTTGTTTGTACGTTGTTAACCAATGGAACAGGAAAAAATACTCCCAGCTGTAGCCGTTTTATTCTGCGTTATACACAAAATTTAATTAAATTATGGCTATATTAGCTGATCTGTCACTAATCAACGTTCCAGAACAGTAATTTAACGTCACTAATATCGCTGTCACTGCAGAAACTTGTAGGTGCCTGTTGTTAACGTTGCTAGAGCAAAATGTGCTATTGCTGAAATTCTGACTGTGCTCAAAGTTGTACGATTCAGAAATGGTTACTTTAAACAGAGGCACTTTCTTTTATATAAACAAATTTGTACAGCCGTACTGGTAAAATTAAATGAACAAATTGGCAATTACATAGTGCAGGACAAGAAAAGCTGCAGTGACCAGGTTAATCAGCGCATTTATAAGGTATGTGTGATGGACATGGCGATAGTTGTGTTGATATTTTCCGGTAAACAGTTCAAAGAGATGTGCGCCAGTCTGCGTGACCGGCAACAGTGGAACAGTTTCGCCTATTACAAAGTTTTATTTTTCTTCATTCTCTCGGTGGTTTTAGTAACAACGCACATCAAATGCTTTGTTGTCTCTCCTTCTCCTATCTAAAACCTAAATATCAGAATATGGAGAGTTCTAATTGTATTTGTTTTAACGTGGAACTTCATTTTGCACTCTGGGGGAGTATCGTATATTGAGTGTGTGCTGAATGGAATACTTGGACCGAAGGAAGAGAAAATGATAAGAGGATAGAGGAAGTTACCCATCGAAGAAACTCACAATTTAAATTCTTCGCTACACGTCTATAGATTAATTCTTACAATGAATTTGATAGGGATAGGAGAAGTTTGCGTAAAGTTTTGGTCTGAAAACCTAAAGATGAAAGGTCAGTGTTTAGCCTTAGATGCGGATTGGAGTACAGAATGGTGCACAAATTTTCCAAGAATCTGGGAACCAGCTCAAAATTGTAGGCGCCAGAAAGGCGACATGGAGCGAGCTCCATACCGAGGAGCCACAAAGTTTGACACGACCGTACAAATATACTCGCCACGACGACTTTGTACACGGGATTTGTGCAGCCCTGAGTATGGTATTCAAGTAGATCGCACACTAACAGATGTACGAATTCTGACTATACTCGTATTAACAGAATCAGAATGGTATAGAGCGGGAGGGTGTTATGAATTAAACTTGTGGTCCCCCCCTCCCCAGATGCATGGTATTTATTGAGAAGCTGACACAGTGTTAACTTTTCTAAGTGGTATGTGCTCCGTTGAGTAATAGTGGTTAAGGCTGTTTTATGTTTCGTGTTGCTTATTGAAATGAAGAACGTAAGGATGTTTGTGTTACTTTGTTAGATGCTGTCTTTATCTTCCTAAATTGAAATGAACCGTGCCGATCTCACTGCCCGCACGGTCTAAGACGTGGGTTTGCAGCCGTACGCTTGCTGGAATTGTGGGTTCGAATTCCACCGGGGCATGGAAGTCTGTCTCTTGTAAGTGTTGTGTGCTGTCAGAAAGAGGTCTGTGCGTCGGGCCGATCACTCGTCCAGAGGAGTCCTACCGAGTGTGGTGTGTCTGAGTGTGATCGTGAAGCCTCGAAAATGGGGAGGCTTATGCTGACTAAGGCTGCCGAGCCATGGGAGATAATTGGAGGGTAATAAATGGCTCAGAACAAAAAGAGAAACTGCAGCTAATTCACGAAAGGAAACATCCAGCTGCCTACTTAATGCGTATCGCGAGTTTCATGCTCCTGACATCGGTCAGGTTGGCATAATATTAAACCTGTTGACTTATGCAGTAAAACCTCATTAATCCGGACCCCATTAAACCAGACTTGGCTTAATCTGAACAGGGTTCCTGGAAAAAGAAATTTTTATTTTGGAGCCGACAGTAGTAGAATAAATCACGGGCGCGTGTCTGAAGTGACCGCGGGTTTCTAAGAAATGCAGCTGACGCGGCACGCCGTGCCCGCTACTCCCCCTGTGCCTACATCTCCACAAAATTCCTGTTCTAAGACGATCGCAGATGATTTGTAGTTTGTGACTTACAGTACTTCATTAACAATTACTGTATATTACAACAATGTAAATATGTACCTCTCTTACTGTTTAATAATGATTATGATATATAACATGATTTTGAGTAATGTGTATTTATTGTTCGTGCTATTATATTTGTTTTTTATTATTCGTGTTAATCCGGGCCTTTGCTAGTCCGAAGTACTGTTCCCCCAATATAGTCCGGATTAACGAGGTTTTACTGTATTTGGAAAGTCTGCGATTCAATTTCTGGCCTGCACAGAGGCCACTGTGACTATTGCGTGGTTTTCCTCAGTTCAGAAACAAATTACTGTATTATGTCCAGGTTAGTGCCCTGAAATTTCCTTGCAAGTCCTTTCCAATTAATAATTCACCAAGCCTCCCACGATCTACGGTGTGTATTCTCAGACACTGACAGCCTCCTAATATAAGTCACAAAACAGTTTACTTAGAGGATAAAGCTGACGGAACGTCAAACTGGTCACCGATCTCCATGTAGTACAGATGCTGGGAATGCCGTATGCTGTGTTTATATTGGTTCGTCGCGCCTTCCTATTTTCGTGTTAGCGTAGAAGTAAATTTTCCATTTTGTTTAGAGCAAGTAAGTAATCTCCCACCCAATAGATGAACTGTGACCTTAAAGCATTTACTTACTGTAAACTGAACTCCTGTACGAACACCGCTAACCACTGAAACATCGGGATTGCGGTTTCATAAGAACATTGATGTAGCTAATTTTATGACGCCTGGGGCGAGTAATTACAGTGGCCGCCCATAACACAAATTATGAACTTTAGATGAATCACAACTATTTATTGAATTTATTTACATTAGGCTCAGTAATTTCAATTTTGTTGAGTACATAAAACCAGTTTTTCATTTAAATGTTTACTTTGCTGCCCAGTTTGCTGCCCCTTCGACCCTGCTGCCCGGGGCGCCGGTGCTACTCGCTCCACCTCCTCTAGCTACGCCCCTGCATAAGAGTACTGACAGAATTTCCGGTCTGAAGGTGAAAAGCGTGCTGCTGATAAATCCACGAATTTAGGGTCTGGGGGCGCTATTAGTATACACTGGGGTTAATACCTTCCTTGTTATGGGATCGTCTACATTTATTCACACTCGGAATTAGTGTAGCAGGAAACTGTACCCTCTTCCATAGCCATTTCAATGCATCTTTGTTTTCAGCTCCAGAAAGCAGCACCAATATTTCGCCCAGTAGAATCACGTTATTTTCCCTGGACGCAGTATTCGTGCCGTAGCTTGCGACTCAGCAATTACCGCTGGAATACGACTTTTGTTTTCATTAACTCGGAGAGATCTGAGGCATTAACACCGTACTCTAATTATTGGTTTAAGCCATTCATCTTAGTAAAATTTAAGAATTTATTGCTACTTCATAAATAATAAACTAAGACTCAATTAATGCTGTTTGAGAAATAATCACCATCTTTTCCACGGATTATAAAATCCCTGTTCACATTGCGTAAATCATAAATATCATCTGTGTGCAAAATAGAGCAGTTTAAATATTAAAACAGTGATAGCTGCGTGTAGTAACCACCGTGTGCCGAAGTATTAGTCGGCATCACATGTCTAAGGCGTATATCAGAAGAATAATATATGCATGTTGTATATATATATGTACATATATATATATATATTTCAGTTTTAACCTCGGGTAGAAAAAATTGATATCGTTGGATGGGAGTTTGTTTGAATCCCAAACAAGACTGGACGTTGTGCTACTGGCTGGAATAGAACTCCGGTCGTCCAGAAACTAGGCAGCCTCTCTGTTGACTCATTTGTGAACTCAACTTGGTATTGTTTAATTACACCATCAACCGAACTGGCTGCAAAGTTGCCAAAGTTAGCTGAATATTTGTTTGAGGCTCTGACATGGACTTCAAGCCCTGACGTCCGGCATCATGGTTCTCTTTCTTTCTTTCTTTCTTTCTTTCTTTCTTTCTTTCTTTCTTTCTTTCTTTCTTTCTTTCTTTCTTTCCTTCTTTCTTTCTTTCTTTCTTTCTTTCTTTCTTTCTTTCTTTCTTTCTTTCTTTCTTTCTTAAGTCCCTATCACTCGGTATATTAGTACATTTAGTACTGAATTTTTGGGCTTTTTGCCAGCCACTCTACAAGAATGTCGGACAAATAGGAAACTCTCAAACGGGCCACAGCATGGAGGAAGTTTAAATTTACAGGATTAAATAACTGTGTGTAAGCCGAGATTGTGTAATCAGTGTATTGACCAAACTACAGGCTGGAAATTCCGCGTTTCGTATCCCTGCAGGGTCAAGGGAATTGGTATTTTCTTCAAAATGTCCAGGCGGCTCTGGGGACCACCCAGCCTCCTTTCAGTGGGTTATGGGGGCTCTTTGCCCGGAGGAAAAGCGGCCGACCCGTGAGGGTGGCCACGCATCTCCATTTAGTGTGGAAGTTAAGAGTGCGTGGACCTATACCTCCGCTCCCCATTTGTGCTTTTATGGCATGTATAGGGGTAACTTGAACTTTTTTCACTAATAGTCGTCTAGCTAGTCGAAGGGATCATTTGCCCTTTTATGTACCCCGGTTTCCAAAAATGAGTTATTTTTTCAGCCACATGAATCCAGAGCGTATCCTTCGCATTTGACCCATGTTTACACGTCTGGTTCCCAAGGTACATTTTCCTTCCAGGAGTTTCTACTCAGTTCGTATACATTTATTTACTATCTTAACGTGTCCCCCCATAAACTATATAACCATCTGCTATTTCAGGGCCACTCTTATCGCACATGATTTGCGCTGGGCTGTCTTACTTACATTATACTTTGCTAATTAACTTCCTGTTGTTTTTATTAAATTTGGCCTACAGACGCCTGTAATGATTCCTGTTTTCAAATCTCATATATTTTCTATTCCATATGTATTTCAAGAAAACACTCCTGTATGATGCGTTGAAGCATTCCAGTGTTTCACAGTGAAGGATTGCTTGCCCGACGCCAAGTTCCAAATTGGAAGGCGGCTACTTCTCGGCTGTCCACAACAATTTATTCAGTATATTCACTGCTATTCCCCATACTTGCAGAACTTATTAGAAATAAAATTTATTATTTTTAACCATACTTTTATACAAATTTAATGTGTTCCATGTCCGCGCACTATATTATACAAAAACACTAATCACCAACAAATGCACAAAGAGAGTTTTATCATCAATCGTAACACACTCCTACATGTTTCGACCCTGCTGGGTCATCTTCAGGGAGAACTTTTTTGTTATCGTTACACTAAGGTTGCACTTTATAGTGAAGGAGTCGTGAACTCCAAAAACAACGCAGTGCGCAGTCAACAGCACATCCTCACTCAACTATAAAGTGCAACCTTAGTGTAACGATAATAAAAAATTCTCCCTGAAGATGACCCAGCAGGGTCGAAACATGTAGGAGTGTGTTACGATTGATGATAAAACTCTCTTTGTGCATTTGTTGGTGATTAGTGTTTTTGTATACTTTTATACATTTAACAACAACAAACTGTTTTGGAATGTAGATACTTGATAGTGATTTCCCAGCGGGCGTTAATTAGTAGCACATGAGTGACTTTGAAATCAATAACTTCTTTGTGTGGACCTCGTTCCTTTGTCTGTAGGCCATTTTGTACGATAATGGACCTTTCCACCATTGACATAATCTTGAACACTATTTTGGCAAAGTGAATTACCTGCAACATGAAGAACTTGTAATAAACCTTTTAACACTCATATAAAAATATACTTTATCGTCAACCGTTTTTGTGACATAGGTGTTTGAAAAAGGTTATCCACAGCTCATACTTGACGATTTTATGGTAGATATAAAGCAGCAATTGAAGCTGAATTGGATGTCTTTATGCTGGAAAATATAGGGGTTTGTAAACGATATACTTGTTGTAAATATTATTATGACTTGCTATTGTGTGTTTCGGACTTAGTGAAAATGATCATTGTTTATTTGTTCGTGCTTCCAATGCATTATAAATATTAGGATTACTATTCTTTGCGCAGATGAAAGAAACCACTTGGATGTCTTCCCAGAGTCCGCCACTGTCATATCTTTGAAGCGACTGTCAACAGCAGTGAACGTTTTCTGTATTGGTGGTGACATCTGAAGTGATAATATATGTATTAGTGTTTTTTGTCTGTTTTTTCTGACGAGTTAAACATACCAGTAATGTCGTTGTTATCACCCATGCAAACATGCAGTAGGATTTGCGTCAAAAGAGTAATAATGTTTGTGCTTCAGTGCAGAATTTGCAGCACTAACGAACAGGCTGTAGGAATATTATTAGCGGGTAGGAGGGATTTTCTGAGTGTTTTTAAATGAACTTTTCTTCCGCGAAAACCTACTTGTAACTTGTAAGGTTTCTTGCCAGGTTCTTGGCTTTCCTCTTCTTCATGACTCATTACTTCTTTTTTACGTCTGTTATTATTTGGTGTTCTTAATTGCTTTGTATGATATAAATTCATAATTGGAGGCATAAATGAAGAATTGGAAAATAAATTATGTGTAAACGTTGGAGGCATAGCCGGAGCGGGCAGAAGAAGAAGTGACGGAGCAAAAAGGTACAATGAATTAGGAATGAAACTGAAATGGCAGGGAAGTACTTTGAGGAAGGATTCAGAAGTATATAAAGGACATCCTTAGGAGACATATTTTAAAAGAACTGAAGAGTCATGTACAGAATTTCTGCAATAAGAGCCCTTTGAAAAACTACAAAGAAATATTAACAGAAATTTGCAGAAGGATAAAGATCTATATACAAAATGTTTGGGCTTAGAACTTGGTCTCTCAGATTGAGGGAAATACATGTTCTGGAGGTATTTCAGACTAGGATGCTGCGGAGACTATGTGCACCTAAGTGGAGGGGGGGGGAGGAGACACAGCATGCTGGAGAAAATTGCGTAAAGGTAAGCTTCAAAATTTTTTCTCCTCACCAAATGTTAAGAAGTTAATTAAATCAAGGAGAGTGAAATGAGGGGACATGCAGCAGGCATGGAAAATATAATTCATGCAATATTTTGGTGTGAAGATTTGAAGAAAGAGACCATATAGAAGATACAGGCTTAAATATTATGATAATATTAAAAAGGATTTAAAACAGAGTGGATAGTCCTAGAACAGATTTGTTTGGGAGTCAGGATATGGACTACTGGAAGGATGTTGTGTACAACCTAAAGTCTCTTCGGCATCCATAAAATTCCGGAAACTTCTTGCCTAGCTGGGGTAATATGAGCTTGTGCAGAAGGATGTTGATTCGCGGGGTTTGTTAATTACGTATACAGAGTCTGACATAAAATTAATTCTAAGAATCAGTGAAGTTATATCAGTGCAGAAGTTTGGTAAGAAAATCCTTTTTAAGAAGGATTGAAGAATTATGTACAGAGTTTGTGTGGACGTAATTTTCTGAAGGAGGATTAATGAAGTACGTAGAGAAACCAGATGGAAAACCACTGCAAAATATAAATAAATAAATAAATAAATAAATGCAGCATTTGGATAGAAAGCTGCTTTGAAGGTGCGGCTATTTACACAGTATGGCAGGGAAGCCTCACTGGAAAGAGAAACTTCTGTATCTTAGAAAAACGTGGAATGAGAATATTAAAATGGTTGCGAGGCAAGAAGGGCTGTTGCTTGCCTTACCCTAAGCCATGGATGTACCTGATTTAAGCATGCAGTAAAAGCCTTCATGAATACAGCCTTTCAAGGGAAGAACCAGAGAATTCGTCTTTCGTAATGTAATAACAAATTGCAGTGTTTACAACGGGGCCATTCACGATAAGGATTGTCGTACCATGCTGTAGTAAATCTAATGTACACAAAAGCCCAGCTGACGACTTCAACAAACATTTTGTGAATGCTGCAGGATATCTTCATTAGAAATCCCTATTATACGCGAAACGTACATTAAACCTTGAGGCAGATTTGCTTTAGAGAGTGCACAAGCTACACACTAAGTCTTCCAGCAGATCGGGGTGTAAGACTGGCTGAAGGAAACTGCATTATTTGAAACTTGACCGGACCTAAGACAAAACGTTTTAATTATTCATGTAGTGTGAGACACATACTCTTTTTGGTGGCTCGAGTTATGGCGACGTGTGTTGACGTTCTATTCAGGACATCATGTATCTCTGTTTCCGTGCCGTATCTCTGTTTGCGGCAGGACTCAGCCCCGTCCAAAGAATCCTGCTGTGCATAAGCGTAACTTGGCTAATAACAAGGTGGGGGTGGGGGGGGGTTAACATGGTCCATGGGTATTAGGAACTTTATTTTACAGGGGAGTCAAATTTGAAAGGGGGGAAAATTGGTCCTATAAAACGAAAATTTTTCATTTTCTTTTTTCTGTCTTATTTTTTATTTGCGATTATTCAATTCAGTAACGAAAAACTATTCCTAGTTTGAAAAAATATTGGGCGTGGGCATCTGCCCCTCTTGCCCCCCCCCGTCCAAGTTACGCCTATGCCGCTATGTGTCTAAAAATTCATAGTTTATACACCACAGGCCCTAGTCCGTAAAAGCTAAGGTAGAATAAATATTCTGATATGAAAGACGTCGTAGATTTCTCTATTATTGCCCATATGTAAAAATATTCACTTTACATTGAGTTACCGTAAGCATGTTCCTAACCTTCCTGTAGAATCTGAGTACATTCTGTGCAGAAGCCGTAGGAAGTACTGGCAGTCGTGCTTGTTTGTCTGTCCTCTGCTTCTGTTCCGAAAATATTTAGGAAATTTTCTGTTACAGTTGATGTAATGGATAGAACTTTAACAATGCTGCTGGGCGATTTTATTTTTGGTTTATATCCGTGAAGTACGCGTCTTTCACCATTATGAGAAATTTAGAACGAAAATGATTTTTTCCCGAAAATGTCATACTATAAAGAATTTACGCATTACATTAACTTTAATCTATTTATTATTTACATTTTGTGTTTGGAATGCCATTTTGTACGGTGAATATTTCACGAAATGTGAGAGAAAGCAATTGGAAACTCTACTGAGCTGGGTGTGTGCGTGTGCGTGCGTGCATGCGCAGCTGTAATGCCGATATTTTTCAAACACTCTATTTGTAACTACTGCAGATACAAGTGTGAGCTACGGAGCAATAAAAAAATGACAAGAAACGCATTTATGACATTAGAGTACACGGTTGTTCTTTTCTGTATCATCGAGTGACTGGGTATGCATGGGTACCGCGGGTTAATGTGAGATTTAAGCGAAGCGCATAATGTATTGTTATTATTTCCTCATATTAATATTAGTGTTAATGCTATCAATATATTTATCATCAACTCTGTTGTTGCATCCCCCAGGTATATATGTCTCTTTCCTCTCTTCAGTGTGAACAAAAATAATGGCAAAAATTACAAATTACGTATTGAGTAACTTACTTATACTGGAGGCTTCCTCACGAGAGTTACAGATTGTGATGTGGGAGAGGGAAGAATTTGTGACCTGTTTTAACTTAACATGATAGTCTGATTGGAGCGACGAAAACCGTGAACCCTTGGACATAATAGCGGTCGTACCGGTTAAGAATTTTTATCATAGACTGATAAATTTATTGGATAGTAATTACGAATCCAGTAGTTGATTCACGCGTCAAGTTTTGTGATTGACGTGAGATAAATGACACTTGCAGGCCTTTGATACTGGCTAAATGTAACTGTTATTGATTCAGTTTGTTCATATAAACAAGCTAGGGTTTGCAATAAAATATTATATCTGAATGTGATCTATGACATGGCAAGCCGGGCCCAATACATCAGTGAAGGCGGGTCTTAACCCATTAAACTCTAGTGGCTAATATATATACATACCACCAGGTTTAACACTGAAAGCTTTGCATTTGCCATACTTTGTGTTTATGAATTCCGCATAGTTACTAAAATTAACCGGGATTATTTCCCTAAACGGCGCACACTGATGATCTTTTAATGGAGACTTTTCTTTGAATCAAGAATTCAAGTTCTATATAAATATATAATGGAGTTTTCAAGGGGTAAACAAAAAGCAGGGATAAGGAAGTCCTAGTAAGAGAAGTTGTCTCGCAGCATTTCGCACAGTGCAAAATGTACCATACACATTGGGCATGCGCAGACTGCACTGTCGACAAAGAGACATAAATGCTTGCAGTACACTCGAGCTTGAAATCCTTCTATCCTAATATATTGCTAATGAGGCACTTTAATAAAAAGAGGACAGAGAATTGGCTAAGAAGGAGGTTTTTTTACAAATATAAGGGTTTCACTTCTGTTGGAAATTGAATGCAGGTTGTGAAGAGTCGCTTTGTGCCTGCGGCTAACTGGGAGTACAACTCAGAGAGGTACTTGCAGTTAAGTGGTGTAGCATTTCCTCTCTTGATGTTTAATTGGCCGATCAATTGGATGTTATCAAAGGCCTGGTTATTCGTTCCTTACTGCAGTTTGTTGTAACACAAAATTTTAAAAGAACATTGCTTATAGAAATGAAGGGAATGATCCTGAATGTTAGCAGTGAAAAGGAACCAATGATTCTGAAATTTGGATAAAACACTTCAGTGTCGGCTATTAATTTGTACATAGCCTTTTGCAGAACCACGATATTTAGCAGCGGCATTTGATGAAAATGCGCACTTTAAGAGTCGATTGTACAGCGGTTCTGTAATTGAATTTGAAGACTGACTAACCGCAATACCAATATCGAGGGAAACCACGTGTTATTAAATTCCCTTTCATACACGGGTCTTTCAATTATAAGACTTCCAGAAATACAAAGATGCGAGTGAAACTGGAAGGTAGTGCAGTGTTATTTGCACTGGCCTTAGAAGTACCTGTGTTGTTTGAATTTAACACAGAGAAAGCGTTCTCTCAGAATTATATTTAAAGCAGTCTGGAAGAGTGCCGGCAGGATTTTTGGAATGTGGTGCACATTATTTACATGTCATACGGCAGGATTTTAATGATCAGTGCTGAACTGGATAGTAACGTAGTTACTATTCAATTAAAATCCTTAATTATACCGTAGACCACAACTGTAGTAACTGTACGAATTTTGGTTTTGTTGCTGTAGAGTTTTTATTGTTTTTTAATAAATTATTAAATGTCAAAATCCCAAGGTGGTGTAAGTGCATTACCTTGCGCCTTGACGCCGCTACCCTTTTCAGCCCGTGTTACTTGCCAATGACTCCTGAATAATGCAGAGCGGTATTTTGGTGTTTATGAAAACACACTCTTTGCCTGCCTTATCAGCGTGCCTTATATGTGCTCTTCCTAGTGTTCCGTTCTTAAAATTAAACCCAAATTTCGGACACCCAAGGAAATAAATCCTAAAACGGATGAATTCAAAATAATACAGCTTTACAGTTATTATTATTGTTATTGTTGCTATCTACTGTAGATTTCATGACGCATATTTGTTAAGGCATTCAGACTCTTCACTTCGGTGGAGTAAAGCTCCTCTTTAGAAACCGTTAGGCAAGAAATTTGCTGCTTCTTATGGCACACAAAAGTTCCGTACGGCCACACAGGATTATGTATAAAACCATCTACGGAATGTAAACCACCATTACACATATAATATATATATGTAATATATTACGTATATATATTTTTATATACAGCATTACATAGGTTTATCTTGCCTGCAGTACAAGTTCCAACTAATAACAACCCTTATCATCAAGTAATCTCGTACACTAGGGTTGAGCGCGCATCAAGGCAACGTGAAACCGCAACGCAACGCCTGCTTCCAAAAATTTCTGCCAGACCGAGTTGAACACGTGCAGCAGGATAGTGCCGCGCACACCGAGCAAACTGCCACTCAATTGCAACGCCACTCGCGGAAACCTAAGCAACTCGTCTCGCAGACAACTGAACGTGCCAGTCTTCTCAAGATCTGCGTTGCACACTGGCTGTATAGTTCGCTGCTTAAGTCATATTTCGTGTGTGGTATGTCGTGTTCAGATGGCACGAAAAGTCGACGAAACTACTAACATTTCTTTTGTGCAATTAACTGAGCAGGAGCCAGGCCTTTATAACAAGAGCCGTCCAGATTATGTCCGGAGGGAAAAAGTATATCTGGCGTGGGAAGGGACTTCGTGTGAGATGAAAGACCTAGTACGCACATATTTTCTGATTAAAAGTTATAATAAAGTCACAATAGAGAACATGCTAATTAAGGCACTAAATAATACATCATGATCTTCGTTGCCTACAAGTTAACAGTGAGTTCTCATACGGCATAATTATCAACTGTGTTTAACTGACATAACCCCACTGAAGTGGAATTGCTCCTGCATGAGCTAAGACATAGTCAACCAGGCAATTTCTCAAAAGATGTGCCCTCGAAAGTCTCTGCCGTCCTTCACCTTCTTCGTGTTCAGTAAGAAAGGCTGACTAACTACGAAGCTTTCGCCGACTTCACAAAACACTCCTTCCCTTATTCTTATAAAATTGCCGAGAACAACAGATGCTTTAACAACTGAAATCACAGTTTCTTCTTTGCAACATATTGGTCCATCATATACCTTAAACTTGGCAGTCAATTCCGAATGCGCATTCTACACTTTTTCGGGCACAAGAGAGTCTCTAATTAAATACAGTTTTTTTGTTTGTTAGCATTCTTCTAGGGTAAAGTCTCATTACATTGACTTTCAGTGGAAATGCTTCACCTGCTACAAAGTAGTAGGGAAATATTTCGCCGCTCTCGTCCTTTGGGACGGAAGCTGGGCACAGGGTATGCAGGTCTTCCGGGCCAGCATGTCCTAGCCTAGAGGCCCTGAACACGGAGCCGTCGCTGTTCTTGCCGAAATATCCGACATGGACAGTAGTAAACAAGACATCGGCATCTGCACGTGCTAGCAGTACTGCCGAAAAATAGCCCTTGTAGTTGAAGCACGGTGATCCAATTTTAGGAAAACATTTCACGCAGATAAATTTCTCATCTACTGCATGTATGCAGTGTGGCAAATTCCAGATTTCAATATGTCTTTCTGCATTGCTTTTCCATTTTGCTTCATTTAGTGATGGCATGAACAAGGGCTCTAATGTCCACCAGTTTGCAACATATTACAGAAATTAAGTGCACAACACAGAAAAATTGCTGCCACTTATTCGGTCACACAAAGGAGATGCGAGCAACCAGTCCGTTCCCTCAGTGTGCGCCTGCAAACCTTGCAACTGATTTCCTGCTCGAAACCAATAACGCTTCATGGAAATTCCTGTTGCGTTGCGGTGTCCAGTTGGCTTGGTGTGTGCTCACCCTAAGTGTCACAGAACTTGAATGTGCAAGTCTTCTGGGATGTTATACTGTGTCGACTGGCAAAGAGTTATCGGCGTTCTAAAAATCGTAGTTCTGTCATCTTCAGAGTTGCGACCTGACTACTTGACCCTGAAATTGGGGATCTAAGATCCTTTGAAACTTCGCCAAATTTACCACTCTACAAGGTGAAACATCCCAGAAGATTTGAATCTTTAGCAATACCACTGCGAGAACCTGAAATTTCGCATCACAGAATTTCACTGACTTACACTGCAGCTTTACCTTCATACAAGGTTATTTGCGAAAGTTTGGAGATTGACAGGATTTGTTGTTATATGAGTAATAACATAAGGTTTTACAACTTTAGGATAGTTAAATTCTTATGCTGATACACTGTATTATATTCGGTATCATCTACTTAATTGTTAACAAAATATATTTCGACTTGATTTTATCACTAATATATTATATCAAGTTAGTTATTACTTTCTTGGAAGCCAAATGTATTGTACATCAAAATCAGACACTGGACGTTCATTCAATGCGTTATTTTTTCTCAAATTATTTAAAAATAATTTTATAATTTTACGTAGATTTTATTTTATTTCAGCTGTAGAAAATAATGTAAAATATATACTACTGTGATATAAATGTTTTATAATTTTGTGGAAAGTTTCATGGCATTTTGCTACTTCTAAGTTCCTTCTTTCCCTTTGTTTTTGTCCTTCCTGTTCTGATCTTTCCTTTCACGTTCTTCTTTACAATTCTTTCATTTTACCGCCTCACTGCAAACGACGTGCATTGTAACCTATTTTTTAAAGTAAGTCCAATGTTCATTCATTAGTTGCTTGTTGGATCTTACAGTGCATCGCGTGAAGCCTCCAGCTTCTGTAGAATATTGGCTCGCGTGTTGCTTTCTCTCAACTATGCAATTTATAATTTTTACCTACATCTTTTATTCCATTTCCTATGTAGTTTTGTACTATCACTCAACTTGCCTGTGGTCACAAATTTTAATTCCCTGAAATTTCTTATTCAAATATCATAATAAGGTTGTGGTTGTAAATTTCGCGTGCCAAACTTTATGTCCTCCAAAATAATCACGTTTGGCGTTATTAACACCGTGTTGTAGTAGATGGTAATAAAAGCGGAGTTTCTTGCATTTATTGCGTCATCAGCAGTCTGTTAATTAGCCATCTGTCATTAAAGGATAAGAAGGAGTGGGAAGCAAGGGGAAGTCTTACTTTTGCGAGTTGCGACGTGCCGAGTTTGTATTACACGTGCCCTCACGAGAACGGCGCTTATCTCGCGCAGAGGAGACGACGCTGGTAATGCCATGATTTGTTGCGTACGACTCATGAGATGGAGTGGGCGGCAGCAGACAATCTGTACTGACTGTAACAGACATAGGAAGTGCCGTCAATCTTGCAGCATTGTGGAATTTCGCCGAAGTTTCGGAGAAATCTGCTGCCTCTACTTTTTTGACTACACGACTTTTTTAAAACTGAAGATGAAGGCAAGTTCTCGCGAATTTATGGTAAATTTATACAGCGTGCAGAGTGTAAAATACCAGAAGACGTCAAATCTCGCACTTGTTTGGTACTTGAATATGATTGTTGTTAGGTTAGAGCTTGGCATTTAACGGTAAGAAATATACACCAACTATTTAAAATGCTGTTGTTATAGAAAAACTCTTCAGTATTTGAATTCCTTGATTAGCGTGGTTTTAGAGATGAATGCAGGAAGAAAGCTTGTTATTTTGCACAAGATGTTCGTCTGCAGTCGTCTGTTTTTACTCAACTATATTCATTTGATTTGTACTATGTTTATGGTAGGTACAACTATGTATTAAAATTTACTTTTGTTGTTTTCAAAATGCCTTGTTATGTTGCAATGTCATACGTTAATAATGTCTATGCTGAAAGCAGGCATGGCGAAGTAGGCCTTTAAGCAGAGAATTTGTCTATGGAGGTGGATGAAAACTACTGTAAAGCCAGTTAAAATATGGAATTCGAACCACGGTGTCTGTGAATGCCAGAGATGTGCTTTGTAACAAAAAGCATGCTTTTATTTCAGACCAGAATGTACTCTTCGTAGAAAAGGTTAGAACTACTAAATATTATGGAAAGTACTGAATTGGCGGAAAATTTGTGTTTCAATTCCCTGGGATATTTTTATAAAAGGAGGCATTAGGTGGTAGTGTTGAATAAAACTGTGGACGTCGACATTTCTCCATAATCCTTTTATAATATGATTAGGGAGAATGGCGGAGTTACGGGACTAGGCATGATCATGCAGACGCTTTCTCTCTTTCTCCTCTTCTTCACTCTTCATTCTTTCTCTTCATGCAAATATTTTAAACCCACTCTCGAGGCTGCACCCGTTCTTAACTGTTCATTTAACTGTGCTTTCATTTACACCATACAGACATAAAAATATTTCCATCTTGTTGTAAAAACATAAAACATAAAACTAGCCAGCTAATTTTTATTCGTATCTTATTTAACCACACGTATCAAGTACAGAGCTATTTTAAAATTTAATGGTAGTCCGTGGAGGAAAAATCTTATTGATGTGTGATTTTAGCTTTTCTGAGCGTTGTGCATACAGATCGTCTCTCTTTATATTTCTGTCAAGATGGAGGCGGAAATATCGTCCGAAATGTCCTTAAAAATGATCAATCAACACGGTTTCATATTCCAGAGGACTGTAATATTTATGCTGGATAGCTTGGGGGAAGGTGAAAATGGACATCAGTGTATGGAGATACAGCCCAACAATTATTCTGGTAGGATTAAGGGATATGTCGAAAAACCTTTAGTGTAAACAGTGTTCACACCAAGGTTAGAAAGCCTAACCTCGTTGTTGTGTTTACACGTTTCTAAAATTCTTAGGGTATGGGTATTTGTTTCTTGATGTTTATTTTTCGGAGACTTAATTTGGGTATAACTATACGTGGAAGTGTCGTCTACTTCATAACACTTACTCGTCTGTAAGAGGGACAATCTATGCAGAGAATTTAATTTCAGTTTTGTATCTAATAAATATAGGGCTAGTAAGATATTTGTGCGTTTATGTTTACCAGAAAGAATCCCGTCAGTTGAAAGTTTTCAGACAAGCTAAAATATCTGCACCATCGCCATGTCTGTAACAGGCCTGACAAAGTTGTATGTATGAGTTGTAGATATATTTATGACCTATGGCTATAACAAAATTTTGCATGTCTGACTGCAGTGGTTCAATAGTTATTGCTCTGAGACGGAACTCTAAATGTGGGTTTCGCGTGTCCTCGCAGTGTTATTTTATATTATTTAAAAACAAATGAGGCCTGGATAAAAGTCGGGATTTTTTCTGAGGAGCTGCATATTACCACACACACACACACACACACACACACACACACACACACAAAAGAAAGTCCCTCATATTATGCCTTTGAAAGCTGAAATTAATAAAAAATTTTTCATAAAAATTGAGTTCCTACCTCACACAGTACTGCTTCTGCCTCCAGTGTGAATCAGTTGTTGTCGTGTAGGAAAATGTTTGCTGTTTATCGCGAGAATTGCAAGAAAGGCTTCAATAAAATGTGTGGAAAAAGTGCGGAGATTTTACGTGTTACAGCAAGTGTTACAACTGGGCTTCGAAGGTTTAAGAATAAACAGTGCCTTTACTACGTCACAAGCTTCTGTGGTCCTCATGTTTGTAAAATTTGTGACAGATTTTTTAGTCTATTGCCAGTGGTGTGACGCGTATGATTATTTTCTCTTTCCATACAAACTCACACGCGTGCTGCATTCTTACTGAACTTCATAAAACTCCTTCCGTTGATTCTGCAGTTTCGGGGGACAAAAGAAGACGGACATAATACATCAGCCTGTAAGTTATGTCTATAAGTTACGGAAAGTACGGTAAACAAAGCGTGAAAACACTCTGTCGTTGAGGTCGGCGCTTTTCTTGGATATTATGCCTTGTCGAGTGGTAATCATTTACCGACGTTTCGGGACAACCTATCGGTCCCATATTGGACTTCTTGATGCTTGAAGATAGGACCGATATGTTGTGCCGAAAATTCGGTAAAGGATTACCACTCGACACTGCGTAGTATCCCAGAACAGCGCAGATCTCATCAACATCGCGTCGGAAGCCTGAAATCACGGATATTGTATGGTTGTACTGTTGTCAAGGTCGACGTAGGAACTACTTACCAAACTTTGTGTCATACGGTTGGCAAGATGCACATTTTATTCAGCGGTTCCCACGGACGAACATCGATCAACAACAACAGAAGACACTGCAGGGAAATGAAACGAAACAACTGTTGTTTCTTTGAGATATTTTAGAATTTGCTTGCAATATCTGGAAAAAAACTATAACAGTTCAGCAAAGAATGCAGGCCTCTTGTTTAAAAACAAAATCTATGACCTCCGGGAAACTAAACAGGAGTACTAATCGTACGACTCTAAATTTTCCTGTACCCTCACAATAAAATCCAGTATGTTATGAAAAGAATAATTTAAAAATCATTGAACCCTTATACCGCAGCATATGAAGAGGACGGCGTACAGCTTCTACTGAACGACTGCTAGGTGATATATCTTAAGAAGCTGAAAATAATCAGTTACAAGATTTAGTTGCGTGGCTGTGCTCCGATGTAACAGCAGTAACCAATAAGTTGAATTCCGGTGCCAAGTGCTCTGGATCTATCTAGAGTTCAGACCGACACTGTAGCTAGGAGCTACTTTATCAAATGCTCCATTCTAATAAAAAAGAGATAAAATGTATGATGTCAAAGAATTATGTGTGTAAGTATATAATTTATGAATGTTCCAATTGTGTTTCTGTGTCAACAATGGTCCTGTTTCAAAACGTCCATTTGACACTTGCCGAATTCTGCATTCTTCAGGGTGTAAATGAGGACTGAAAAATTGCCTCATATATCAGTCAGACTGACATGCGAATGTATTTCATGTTGTTTCACTGTAAAATCCGAGTTAATTCCTCAGCATGCTTTTGCTGAATGCTGTGTTACGCGACCGATCCGCTTCAAATGCTTTACCATCAGTCATTCGAAACATGGTGTCTGGAAAAGTTATGGGGTTTAAAAAACATAACTTTGTGTTCGTCAGAAATGCTGGAGGACTTTTTTTTCGTGTATCCTCCCTAGTCCATGGAAGAAAATCCTTTCTGAGAAGCTGACATTTATTGGGCTTGCCAATAAATTACCCGCCTTTTTCTGGGACTCTGGGATCTTAACTGTCTCATGATCCACTATTTGAGCAGATTAAGTGCAGTCCACAATGCCAAATCATATTGTTTAAGGTTTATTTTAATGTTCTTCGCCCACTAAAGCATATGACTTCAAAGCTGTCCCATCTCTTCAAGATTTAAGACGCAACATTTTACTCATAGATCTCATTCTGCATGCTGCACACTATATTGTAGCGTTCTCTGATGTAATTTTTAATTCTACTATGTTGCAGTTCGTTTTAAATGCCATTTCACGACGATGTAGAAGGCAAGCGGGTCACTGAACCATACTGAATAAACTACCGAAGAACCTCCATTAAAATAAAGTGCTCAGCTGAAGGGATTCGAATGGTTTCACCCTCCCTCCCCCTCGCATAAGTGTCAGATTCATTGCCGTCTAATTAAACCTGTTTCGTATGCGTGTCACGATTTACGCATTATACGTTTATACCTTTCCTTCAGCCGACATGTGAATTTAATTGTGCTATATCACATATAGGCCCACCCCTCAGGCACCCATTGCACGTGAAACCCCTTGAAACTGAAACGAGTGTTTCTAAACTTCCAGTACAAACCGACAACGTTCAGACTCATGACAATCTGAAGTTACGCACGATCATTACAGCAATTAGGGGACGGTACCTGTCGATAGTCTAACTACATCACCGCAGCACAGCCTTCCGTTAGTGTGTGGCTGGCACCGTGTCACTTCACCTACTTGCTCTCTTGATTAACTTCGGCATCGAGAGCGAACACAGACTTGCCCACTCGGTGCCACTGCGTTCAGGCAGGGAAAATTTGCTACCCAGTTCGCTAAAACGGCGATTACAGCCCTCATGAAACCACGGTATTTGTTCAGCGGAAACAAGATATCCACCTTGTGGAGCGAAGAAATTGGTTCATATATCTTCTTTAATTGAACACAGAGATTTAAAAAGGAGACGAATAAAGAAGAGAAAAGGGAACAGAAATTACACAATTCGGCTGCCTTATTCTCAGGACTCGGGGATACGTTTCATAAAAGGAGGTTAATGGGCACCAGCAGACCATAACTTTATGCAAAGCTGCAGGAAATGAAGTTTTCTACGTAATGGGGTTATTATGTCCATGTCGCCAATCGTGTGTATCTTAGTAAATTAGAAAGAAACACTACAGTAAGAACGCTTTATCACTGCAGTTTTCTTGGAGTCGGTAACCATTAGGAAGGCACAGACCTGTAACAGTATCTGCTACGTGTAACACAAACACTTCTCCCTGAATTCTGACTGCAGTACCATGAAAAGAAGACGAAACAAAGCCGTATTGTCACAAGCGTTTGTCGTCCTTTGAGAATTTCATGAAGTTACAGGCGAGGCAGGGACAGATGCTAGTGTTGTTTAAAAACGGTGCCCCAATTTTATGAATAGAGTTATCAGTCCAGCATTAGCCTACCATTTTTTTCTAGACATTTCAAGATACTCGCTAAATTCGGATATTACTCTTTTTAGGGTGTGTGCATGAGTTCTATGATGGAGCAGGAAGAGGTTTATGAATAGCATTTAGCGAAGAAATGTCAGCCCTCATGTGGAACCGTGTTCGCTAGTTGCTGTCATTCTGAAACAAGTCAACACAGTTTTACAGTTTAGTGACCCATTTCTGTAAGATCCTTTTTTAACATTATTCTGCTATATACACCTGGCTATCCCAAGCGGTCTGTTCCGTTTTGGCTTTCGGACTAAAGACATATGCAGTTCTCTCGTAACGTCGCGTTATACTTGTCCCGACGTTCCAAGTTTTAGTTATTTCATCACCGTAATGGTATTTATCGAAGAGTCCACATTGTGACCCTCCTCATTTTACAGCTTTGTCTGTTTGTGTCACATGTTCTAAGCATCACTATGTTCTCAGACTTGCTCAATCACTGTCATTTACTCTCCTTTAGGATGTAACAGTGCTTAATGTCGTACAAATTCATTTACCTTTCGAGGGAAAGTACTGCCGCCTTCTTCATTGCAGAATGTGGAGACAGTACGTTCACCCCTAACAGTAAAACATCAAAAATGGTAATCTATATATTGGGTCTGTGTTCTTTGTTTCCCTTATCCTTTAAAAAAAGAGACATGAATACGGTCATGGAATAAAAAGGCAAATTTGTTCCTGTGTGCACCGCAGAAACACTGCGGGGAGTGGAGCCATATCTTTACTCGTTCTTAGCCTTGGCATTAGGTGAAGATTTTAAAGCTGTTATTTAGGCTAAAGAAGCTGTCAGTTGCCAAGATTAAATAGCGTTTGTGATAGATAAATTGAGGAGTATGGAGCAGTGGTGGAATGATACTGAAAGGCGAGAGAGACCTTATGCCAGTGTGTCTACTACAAAATTCCACACAAACTAACCAGGGACTTAAACGAATTCTCCGCAATGAGGGGCCGGCAACTGATTACCTGAGCCATGGCGCGGGCATAGATGTCGGTGCGTGGTCAGTTTCACGCCCCGGCTGCTTTACTCCCGCAGAAACCTCTCCCAGTACCCATTGTACAGGAGGCTGATTAGACGCCATTCCTCGTCTGGACGGTTTGAGGGAGAGAAATATTTCTTACCCCTGACAAGGATTAAACCAGGGTTCCTCGGACGTTCATTCCCGTAGAGTGGTCACTACACCAACTGAGCTGTCCAGGCGCCCACTAACGTATAATAGCATATTAATATCGTAAAGCTGACCCCTTGATGCAGGAAGAAGCCGCTTGGAAACACGGACTTATGTTTCGTATAATAAAATTGATCTATGCACCATTAAATTTTAAAGCGGAATAATATAAGGTCTTCAGAAGAAGGAGCAGAAGAGATTGGAATAATAAACAGCTGGTTCGTGGGTGTTTAACGACACTGTACCAAACGCAAGTATTATGTATGAGGTAAGATTACTGTTTCGCATGTTGAAATGGGACAAAGAAGGAAGACGTTTTCCCTGTGTTCATTTCGGACTCTGTAGAATGGATAGAGGAGGTCTGAGAACAACTGTGACCATGATCACCCGAATAACTGCCAGTCTCAAATGCTAGTATACATGGCTACACCCACGGTGTAAATTTTCACGAATCTGTTTGCACATTCCGTTCAGTTTTCCTCTAAACTATGCATTCATTTTCACAAATCCAACATCATATAACTTTCCCTTTGCCTATAATACCCTCTAGAATTTGAATCACAACCTTGAAAGGCGGCAGTAGTGATTTGAAATGTTTCGTTCAAACTCAAGTATTGTGAACTAAATTTCATTTTGCGTGACGTAAATACGGAATGGAGAGGTACTCTGCATTTGGAACGAATGTGAACTGAGTGGGCAGTTAATATAATCGAAAAGAGCCAGTACTGTTAGGCTTGCGCATTCCAGAATATCTTGTTTTGCTTTATTTTCTGCTTAATCATGTTTTTATTTTCTCTTAATGTTTATATTGTCTTTCATTTATTTACCTCCATTTCCTCTTTACTGCAGTGTTTAGGTATGTATCGTTTTCCTTTATTCTCTTCTTTCTAACACTATTTCATACATGCTTATTTCCTTCCTTTATTTTCTCTTCCATCGTGCTTTCTTTTGCTCCTTGTTTGTTTTCAGGCGCGTTCGCAAAGCAATCTGCGAAACCGGCAACTAAATTCGTGTTTTTTTTCGTTCGTCTGTCCGTATGGATCAGTTCGACTCCCCCCGGACTTATTTTCATGGAATTTCATACTGAGGATTTTTTTTATAAAATTTATCAACGAATTCGTATGTTGTTTAAAATGGGGAAATATTAAGAGAAACTTTTATGAAGACTTACTGTCATACGTCTGGTCGCTGTAACAGAGATAAACTATGTTCTGTGTGTTACGAACTGAGACTTGAACAATTGTTGACCATGTAATATCCCACCTTTTACGAGATAAGTAGAATATGTATGCGCTCAATACGACATACGTGCAGAAAGAACGATGTCTCGCCATTTACGAAACACAAGAAATACGAATTTTGGCGCTTTCAATGTAAGTAAAAATATGTTTTCTGACCTGAAGCAAAGGAAAACACTACTCAAACGACCCAGAAATAAAATTAATTTTTAGGGCTGTGACACATACAGTAGGCCTACTTATTGATCTGCGAGCATTTTGGCAGAGATATCGTGACCGGGATCGCCGTACAGAATGAAACAGCGGAAATCCTTGACCGATGTCCTCTGACTGTCAGGAACACCAGAGAAAGAACAACGAATTTGTCAGTACAGAAGGCCAGTCACATGTACCACTACACTTTTACTCTAACCTCGCGAGGTTCAGTGAGATTCCATTAGTGAATATAATAAGCGTGCCTGTATGATTTAATGTCCTTTTCAGTTGAAATTTTACTACAACATAATTCGATGCCCCCTGTATATTGATCTACCAGAGCTTTCGATAGAATGGCTTAACTTTAGGAGTATGAGTCGGGCAGTATTCTGTGATTAGTTCTGGTCCGTCCTCAAAATCATAGCCTGAATTTTATTGACACGTTTCTGGAATGAAAGTGTTTCTGGGAACTTTTGAATTATGATGGAACGTGGGAACAACACCGTGTTATTATCAACAAGCTGACTTCAAAGGTTTTGCTTGCTTGATTTATCCACCGATTTTTATGTTCAGTATAGCCGTGTGATTTGTGCTGTCTGTATGTACATATTAATAATTCTATTCCGCTTTCTTCTGGAATCGATTTAATTTTTAAAATATCTGCGTTTTTTAGTTCATCATAATTGTTTAACATTGTAATTGAGGGTTAAGATTTCCTAACATTAACACGATAATACCATAAATACTGAAGTGTATTTTGTGTGAATTTATCCCATCTCAGTCAAAGATTTATGGAGTATAAAAACCGAATCTTTAATAAAATCTCGTATGCCAGACAGACCGGCTGAAAATTGGTACGGAATGGCCACTGTAATGGGCGCGAAATCTCATAATATGGAAATCATGATTGTAGTAAAACAATATAAATTAAGTAATGCAAAGTAATGTATTCAATTTGTGGAATTTGTGTTTTCTGAACTTTTGATATTTATATTTAGTAAGAAAAATAAGGATATAAAAATGTTAAATATTTCATGCAGGCTGCTGGCGGCATTAAGTGGCCCACAAGGGCCGTACTGTGGGGAACTCTGCAATAAACCATATGAAGGAAAGTTGTTTGAAAAATAAAAGGTAGTGGGAAGATTAAATGTAGAGGCGAAGAATGCACTTGCGTGGCACATGGAATCGAGTAAGGTCTGTTTTCATTATGAAATTTTTAGTCAAATTCAGCCAAAACTATGTTAAAATCGAAAAGAGACGGAAATTATTCCTCATATTTAATTTTCACAGTACCTTGAACAAACTTTCTTCTGCAAATTTCGGCATAAATTCGGCCAAAAATGTACCTGAATTCTTTATAAGTTTTAAGAATTTTAAAGCTTATTTTTCTTGTGCTAGTTATTGAGTTTCACGTGCAACATCTCAAAGACGAGAACTTGTTTGTATGATGTGTTCAAGTTATTAACCTCCAGACAGTGGGGTGATGCGGCCGAATCTTTAGCCTGACCGTTTACTTCCACCAGCTGCCAATATGGGATGCAACAATGAGTAGGTCAGACAGTCTTCATGGCTTGAAGCGCAATTAAGCCAAGGCACAGCTTTGCTTTCGCCCTGTTTAACGTCCTATTTAAGATATTAGCCTTTAGATTTTCCCTGTTCCGATCCTTCTTAAAGGAAAGACATCCTTTTTCAGTATCCGTTAAGATAAAACTGTATGCTAAAGGAAGTTCGTTAAGAGTTCGATTTGAGTTAATTCTTTCTTTGTTCGGAGTCAACGACCCGAATCCACCTTTTCTTCACTCCTGACGCGATCTCTTGGTGCGCGATCTTTTTCGAAAGGGTAATAGTTGCTCAGCTGGTAAAAAATATTTCTTGCTTTTGTGGAAGGCGAAAATACAATACCACTTTCGAAAGGCCCTCAAAATAAAACCTATCCTGTCTTGTTCATTCGAGTTCATGTTTTTATACTTTATGAAAATAAGAGTAAACACCTCTCAGTATTATGTTCGACGTCCAGTTCTAACAAGTAGTCTCTTTGCTTCAGGTTTTCGACTTAGATTTCTTGTACCATACAAATCTTACAGTTACAGGCCTCATTCATTGCTTCTTTCAAGATTCAATTATTCTATCAGCATTTTGCACTACTTATGGAGCTTCTTGTTATGCACTTTTCTGTATCCTACTGTTTCGTCGTGCACTGGCGCGAGTAGTCTGCGGATGTAGAAGTCCTGGGAACCTCTGGGAGGTTCCAGAACCCTGTTGTTTCGTAAGGGATTAGGATACTGTGTTGTAAAGATGGTAGGAACGTTTCTGTCAGAAACCACTCCTGCGCTTCTTCAATAGCCTATTAGTTTTGTCATTTTGTGGCGAATATAAATTTAACGTGCGTGCCCCAGTAACGTCAAAGTAAATCACTCCATGGATCTGAGTCTCTCGTGAGAGGCCAGCATCAAAGTTCATTACCGCGCACAAAACAGCCTGCCAATTCTCCCTATCCTGGGTCAGATGGACCTACTTTACAACTTTCCCTACAATTTTTGAAGATATATTTTAATATTATCTTCCCTCCTATGCCTAGGTCTTGCAAGTCCTTCCTTTTGGCTCAAGTTTTCCCACCAATACTCTGTACGTATTCCCCTTTCTTTTTCACATATATTGCGTATTTCAATTAAGATTTCTGATTGACGTCGTGATTTCGGTACTATTGATGCCTATTGCTTATCGGTTTTAACTGCCAAGGGAACTGATTGTTCTTTGATATGAATGAGTAATTAAACCTTATTCACGGATTCACGAATTAGTTGGCTGCTTACTGAAAAGGTGTCTAGGCGCCAGCTGCAAATGGGTGAAAGCAATTTGTACGTCCATCTGGATGTTTCATATCCGAAGCTACTGAAGGATTTTTCACTGTTACAATCATTTGATTGTAAAATGTGTGAGCTCGCAATTTAATAATACTCAACTTGCATGCATACTTGTGTTTAGGTACGTATTTTTTGCCTGATGATGGTCCATGAGAAGGAAAGAAACGTGTAGCATTATTGATACGAGCAACAAACAGTTGTTATATTTGACGGCAATACATTTAGCAATATTGAAATGTTACGACTTAAGGGGATGAACTCCGTTAAAATTGGAGAATTTTTAATGAAATTTTTTACTGGCTTTCTGTATAAAATTTTGTTGGCTACGACAATTTTGATTCCCATTGGTCAAGTACTGTGCCTAATCTACGTGTTGTAGGCTATGTAACACACTCTAACGAGGTTTTAATATCTGACCTGATATTATTGAGGACTGTAGCAGTCTGATGTTAAAGGACCGTCACTGTTAAAGGGTGCTATTATTTATTAAAAAGAGATAACTGGTAAGAACTTATTTAACTAAATAAGTTAATTATGTCAGGAGAAAATTAAATGTAATTACCCCTTTATTGTGAGGTATAACGCATATATCCGTATACAGGAGCTAAAATACTTCCCTGAAGATGCAGGAAGCAAGTTTCTTCGAAATGTTGCCTAAACTCTCTTACATTGCAGAAGTCTGAAATGTAAAACCAGGCTTTTTACAGATTTTACTCAGTGCAGGAAGGCTAATGGATATCTCAATTTCATAACCCCCTGTGGAAGGTGAAAATCGAAACCAGGTCTATTGCGAACATGGCTGTCTGTTGATGCATGAAGACTCAATTAACTGTGCAACACGACGAGGGCCGAGAGTGTTCCCCCTTATCTCTCTGTGCCCAGCCCGCCAGAGCACCAAATCCCCCCACACAGTGTAAGCCTGGATGCTTCCCCCTCTATTAGGCGCAGGAATTATTGAAATGACGCTGAAAATTACCATTTCTCTCCATCCAGTAGACAGACAGACAGATAGCCTCTCTTCACATGGATTTTCTTGGTTCGCTGATTGGCTGGTCTGTTTCATGTCACGTCGAATTGGTTTAAGTGCCACTCTTGTGACAGGTGGATTTTCAGTGTGTTTACGTCCCTCTTCGTGATAATAACACCAATCTGTAAATCCCGTACTGCATGTTAAAAATGAACTGAATAGTTAGTTCCTTCTGGGAATAAAACGTATTGCTGAGTTGCGTGAGAAAATACAACAGTGTGTACTTCTGTACAAAAGCTGTAACTAGTTCGACCATACCTGTAAACTTCAGTCTTGTAATTCGGAACCTTGTATCAAGACGCGTTGTGATTTAAAATATAACACCACTGAAATAAATTGATTTTTCTGTTAAATTCCTTGCATACATATTTTTTATGTTTGTTAGTCTAGTGCAACACAAGCCGGCATAGCTGAATCAATGGAGCAAATTGTACTTGACAAGTAAAGACTGGCTTTGAGCCCCAGCTAGACTCCTGTCCAATAAGTAGGGCGGATGAAACAGCCGGACAGTTCGTCTCACATATCCCTGTTCCCTTTAGTGCCGAGGCTGAAAGTTCGTGAACGTTCATCTTCTTTACCCTTACATGATGTATGAACACGGGTAGGGTGCATGCCACTCATCTGTCCGCCCTGAATTTCTGAAACAAAAAGTGTAGATTGAAATAGCAACAAAGTAGGTAAATTCGTTAATACGAAATTATTACAAAAATTAATATTAAACTTAGTATTTATTATTCTATCCTCATTACGAACGCTTGCAACAAATTCCTCTACAAGGTCGGAATTGCATGCAAAATTCAACCATTTTCTTAAGAATTTCGACATTTTCGTGATATGGTGTACGTCTAAACAAAGAACAAATATACGTTTTAAATTGATTTCTGAAAACAGTTGGTGCAGGGCCTGTAACATTCATACTCCTACAGTCTACGGCACAGACGAATCCACGCGTTCGTGGTGCATCGGTGATCAAGTGGAGAACATTTTTGTATTGCTGGCATTTCACAGATCCTTACAGCCTTCATCTGCAAGGCAAATGACTGCACATTAAGCCCTGTCGAGAATTATGCTAGTCACTTGCGTGTAGGAACCTTATTTTTGTTCTTTTGTCTGGACTTAATTTATTCTAACAATAACATCCCAATTCTCACTTATTATTTTCTAAGACTATGCTAATTTCATGTACGTTACATCTGGCCTTATCCCTTGACTTGAGAGTTCTGGGCCTGTGTTCAGCATTGGTAGACACACAGATAACAGCCCAGCTGCCAACTCTGCTTCCTTCTTGTTCGGAGTCATCTGGCTGGGGGTGGGTGGATCATGTTTAAACAAAGAAGATGACAAAGATTTTAGTACAAATTAATTTGAATATAACCGGACAAACGACAGACCGTGAAGGTGGATGCAGTTAATTATCTCTTTTGTTTGTTTTATTACACTTTTTATTATAGCTGTTTTGTTTAAATATATCACAAGGACTCCGTAAAATGACCAGATGAAACGATATAAATTAATATAAAAAGATAAACACATTTTACGTTAATATATATAGATTTTAAGCTGACTCTGTCATATGAATTATACAGTAATGACACATTTTATGTAATGTATGACTTACAAGTGACATTTGGATGAAATAGTGGTTTCTCCCTGAAGAAGATCCGGTATGAACGAAACAGTTGATTGTATCATACAATAAAACAGAAAGGATGGCTAATTAATGTGTGTATCATAGTGGTCTGTTTTTTAATTCGTAATAGTGAATGTCTATAGCTTGAGATGAATATATTCAAGAATAAGTGGGATGTATTGTCATAGTTATGACGATACGATGGAGGTGATAGCAAATGTCACACCGAATGCGATAATTTCGACATATCGGGTCACTGAGTAGCAGCGAAGCAATCCGGTCTGTTAGAGTGATGTCTGTGTACACGTCACCACAATTTGGAATATATGTATGGTGAATATCATGTATGCACGGTTGCAGCCCGCTTACTCCGAATCACTTCTCCTTACATCGGCATGTACCTGTACAGCGGTACGAAAACACGTAGCAAAAAGATCTGCTGCTCCTTGTGGGTCACAGGGCAATGGTGACCGAAGAGGACGGACGGTACCCACCGTTTGTTAAGTAGTACCTGCAGTTAGTCGTAATATTTCACCTAAGCAGAGTTAGAGAAGTCTGAACGGATGTGTAGGTAACAAACAGAATGTCTGCCAATTGTGTGCAATATGTGAGTCCTGTGTCCCTTGGATGCTACAGACTATTCTGCTGGAAACTACCACAGGAACCCAAACACCTTATCGTATTAAAATAAATATTAATGTTATCTAGTTACCAAAATTGTGCAGAAAGTCTAAGAGCTTCAAAGTTTTCGCGTACAAATTTACTCTGTAACCGTTATCCGTAAACGGCCACTAAAATTTACATTGAAATTGTGTTTTCGTTTATCTTGAATTATTATGTCAGCCAAACGCATTGCTTTACATTATTTGCCTTTTCTATCATTCGTCCTTCTGGTAAGTCTGGATTTAAGTGCGTGTAGTAGGCATACTTCTTCATATGATTCCGCTAAAGTGAAGCAATTTATTTGGTAAAATACTTTCATGAAACCTGAAAATGTTATTTAAAATTCTGGCATTATGGTACACCACATCTCCATGAAATTAATTGACTTCTTTCAAAGGAATGACATTTCAGACCTTCGAGCGACATATCTCTCAGAAATTTTTTTATCGCCTGTAGGTATCAGCACTTCCTTTCTGCATGGATTTTCTCTGAAAGTGTAGCGTTTGAAAAACGACCATAGAAAGGATACAGAGACCCCGTGCAATATTTGAATGCACGTTTAGTGCTGCACCTGTGTAAGCGGGGAAAGTTGCATAGCCCCAAATCCTCGACGGAGGAGCATTAGAAAAAGAATTCTTAAATTCAAGAGGTTTTGTGTATTGTCTGTTATCTGAGATTTACTGCATCACATCTTTTGTCATGCTGGGTCTGTTGTCGTCCTCCGATGGAAATGGAAGAGAAGGATCCTAACCTAGTGACCGCATCCCAAATGAGGATTCCACCCCACCATTTCCATCTGAAAACAAAAAAAAAAATACTTAGTTTTCACAAAGTTACAGTGTCACAAGGCTCAGACGATGGACAGTATCCAAAATGCAGGTCAAATATATTGTCGTGCAGGATCTTAAGAATCCTTTGAAGTGCCTGACCTGACCCAGAACCACCATTTAATATTATGATTGTGGTAGGCGAACTGCAATCAAAGCGGTCTGTAAGGTTGGTAATGAATTTCAAATTCTTGGAGGTCCTTTTTTTCCAGTGAAGTACGAGGTACGAATACCTTTAAAATAATATCTTAAATTTACGGGAAGCATTAGTGGTGCAAGTATTTCATTGCTTTAAGCACAGAAGTGATTAACAGGAAAAAAATGACACTAGAAGCAAGAATAAGTGAAATGTGTTCACTTTCAGATGTACCTAAATTCGGTGAGCTGATTAACAACGTGACGGCTTCAGTGGGTCGAGAAGCTATTTTGGCCTGCGTTGTAGACGACCTAGCTACATACAAGGTAGGGTAACACTCGCCTGTATTTTTTATTAATTCTTAAATAACAATAATTTATAGGCACAAAGTGAATTTAAAATATGAATAGCGCCATCAAGCTGTGAAAGTAAAATCCATTATCGGTTGTGTAGAAAAAAATAATGACCAGATTTGCGTATTTATATCTTTATATTTTCCCTGAAAACCCACTTCCAGGTTGGTCATGTCGTAAATCAAATACACTAGCTGTTCCGGACTGCTAACACGTAATGCATTTCAAGTCAGAACTTCAGTTTGGGTCATGACAGTGGAAAGGCTAGGGAAGGGGCCACTGTAACTTTTATAATTTTCATTTCCTGTGTTTTATGACGTCTCGAATAGCGTCATGTCAGGTCACTTGCTCTTACGAGGTTCCTAACCTCTCCTGACTAACTAGCAAGAGAACGATGACGTGTTTCAGGGCGGTAGGATATATAGTGTCTTGCTTTATGTACTACAAACAGTAGTCTACAAGGATAGTTGGTTATAGCGTATTTAAAGGTGATGTTTACAGGAAAACAAGCGCACATATGAGCGCGAAGTTTCAAGTGAAATTTTTTATGGATAGAAACGGAGTTTTGGCGATTTCAGGCACTCATGTTTCAATTAGCCGGTCCCAGTGGCCGCGCGGTCTAAGGCGTAGGTCTGCGGCCGAGCGCTTGTTGGGATCGTGGGTTCGAATCCCACCAGGGACATGGATGTTTGTCTTGTACAGTGTTTGTGTTGTCAGGTAGAGGTCTCTGCGGAGGGCAGATCCCTCGTCCAGAGGAGTCCTACCGACAGTGGTGTGTGCTTGAGTGTGATCAAATGAAATTACAAAAACCCTCGACACCTACTATGAACAAGTAGGTAGAAGAGGGAAGGACTAAGAAAGAATGTTTCAACTATTGCTGACACAAATCTGTAACTAATTGCTTAGTTACAAGTGTTCAGACTTTCAAGACGGGTGTTGTTCACATTGTAGTCCTGTAGGGGTGCACAAAGACCGGGCTACTGGTCGCCCGTGTAAATAATTTTCTAGGGTCGTGTCTAATATATTCAGCATATATATTGCAGTTTTCACCTGTATACAAAACGAGTATTACTTCACTTACACCGAGCAGAAAGCGTCAGATGTCAGCCGGGTTCACAGACCATTCTAGAATTGCGCGCCTTCCGTATTGAACTTCTGAACTATTGAATCTGGTGGTGGCGCCTACATTTTTGCAAAATTTGTGTTTATTTTGGTCGTTTGGGTCATTACAAAGTATAGGATAGTGAGTTTGTTCTGATGACTCGGGGGAACGTGCTGCCTCCACCCTCAGTTCAACAAGTAGATTCAAATACGTGTTGAAGTGACTGGCAAGAAGAAGTGTGTCTATTATTGGGAAGGCTGCAAGATTGTGACCGATCTTTACTGAGACGAAGAAGGAATAGATATTACACCTGGCCCATGAGCGTTGAAAATTCGATTTAAAGTCAAATACTGCGAGATTTGTAATTTAGACCGGAGCTGATGAAGCTTCAACTGTTGGGGGCCGTTACGCCTGTCGGCTGGTAAACAGATCGCGGCTTTATTTGGTTAATTTTAGGAATTGGCTAGGAATAATTCCCTTGCTACAACACCCTTACATGGTTCAACTGTGCCAGTTCACTGTAAATAAGTACTGAGTGTTGCCAGAGTGTAATGTTCAGGGGAAAATCGATGTGCTCGAAAAGTAGTGAGCCAAGTTCCACTTTGTTACCATATATCCCGTGTGGATATTCTTGGAATTGAATCAGAGACTCTGGGATAAGGATTCAGCGATTATCCGCATGACCGGTCTTGAACAAACTAAGTCTGTTGACCAGAGTCCTTCTTCTGAAGCTGCCTATATCTATTCAAGAAACACTCGACATTTCTGCAACCCGAAGTTTCATACAAGTGAAGAATAAATATTTGTTCTTCGTCATGTAATTAGACGTGTAATTTCACAGATACATATTGTGCAAAGGACACCTGTATGAAATATATTTACTTCGTCTTGTTTCGGTTACTACACTCTGTCACCACTAACATTTAAATATATTTATATATATATTTAAATATCGTGTGAATATTATTTGCGAGGTGTGGTTATTAAAGGGACTGCGAGGGCAGCTCCTGCCACTGATCGTTACTATGCTTTAAAATATTTAGCCGATGGTCTATGTCTGTCAACGGATGTCTAAGCGGGAAACTATGACACACACTGCTGCGAGACGTTATTCTAGACTCACTTCTGCATGATGATATGAGCCAATTATTAGTGAAAGACTTCACTGGGTGTTTCTGTAAGAGAATAGGCTATTTATAAATTGCAGTTGTAAACTTTTAAGTTAGAACGAAAGAATATAAAGCATTGGACGAAGCATGTAAATTAAGTTTGAAATTTCGCAAAGGCGCTCATAATTTATTGCATCAAAAGATTCATGGAATGAAACAGTTTTTTTCTGTCGAAGCATATTTGTCCAAAGCCGAGTTTTATTTTTCTTCTTCAGTTTCGTTGGAAGATTATTTTATATGTCATAAAGCTGCTGATAATTGTGCTATAGGAATTGTATAAGGAGCATTCTGTTTTTAAGGCAGTTTCAGTAGTAGTTTTGAGGTGCCTATTAAATCAGTTGAACATGATATAGAATGTTCAAAACTTAGAACTTGAACGCCTACCCATCCTACTTTATTATCCATTTTAAGTATTCAGAAGTCCAGTTCACGCAGGTCATAGCGTGATATACCCTGAAACCCCAATTTGTTATACATTACGGCCCATAAACTTTGCTTTATTGCAGCTGAGATGAAACTGTGTGGAAATAATAAACTCTCTTATTGGAAGGTGTTCATGTAGCACCGAATGACATTTTAAAATCTTCACGAATTTTATAGACGCTATCCGTAGTAGTGTAGTGGAATGAGAATGGCCTCGATAATCCGACGGATTAAGTAATTTTCCAGATGTCTGCTTGATTTCTGGGCTGCAGGTTCATGTGTCATTGATTGTGCAGTGAAATATTTCGCAGAAATCTCACTGTGATTTTTTTAGGACGAACTGGACAGTACATCATATCTGGTCGCTTTTAGAATCAGATCGCTTACGTAAATGATTATCCTATGACTCTGATGTTGTGTGAACCGTGAAAGGTACTAATGTAATGAATGCTGCGGTAAAAATTCGTAATTCAATAAAAATAACCAACTACGTAGTAGTTTTAAAAAAGTTATAACACAATGTGAACATGTACGAAATTCTAATATTATAATAAAATACTAAAAAGGACAGTATAAGAAACGTAGGCATTAGCTAAGCATCCAGCATGTTTCATCGGGTCGTCCTCTTTGGGGATCATGTGAATATATATGGAAAGTTTTAGACAGCGTAAAATTTAGGTGAGATAAAAGATATTTTATAGCTTCGTCTCTTATATCTTTATGTGAACCTAAATTTATAGTGTATAAAGTGTCCTATGTTTTGATATACTCCCTGATTGTGGTTGCCAGCCGACATATGTTGGATCTTTCATAAACACGTTTTCTAATAACAGGAGTCAAGTAAAAATCCGTCCCAACACAATAATTTGTTTGTGTTCGGACGGATTTCTTGTTATAAATGACACCTTTTAAAAACGTTCTTTAATAATTTACTTTGTTGGTATTTTATTATAATATTGATTTTAAGCACTTTATTTGAAGTCTGAATTCGAATGTAGGTGTTCAACATTTTAGACATTTTATTGCAGAACTTTTAGACTCTGATATCTTCAATGACATATCTTACTGTCAGTATTCGTTTCTACATTTTCCGAAAACATCGAGCCGAGGAAACGCGTTAGTAAGTCTGACGTTCTTCTCAGTCTGGTTCCATTTACGTCCAACTGGAATATTAGGACGAATCGTAAATTGCTCTTTATATTAGTTTATTCCAGCAAAGAAGTCTCTTTGCTATTTATTCAGGTAAACACGTCTCGTTTCTATTCATAAATGTAAGCAAGCGAGTGCGAGTAGGGAGGGAGGGAGGGAGACAGGCCTATTTGTATAGTTTGAAGTACGTATATCTATGACTTTTCCCTCGCGTATATGAATTTTGTGACCGTCTGCAGTGTTTGTAATAACCTACTATGATTTTTCGTATTTTAACAGCTGTCTTATTTTGCGTGGATAAGGGAGTATGTGAAAGTATTATGTCTTACAGGCCATAAACCTGAATAAGCCTAACTTAATAACAGGCTGACAAATTTTTGTAAAAATTCGGATAGCGTCGTCATACCAGAGGTTATCCCATTCTTCTAATATTATGCCCCTTACCGCATTTAGGTCTACACCGTGGCTGTAAGAACGTACATAAAGCGTTATATTTTAACAGTTTATGTATGGGGTGTTTAACGCCCTAACTTTTTATGTTCTGACAGAAATACATTTGCCCCAGTCTTCTAATTATTCCGGCTCTTTAAATTCTCTACAACAGAAAAATCAGAGTGTGCTAGATATAAATAAATATTTTTGAACTACTGCTTGCTGAAAGCACGCAGAAAATACTGAGATTGAGGAGTGGAAGCATACTTATGTTCCGACACATGCCTTCATGATGTGCACAGGGAGAGTTTTGCCTGGGTAGCCACGTTAATTTGGTAGGTTATTTATTGCGGATGAGAAAATATAAAATGAATTTGAATGGCGATTTGACGGGTATATGATAAGTGAAGGCGGTGGCTTATTCTACGGTGCGCGGTGGGATTTGCTGTCAGTATATTGAGAAAAACAATGAAAACCGCATGCCAGAAAAATATTTCTACAAGTTGAGATTGTAAATTGCATGCTACGAGGAAATGCATCGGATTATGAAGGCAGAGTAGCAAGTGCCATGTCGAAAACCTTGGAGGATCAACGGCATAACTGCGCGACAGATGAAAGCGACGAGTACGTTTTCGTAAAGTATGCGCAACTAACTTGGTGTCACGTTTTGAAGCAGTGGAGCTGCGCCGGCCTGTGATCTGAAATGGTGGGACTGACCGGGAATAGCCTCGATGTTTTTATGAAGTGATTCTAACATTATGTATAGACTATATGTAGATTTCGATGACAGTTTTAAAGCAGAAACCAAGTGTAGAGCGTCAAGAAAATTAGTTTATACCCTTACTCTTCAAATCCAAATGATGATAGATCTGTTTTCTTCAGGCATGCCATAAAATGTGACATTTATTCTGTAACATTAAAAATTTTCTTTCCTGGAACATTGGGAGCGGAACCTCATAGCTATGCATTACAACGGATAACTTCATATCATATTCAAATATGTATATGTAAATGTTCATTAACCACTAACCACATAGCCTGACTGCCTGATAAGCACGCTAAATTTTATGTTTTTCCATTATGGAATTCATAACGGACCTCCAAAGATTCACTGGGCCTTATTTAATCATTTAACAGGCGAATATTATGTTCATAGTATAAAAAAACTATGGGTCGTACCTGACAGAGAACACATCACATGCCTATTATAAAGTTAATTTAGCAAATTATGTTCTGAGCATCAACTGAAATTAAAAATGTTCTACCGGGGAGAAACATTCAGTTGTTTAACGTGAAATCAGGTGGAGTATATGATTACCACTGCATATTAAAAAATTAAATATTATTAGTGTGGAACGATTTATATGTCAGTGGCCGATACAAACAAATTTTTGTTACTGTACACTCACAATGTTGCATAAATTCGTTACTGCAGTCTCATGTTAATACCTGCGCGCGTTCGCGTGTTTTTCCTGAATATGCTATGTGCTGTCTAAGGCTGAGAGGTATATTTGTCGGACGCATGACAAACCTCCTCAAATTTATGCTTAATATTTATAAACAGCTGCAGGCTTGTTACTCGTCTAATGAAAGGGTACACTTGGTTCACGCTCCTCTCCTCACAAGCCCAGCGACCCATAAACTTAACACTACTGTCGTAAGCAAACTGTGCACTCCCTGTTTAAACCATCCTACGAAGGTATGTAACATGACGGAGTACGTTGCCAAGTATGCTTATCAAGAAAATCAATGAAAATATCCCACTGAGTTTTTTATAGGAGTTAAGTGTGCTCTCCTTATTTCGCGAAATCGTGTAAACGGCACATATTTGACAAGATTGTAAACTTCACGTAATCTAATGTTGTATGCCTGTGTTCTAAAACGTTAAAGAAGTTGTAGAAGTATTTTGAAAATTTCTTTCCTTGAAAATTTGTTGACAATTATGATCTATGAAAATTCCCATTTTGATTACTATTTTCATTATAATCCTACTGATTTTCGTAACAGTTTACGTAATTCAATTCCTGCACTTAGCTTCTAATGTTATTGCAATAACAATAGAGTTACAATTCCGTTTTCGTGCTCTGTAGGTGCGTGCTGAAGAGTTGGCAGCGAGAAATACAAAGTAACATGCTGCATACTTAGAAAAGTGTTAAAATAGCCCCATGTTGCTAAGCATTGCTGGTCGTCAGATTGTGACCGGGGTTAAAGGAGAAAGGGAAATTGAGTGCTCCCAGGAAACGCAAATCGCCTGTGAACATTCCAATATTAGGTGTTGGATTTAATATCACATCCTCGACAGAATGTTACTGTTAGGATCGTCTGAGATGGCTTGATGGTAACAAATGTAACTGATATTTTTGGTAATAAATTCCGCATACTGGTTACCGATATTGCTATAGCTAGCCATGGTGGTATTTCACAACTATAAAACAATTTCGGCCCTGTTTGTTTATTTGTGGTTTATTTAATAAAGCTGGAATTAGGCAAGGTGATGTGTAGTTGAAAGGTGCTGATGATAAGTTGGTAGTAAAAGTGAGTAACACGCAGGAAATTGTACGGGAGAAAGCGGTCTTGGCCAAATTGCAGGTAGCAGCCCAAAAGCCCAAAATCCCCTTGGAGACACTGACGTAAATCACGAAGGCCCTTGTTTGTTCAAGACACCGTGTACCAACGAATCGGCCACCACTCAAATGCAAGTCCAACACAGCACAGCTTGGACTAACTTGCTGAGTTTGGTGCAATAGAGTATGACCTTAATTCCGTCAGCGTTTCACGTCGTTTATTACTTATGTTGCAAGAGACGCTTTGCCTGCGTATGTGACCATTCGAGCTGTGCATTTCCTCATACTCTTCACAGTATCCACGTCCCAGTAATACTGTTTTCATTATTTATCCTACGTTAACTCTAAGTGTTAAGTTTTCTGCGTTTCCCCATCTCTTGGCTGGTTGTTGTTCCCTTCCTTACTGTCATTCCGCGCACATTCATCAGCGGTCTGTGTACAGTTCTGCTGCTTCTTGCAAATCCTTTATTTCACAAAACGCTCACTTTGCGGATCAATGGCTACAAACAAAGGGACATTTCGCCATAGAAAACTTAAGCTGTGTATTCATACGGTTATCAAATGTTAATTACTTTATTATTCAATTTATGTTAGTCTATATATCTGATAGAAATAATTATTTTAATATTGTTTACTTGTTTGCCTTATGGGTATCTGTTCGAAAAGCGGGTGTTGTCGTTCGTCTTAACATATGAAACATCTTTACGACAAGAAAATGAAGGCTGCAGTAGTCTAACCCTTTGAATCATCCGCGTATCAAAGTGCTTTCGTACAGTGTCTCTGTTTCCTTTGCGCCATCGTTAGAGTTGATGCTTTTGAGTCTGTCTCCAGAATCTTAACGAGGGTTCCCTAGATTCCATTTAACAGACAGCCTGTTACGTGTATATAGGCTTATGTACTTGTATACATATACGTACAAAGTTTGCAGCGAATTTAGTGGAGGCAAATTGTGGATATTGTGAAAATGAAGTGTACGTATGTAAAAGTTTGTAACCTTAAACAAGAAGTGAAACGAAGGAATTGTAAATTTAATTTAAAATATGAAGCTCTTCTCTCATAATGCAGACACTATAGTGGATAATTAAATTTCGTATCCAGAAGGCAAAGAGTGAGTATGCATACAGGGTAATATAAAGCATGGCTCAAATTGAATTTCGACTACTAAGGATCCTACATGGAAGCACTTCTAATGACTGACTATACAGTTCGCCTTCAATGGTTATTAAGCGAGAATTTGTGGGCATGACGACATATTCCTGAGAAGCCTTCATCTCAGCACTTTGACCAATAAGTCATAATTGCATCAGCAAACATGGTAACCGATGGAACCGCCGCATTTCGGCAATGGAGGAACGTAGAACAGTCTTGCGAAACTTTAGGGGTGTTTTGTCACGTTAGTAAAAATAATGCGCAGCTTCGAACATATGCCTCGTTCTAAATTTTTCCGGCTGTGCCCAACTTAATTCCGTTTATGACATACACTTCCTACAGTCGCAGTAGGCGGTCAGCAGAGTAAAAATATCCTTAACCTAGGTACCATATTCTGTGTCATGTGCCCCCTTGGGACTTTTACCACAACTTTAACGTCTCACAGTAACACTACTATAAAAACTAGCATATCATAAGACGTTTACACACTTAGGATAGGGACCATTGGGACTAAATGTACCAACAGATTATATTATAGTCAGGGGATATCTGTGCAGACTGTCCAGATATTTTTCTCAAGGACACTGCTGCTCTAAGTTGTTTGCTTGTATAGTCTTAGGACTTCTGCACTACTCGTGTGTCCCTTTGTCTTCTTCTCATCATCCACTGTTGATGTGCTTATCAGCTGGCTAAATAACCTTTAGCATCTGACTTTTAAAAGCCTTCATTTGTGATTGGTAGGCTACGGGTCAGGCCTCTGGCTACGCTGAGACTTACACTCCGGTCGCGACAGTAAGACTATGAAACAAGGTTTTCGCTTTATAATACTGATAAGCGTCACGCAACTAAAATAAGTAAGGAACTGTAATTATGTGTCAATTAATCTTAGATCCCGAGGAATTTGAGACGAACCCTTTGGTTGGTCGCTGCAAATCTATCTTGAACGTACAGTACAAAAGGCTACTGTGTGTGTGTTAACTGTAATACGGTATACACGAATATCTGCTATAGTTATGTTAATACCTGCTTTTGCAATTTGGAAAAGAAATAAAAGGCTTGTCACTGTATTACATGGTTGCCCGTTTTGCGCTTTAACGCAGTGCAATAATGTACTTGAGCTGTCTGCGAAAATCAAATAGCTCCGTTGACGCGCTGAAGGATTCAATAACGAAAACATTTTATAGTGGCAGGATCCACATTTTCAGACCGTTAGTACGAAATAGATGTGAAGATGTTTCCTTACAGATCGGGGAAAAATATTTCCTGGAGAAAAGGCTGCCTATAATTTGGATGACAGTTGGCAGTTGCAAGACACTGACGCACATAGAACGCTGGTTCTGCAGCAAAACAGATGCTGAAGATTATCCTAAATTGGACGGACAGTACTGTGACTATACGTAACCGACAAAAGAAGCGAAATGCCCATATTTAAGGTAAAAGAAGCAAGTTTTGCAGAAAAACACATCAAGTTCAATCTTTGGCTTGGCCAATTTTAAAATAAACCATTGGGTTACTAGCCTCATTTTATTTTGTTATCCTAGGGAGCACAGAGACAAGACTGCTTGCAAGAGAGTGGCAATAAAACTTAAAGCAGACGTATGATATAGGATTAATGAAAAGAGAAAGAAGAGGTTGGTCCATGAGAATGAGGAGAAGGGGATGTAAAATTTGAAATGTCGCCAGGATCGAAAATGGTCACATATGAACTGTACAGTAAACTATTGAGTTTTGTAGAAAATATGAATGTACACAGTTCATTCGACTAAAACACGCTGAAAGCACTTAAAATTATAAAAATAACTGGCATCGAGTAATAACCATAAAAATAGAAGCCCACTCCCGGGTGACCAGTAATAAAAATTACATTAATAAAAGACAAAACAGATTAAACTCCGTCAAAAACACAATATATATTCTGTGCCTTTGACGGTGTTTTGCTCTCTTTTGTTATGAACAGGCACTCGGAAAAATGAATGTAAGAAAATTATGTTTTCAAACATGCCTAGATATTAATAAATATCGGGACTGTAAAGTTGGTGCACATAGAAGCATTTCTCAGAATGTTTTATTTGAAAACATATGGCAGAGCAGTTAGTCGTATCCTGTTGCGGAATTACACCCCTTTGTCACCTCGTGTCAAGTGTTTCCTGGAAAGGGGTTGGGGTTGGAAATTCCCCTGCTCTTTCCTGTGTCACCTGTAGAGGTACAGTATTAGCTCCTCCACGCAAAGCGAATTCAGGATCGCAGGTAACTTTGACGAGTTAGAAAACATTCGAATAGCTTAGCAACTCTGGCGCCTTTGCTCAGTCTCATTTAATTACGTCCGTAAGACTTATGGAAAATATATATTGGGCATAAAATGTTCGTGTCACTTTTCTCTACAATTTAATTCGATAAATATTTGAGTGAATATACTTGATGCTGACATAAAACAGCATACATGTCTTATATGCCAAATCTCGCTACGTATCCAATTTTATCCAAACTTATAATGTGCTCGACGTAATGTGTAGCACCAAAGTCATTTGAGTATAGTTGCCACACATTACACTTAGCCAGACTTGAGAACGAGCACTTATTTTCTGAGGAGCTATGTGTCTACGCTGTCAAAAACGTCGGTCTTGCAAAGCTTTTTAACACGCAATAACTATATTAACCTCATCCACCCTCTGACATCATAGTAATTACCGATATAACCTACAGCCGAATATCCCTTCTGTTTCTTTCCAGCAGTCTACTTTTAATGTATCTTGCAAACTACATACTATTTTGCGATAAAGAAACAGCGAGTTTAAATATAATTCTTTATAACTGCAGGAGCAGAATTGCTTATTCTCCTCTTTTGATTATCCAAATAAATCTATGCCGATTACAATGTACTCTTTCCCTACAAATTTTAAAACTGGACCATTCCTTTCTGAAATAATTTAAACTGAAATTTTCTACCCATCTTAGTATTCACAGAAAGGGTTTTTGTTTATAGAAGGGGTAAGGAAGTGTATTGAATTTTGTAGATATATTTTCGTAGAGAAAAGATTAATACTTGAATATGTAAAAGTCGGGTATATAAACTGTTTGTTCAATCAACCTGCTGAACCGATACAAACGTACTTTTATCGAGAAAATAATTCCAACCCCGAAAACACGTTGATATTCCCTAAATTAACCTGAAACCAATAGCATTCTAAATAATTTAAAGTGGGTAATTCTGACAGAAGTGGGTTTAACAACGCATGTTTTTATTTTCTAATAGGTGGGACAATGTCTTTGATTGTAGCAAACCGTATAGTTGGCATTTCACTCAGAGCGATTTTAAACTGACATTTAGATGAAATTAAGAAGGCCCATTAGTACCCTGCTTGCTGTGTCAAAATGTCATTTTATATGGTTATAGCTGCACTAAGAGCAGAGTTTCTGCATGCTACATTGTCTACATTAGGTGACATCTTTTGTAAACGTAGCTGAAAGACAGAGACAAGAAAATCATCTATTCCGCATTATTTGCAGCACGGAAAAATGTTAATGAGTGTTTCTTTTAATTAACCTTTTAAAGCCTAGAGGTAACTTTACATACGACCAGGCTTAACATTAAAAAAATCTACATGGTGCCCACATTGCGTTTATGTGTTTTGTACGCATCTCAGAACAAACAGCAAATTTTGCCTTATAAAACATTAACAGACTTCTTTTTATAACAGAAGTGGAGAGTGTTTACAGCGCGGTACGCACTGAGTCCTTATATAAAACAGATACGCTTCTTCTTTAAAGGGTTAATGAAGGTGTTAAATGAAAAACGGTCATATGTGATAAGAAATTAAATTTGATGATAGGGCCTATTTGTATATTAAAGAACGATACTGAGGAAGCTATAGTGTAAGATTTGACTTTATTAGATCTGTAAATCGTAACAGAGGAAATTCGCAGCCAGATATAAGTATGGCAATTGAAAGTTGCAAATTGTAATGTAGACTGCAGGAATGCCAAAATGTACAGCAAAACCACAAAGAGAATGCGCATAATGTACAGTAATTTTGCACGAATATAAACCTTTTTGTTAGCCCTTGGTTATCCTATATCTGGGGAAGTTTTTCACCTGGCTAAATTATGAACCTTATCTGTCGCTAGTGTTATTTGTGAATCACGATTAGGAAAGATGCAAAGGGAAGAAATCGTGGCCAATTTTAAGTCAGTTATTCGCCCATGTAGAATAACAGAATGATGATAGACTGCCATCCACGAAAAACGACTTTCAGATCGAAAAGTTAACTGGATACCTCCTGGACAGTGGCGACGGCTCGTGGGAATTTCTTGTGGTGGGCTGCGACTCGGACTGTTCTATGACTAATCAGAATGCCGTAATACAGTTATTCTTTCAGCACAGCCGTTCAACCACCTATGTTTAGTGAAAATAGCAGGGTTAAATTTTCTTACATATACTTCTTTGCTGGTTGCTTATGACTAAGAAATACATAAATCGTGTGTTGCACGACCTAAATTCTTAATCCCAGTGTTCTTGGCCGGAGTTAATTACGAAAAATTGATGCCCTATAGATACTTCACACTCTTCTTGTTCATGTTTATCTCAAAATTGCAACTACTAAAATTAAAACATCTACAAGTATGGCTTTGACAACAGCTAGATAATAATGGCTATCAAAATGCCAGATTTTGAAGCGTTAGGAAGGTAAACATATACGAAGGCCCGTTGCAAAGCTGTATGGCCTGCAGTCGGGCTGCCTTGGCTGGAGTCTACCCATAGGCATAGTTCTGTATGAGAAATGATGCAGCATGTTGCTTATGAAGTGTAAAATAAATTAAATATCACTTGCTGAAAGTATTTAAGGAATTTTTACGAAACATAAGAATGGGAAAAATGAATCATTAGATTTTGCGTTAAAAAGAAGCGTCTCTTTTTCCCATGAGGCTTTTCTGCTCTCTGGTTACATGAGAGTGTTATTAACCCGGCGCACTCACCTTAGATAGCACTGCTTTCTCGGGGATTAGGGTAATGCTTTCCATGACACACATTTAATAACGTACTAATATTTTAGAAATTTGTATTCGTTATTTGGATATAGTATGAGATGTAACGCGTGCGTTTTCTGGAAACCTGCAACTTTCATTCAAAGTGTTTTCTCCTCATTAGCAAGATATTCTTAATGTTGCATGTAGAATCATACAATTTGTGAGCCTTGAAACGAATAAAAGGGCATGAAACCTTTATGTCATAATCTGCAGTGTACTAAGTTTAATTAAACCTCTGTTGGATGACTCCAGAGACCTACATATTTATTTCAACTCTTAAGTAAAGCAGCTTTCAGAACTGACTAAGGAAAGCTCTTGCAAGAATAATGGTAAAACAGAAATATAGCATATCAAGTTTCTTCTAAGGCTAACAAATTACAAGGCATAATTACACAGAGTAGGTAGAGTAGCTTTGAAAATCGGCGAAACTTAACCGTTTGACACAGTTGAGTGTTAAGTGAATTTGAGACGTTGATTGTGTAGAATGCTTTCTACCGTCATGTGGCGGCAGGTAATCTGACAGAGTTTTATCTACATGTCAGTGAACCCTGCTGCCCTCGTTATCGGTGTAAATATACCAGATAAATCTTAAAGGCGTGACCAGGGGCGGCTCATCCATAAGGGCTGCAGGGTTGTCGGAAGACAGATATCTTCAGCGTGGTTTAGATTTAGGTTTAATGTACCAGGTTTTGTTGAGAGGCACGTGGCATTTTTGTGCATAAATAAAAAGGAAACTGCATGACTAAGTACGTGTAATAATTAGGGTCTCTTTTTCAAATTTCTGAAACGCATGTAAAAGGAGGTAGCCGATGTGCTTTGTCCCATGAAGAAAGGGAACATTAATGAGATGGTTCTTAAAGCTGGTGCGAACAATGCATTAATTATGCACTCCGACATGATTAAAGTTTCTGTATCGCTGCGAGTTACGGTTCCAGTTTGTTGTGGACACAATACTCAAATGTCGCCGCAGCTTCACTCCGGCAATAAGCATGTCGTCATAATAACCCTCTCCATAGAAGGGGAGGTGTAGTCTTTGCGTGTAAGTAACGATGTGCATGCTACAAGGACATACGTCACTTTCATTAATAAGTTTATTTCGTTATAGCCCTATATTCTAGTACAAATTGCGTTCAGCAAGGAAACACATGGTGAAGTATGTACAGCTCTTATATGCAGAAGGTCATGTATGTATATTTGTGTGTATGATATATCTGGTAGAAGTGGAATTATGTATGGGCCTAAAACATGGCGCAGGAGACATGACAAAAGTTTTTTACGAAATTTGAACGGAAATTAGGAAGGACAGGGGCTGCGTGGAGGACGTAGATGTAGACAGGAGGATAAAATTGATACGTAAGTTTAAATTTAAGTTATGGTGGAGTGAATTGCATGCAACTGTTTGGGTACGACATAGGGAAACTTTATTTAAATTGCGTGTTGCATACAAGTCTAGGAATTGCTTGACTGCTTGAAACTATCATCTCCTGCAGCAGGATTATTCTGCATGGAATAAATCAGGTAGTTACGCGTTTTTCCTATGGGCTTCCATTCAACAACACGTAATTATACATTCTTATAATAAAGTTGCAATCCTATGCCGTTGTTACACACACTTGCGTGCACGCATGCACAAACACAAACACACGACATAAACAACGTAGCCGCAAATATACCCAACTTTTCATGTACCATAATTGGTATATCAAAGTGAAGTATGAACTAAATTAATTTCTTCCTAAAACCGTGGTCCCTAAACACGGGGACTTGAATAATTAGGACTTAACTGTACATTTAGAAACAACAGCAGCTAACTAGAAATGAAAAAAGTACATTTAATGCTGTGGTAGAAAGGCTGGCATTAAAACCTTGCCCATATACGAATGTATAAGGAACAGAAGATGCGGACCAAAAGGCTACACTTATGACTTCCTTCCGTTGAACGTTTACGCGATTTTCCGGCACTACAAGAGAATCCACATATACTGTGCGACGAAGAATGGGAACAGCTTTTCCGTGACTTGCCTTTTTAAAGAATTAAGGCGGGCCACGTGCTCTTCATTGTGTAGGCAGGGGTTTAGTAACATTACTATGAAGGGCGGGACAAAAGGGAAATAAACTGTTTTTCAGCTGTTGTGCTAACGTGCTTGAAAGTGTGTATTTGTCAGTGAACTGTACCGGCTATAAAAATTTAGGGTAGCGTAGTTGCACTTAAGGGCGAGAATTTTTTCTTCATTCCGGGCTGCAAGGAACGGTAAATTTACATTAATAATACACTTTTTTCGTGCGTTGTATTAAAATGAAATCAATTATACTCCTAATTTTCCCAGGTCCTCCACCGAGTTTTATTTGTCTGCTTTTATTCGTTGGTTGTTGAGTTTTTTCGCACCTTCCTAAAATTTCCCTCGTATTTGTACAGCCAGCGACTACTCACAGACATGCCACACGTTAAGTTACAAAATTCGTTGTGTGTATAGTTCCTTTGTGCACGCCATGAAGTCACATGGTGGACTGGAAGATCAGCTTTATCCATTCTTATCCTCGGCAGTAGAGGGAAGTGAGTGCTCGGTTACACGCCTCGGCCACATTACCAACGATGAAAGCTCTTCCGGTGCCCACTGAGTAGAAGACTTGGTGCGACATACAGCTTCTCTGGGTACGGACACTTTGGAGGAAAGAAAAATCTTTTGTCTGTGCGTAAAAAATATGGCACTTTATATTGTCTTAAAGTAAACTGTCAAGTAGAATTTATAGTGGTTACGAATAGGAACATAAGATTAAAGCAATCAAAGGCAGTGGAATGTATACTAAATCAGCATGGCTGTGTCAACATTTAGAGAAAAATTTCATACAGTTTATACAAATAACAGCACTGCTAATTGCATATTGTTGTTCTGTGAAATTCACGAACTCTTTTTCCAGGACTTTTCAAGTTAATAGAATTATGTGCTCTTGGTGACCTTTGCTCATATAACTAGAATATGGTCCACATGCACAAAAATTATCTTGGCAAAGCGTTTCGAATTTAGCGTTTAATAACAGTGTTGGTAACCACAGCAATTTCGAGTTAAAATTTTAAAATACTTAATGCTAAAAGAGTAATTTTTATCACTTCTTTCACAGAAATACACCGCAGTAGAACGTAACTGTGTTTAAATGTAAACTTTAACCAAAGGAAACGACGAAACAAAACAGTACTGCATTTAAGACTCAAGAGAAGACAGACGTGGATTTCAGCACCTTAGTCTCGAAAAAAGAAAAGAGCGACAGGAAGTTTAAAGTTGGACGATTAGGTCCAGCAAGCATGAGATCCGAGGGGAAAGATTAAATTGTCACGCAACACTGGCTGGTAGTCTCGCGGTAACTTACGCTGTAAACTCTGACAGTTGCACCACAGTTCTGAACTTGGCCGTGTGCAGCTTCTTCCATATAATACCGTGTATCGTGCGAGTGTTACCACCAGTCCTTTCTGAAAGAGGCCTTTCTCTGAGAAAGATAATTAGACACTAACAGTTTCTTGAATACTGAAGTATTGATCACAGTCATACTTTAATTACTTCATTAATACGTATTTTCTACAGCAATGGTTTATTCTACCGAACAGTTTGTGTGGACAAGTAGTACTATGGCTACGAAATATAAACTGGAAAGTACTTGAAAGAAAGAGATGAGGCCGACTTTAAAATAGGGTATACGAATCCTGCTGGATGAATTGAGGAAATCCTCACAATATCTCGGGAAGTGTAGCCGGTTTGGAGGACAAATTTCAAAACTGAAAACTCCAAAATATTGAGAAAAATTGTCAGTATATGTTATTACACACAAAAATAAAGGCAAACCTGTCCCTGTCCACACTGTGATTGCATACAGGAGAAGTAGGAGTGTATCTCCGCTCATTCTTAACCTCAACAATGGAAGGAGGCGAGTGGAAAACTTCATGCCCCTGTCGCTTTAGGTCCTGGAAAGACCCCCGTTACCGATAGAATAGGTAATTGTATGGGCCCCGGAATCAGTGTGGATGTTTTTGGAGAACGTCAAAAATTTCTTGTTCCTGCCGGGTTCGATCTCCAGGTAATCCAAATCGTAGCCACTACCACTACAGATGTCCCGGACCCCATTATATATAAATACAACATTTTAAATGAATGCTTTGAAGTATTACAACCATCTGTTTCTGTCTTTCCGACGAACCATGGGAACTTCCGGAATATATCGCTTAGGTTACCCTACATCCAGGCCGAAATGTGAACCCAGGCCTTCTCCAATTCAAAGAACATTTGGTAGCCACTCCACCAAGTTTCACATTGCAGGTCCTGAAGTAGAAGCGGCTGTTGTGAATAATACGTTCCCTGTAATTTCTGTCTTTGTCATTCTTGTGGCACGTATGTGCCACTCAAGAAACTGAGCGTAAGTGCATTACTACAGTTGTCGTCAGCCTGTAGTTCCTGGTATTGTTATATTACTTTCAGAGCAAGCGGAAACGGTTGAAGGAAATGAAGGCTTTGTTTCTCATCTTACTATTAAAGAAACAAACATTCTACTTGGAAAATATACCCGAGCTACAAAGTTCCTACGTCAGAGTCGAGTAATTAATTAGTTTCTGCGGCATTACTTCAAGATGCTAATAAGTTATGTCTCGACGGAAATGCGACTGCTGTTTGTAAAGCTTTACCGTAGTCTCTACATTATGTGTGTCACATTCTGCGAAAGACAAAAATCTGCCAAGGTTATTGAGCACGGTTGTGAATTTACACATATATCGTAATTTAACAATACCCCTTCAGCGAAAGAAAATCAATCGGCTCATATTTAGGAAAATCAATCGGCTCATATTTAGGAAAATCAATCGGCTCATATTTAGGAAAATCAAGAAACACACCTCTTCCTTACCGGTTGTTTAATAGTACACTAAAATACTTCGCAAATGGGTCACATCTGTCTTCGTCCGCATGTGTACACCTGAGGACGCAGACATATTTTTTTCTGAAACGTAGTGTCTGTGTAATCTGTGACAATGGAAATAGTCCTAAAACGCATTAGTGATATCTCGCAATGGACTCATTTTAGCTTGTCTTAAGAAATTGACGATGTGTGCAGAGAGAGGGTCGGGTTCGATCCCAGGCCTTTCCCGTAAGATTTTTCGTGATGAAAGTGGTGCAGGGACACGTTATTATCCGAGTATTTCAGTTTTTTTCAGTCAGTATCATTCCATCAATGTTCCATACTTCTACATTCATACACAGACACTGTAATTACAAGCTTAGCGATTTGTAGCGTCGTTAAAAACACACTGCGACTTCGGAGGTTAAAAATATGACAATGGAAACAATCCAGCGTAGGTGGAAACAGTGTCTTCAAAAGCGAAAATTGGAAAATATTCTTCTGACATACAGCAAACTCTTCGTCCGGGGATTCCTGCTGTGCTGCACGAAATCGCATGAAAATCTGTCGTGAAGTTCAGGAGAACAAGAAGAAGACGTTGATGCTAAAGCTGACAGCGGATGATAATGATCATGGTGACGGAGGTGATGACAAAGACTACGACGATAACGAAGACGACTACGATGATGATGATTTTGACTGATTTGAGGGGACGCGCGCGTGAGGGATGTGTTGATTCGTAATTCTCGTACTGCAAGAACACCGGAAGGACATCCGTCTGTCTTTCTGGGTTTGGGTATATCCTAGAGCGACTTCAGAGTTGAATTTGCTCCATATTTCACTCTCCATCGTAAAGTATAACAGAGAAAAATATTTTAAATAATCACAGAGTAATTCTTGGGTGCGTAGAAGCAGACGATATTGAACTACCGCCTTAAATTCTAGCCATTCCTGTGTGTGTAATAATGCTGTAAGTAAGGTGTGATTTAATTAACTGTCTTTTGTCTGCAGGTGGCATGGCTGCGCGTAGACACGCAAACAATTTTGACGATCGCTAATCACGTGATCACGAAGAACCATCGGATCGGCGTGACGCACAGTGACCATCGCACATGGTACCTGCATGTCCGGGACGTCAGGGAGACTGACCGGGGCTGGTACATGTGCCAGATCAACACTGACCCCATGAAGAGCCAGGTCGGCTACCTCGAGGTGGTGGGTGAGTGAATGATTTACATTCTTCGTAGAATGCGGTCACTTAGAAGATCGAAGAGATAAGAGAAAACAGTTAGGATGTACTTTAGGCGAATAAGTTATGCGAATGTAAAGAGCCTGAAACATTCTCACAATTATGTCACATGGCTGGCTTTAATGTTGACGTTCTTGAAACTTCTGCACGCATGTACGGATTGTGAGGATAGCAAATGGATAAACCTGGCTGAGTGCAGAGAATAAAAACAATTGACCAACTAATAAACATGGTTCAGCACTCTTAGAGTACAATATTTTCATGCATCCCACAAACGATAATTTGGGATAAAACGTGCAGCCGTCAGCTGCTACGTAGGAAGTCATATGTTTGTCCTGTGTCGATCAACCTGGTGTAGCGCTGTCATATTTTTCTTAACTTTGTGCTGTATTGCAGAGGCAGTTGATGTCTGTTGAATATAATCAGCGCATGTCCACCCACACAATTTGCGCTCCAGCCACATTCGTTAAATATTCTATGATGTTCCTTAAACAGACAATATTTTTAGGAAAATTGTCGTGCAACTTTTGAAACTATCCCACAATAGGAACAATGGACTGCATGCATATTTTCACCTAATCATCCTTCTTGATCGAGATCCAGTCTTAGTTAATAGTATTTAATTATTTCTATTAAAATACTGGCGATAATTTAAGCTGTTTTGCAAGTGGCCACATTTGAACAGGTAAACAGTTTATTGCTTCAATCTCAGGTACATCTCCGGTCTCGCATCGCCTTTAAACCAGAACGGTACATATGCGACATTTTTTGCACTGTGAGTCACTCCACTGTACTGTTTCAGTATTTATTTCCCAATAATATTTTCCTCAGCCTCGTGTGTTTAAATCCTGTGAATTCATTTGTAATTCTGGTATTCAGTTTTGTCCATGTCGCATGTTAAAACTGTTAAAACGTCGTCAGGCCACACATGATACTCGGGCTGCGGAAACACGAGGAAATCGCTTTCAATTTATGTTTTCTGCTCGGAAAAAGTCAATGTGCTCAACAAATGTGCTAAAGCTGTTCTAAGATTCACTTATTTTTGTATCTATAGCTGTAAGTTTGGGGCATGCGGTGGCGTAGTTGGTTGAGGTACTGCGCTATAAGCCGGAAGTTCGTGGGTTCGATTCCCCATGTGGTAATTGAGATTTCTCATGGACCTAATCCTTGAGGCAGCACCGTGGCCCTGGCATCGACTCAGCCCCTAAAGGCGGCCTGTGCCTAGGGCTGACAACCTTGTCACATTCATGTGCCAACTGCCTAGAAATTCTGGGAGCCTCAGGCTGCTGGAACCCTTAGGGCCAGTCCAGGCCTGTATAGGAATAGCTTTAAATTGTTTGTGGCTGTAAGGTTACGAAAACAGATGAGATGCTGAAATGTATGTACTGAAAAAGAAATTAATTGATACTTGCTTTTTATACTGAGCCCAACAACAAAATATGTTGTTCTATTTTCCCCTTGCACCTGAAGATGGAAGCAGGCCCAACATCAGATACGTTGTGCGTGTTTATGCCAGACATTTTGGATAATGTCCAAAATTTTAGTGACAAGTATGATAATATTCCATCGTCAGAATTATTGAAATATGAAATGAAAGAAGAGTTGAATCCTGTACGGTGTAGCAGTACGTTTTTAATGGAATTTTTACAACTTCTTTCACCTCAGTCTTCCGTACCAGTCACTGTTACAAATTTAATGACTAATGTAAATATAGTGTCGTATAGAGGCAATTTATATTTATTTGTTTATTTCCTCAAGTGAATACGAATGGTAAACAATTCAGATTAAACGTTTAACTGATAAGATTACATGGCAGTTATTATAAGTGTCGTCTTATTGTAAGCACCGGAAATGGTATATTGAAGCTACATGGCTCAGAATTAAGTGGGCCTCCATGTTTCAGTAGGCTTACTGCAATACATGACGTGGACTTCAGAAAACTGGACTGTATTCAATAAGTAAATTACAGGTATTTCACGCGGCCGCGATAGCGTGGTCGGTGTAAAGACTCGTTACGGGTTGGACGGTTCGGGGTTTGAAACCCGATGGGGCCAAGAAATTTTCTGTTCTCCACAGCACTCTAGACCAGCTCTGGAGCTCATCCACGTGCTTGTACAAAAGGGTACCAGGGCTCTTTGCTGGGGGTAAAGTGGCCCGTGTGGTGTTGACAACCCTCCCCCAACTAGCTTCGAGATTAAGAAGGAATAGATGTAGTAGGAGAGATAGAATTTAGTTGGCTACACGGGTAAGTTGGCACAACGTTAATATCTCGCCTCGCCTTTGTAAGAGCGCAACACCTGTGGAGAAGTATGAAGTATCTTTCATTGGAGGGAAGTTAGTTGGCAATATGCTGACAGCTGTGTGAGCAGCAAAATTTCATTTTGTGTGTTTTGCACAACGCCTAGTAATTTTACAACAGTTTGGTTAAATACGTATTAATGAGGAGGCTGCTAGGGATTTATCTGAACCAAAGGTGTGTAGTTACGTAGTATATGTGTGGCAATAGGACTGACAAATAACAGCGTTCCTTGTGCATTTAATCTCAGAGGAAACTAACCTCAAAACTAAATGTTCGTGTTGGGTCTAGTTGGCACACTTGCTATGGGGCGAGTTGGCTCACTGTGCCAACTTACCCCCGCGGCCAACAGTGCTGGATTCTGTACGCTTCTTATTGCTTTCGTCATTTCAATTTTGTTTAAGGAAATATAATTATGCCAAGATCGTGCAAAAGGAAATCTGAAATGGCAAACATTGCCCCAGATACAGTTCTTCGAGCCGGTAGGGCAGCCAGAATAGAAAATATGTCGATTAGAAGTTAGAAAGAGATTTTGGAATCCCGTTTTTCTCTCCAACGAGATATTGCACCAAAGCTTTTGAGGATATACGAGGAATTTCACAGAATCCGACCTTCAGTATTGGGTACAAGAAAACTCGCCAGTTGAGTTCACGCGTGTTTCTGCTGTATAGTATAAGTGAAGAGGGAAGTAAACCGAAAGTGTTCCTTAGTTTTATTTTTGATAAATGGGTCGCTGCATAAAGTAAAATATTCTTGTATCTGTCACCACATTTTTCATTAATTTTTAAAAATAGGATAAATGTAATTTCTGCGCTTATGTTCACTGATGCTGATTAAGAAAACTCAGAGAATTAATTGTAAAGGGCATCAGACATCTACTATGGTTTGTCTGCAAGGGAGGTAAGAAAGTTTTCGTTTGAGTACGCAGTGCCATTAAATATGAAGATCCTCGAAGGTTGGAGGGATACAAAAATGGCAGGCACAGAATGGTTTGCAAAGTTCTAGAAAAGGCATAAGACTCATTCACTGCGCAAACCTGAGGCAACAAGCATCAGCAGGGCTTCAAGTTTAACAAGACATATGTTAGTGCTTTTCTTTTATAAATCTGAAAGAAGTGTTTGGGCTTGGTTCGGGCGACATGTGGAACATAGACGAAACGGGTGTAAAAAGGGTGCAGACAGAGTTATTGCGCGCCGCGGTTGCAAATACATGGGGACACTGATGTCCGCTGGACCTGGAAAATTAGCAATTTCAGCCCTGGACATTTCAGCGGCAGGAAACACAGTGCCGCCATATTCTATTTTCCCTAGAGTGAAAATTCGAGCCCATTTCTTGAATGGTGCTCCTGCAGAGATTCAAGGTGATGGCAGTCGTCCTGGATGGATGAAGGCGGAATAATTTGTGAAGTCTGTGAAACATTTTTTTCCCATGTGAAACCTTCAAGAGAACGACCAGTAGTTCTCCTTTGGAGAGTCATGGTTCGCATTTGTCAGTTGTTGCACTCGATTGCTGTAAGGAAGACGGCGTGACAGTTCTCTCCTTCCCACCTCATTTTAGTCACAAGCTGTAGCCCCTTGGTAGGAGTGTCTGTGGGCCACTAAACCTACGCCAATCATGCATGTGAAGCATGGATCACAAAGCACTCAGGAAAAACGATGACGATTTACGATTGACTTGGAATTATCAACATATCTCTCAACTTTACAGCTACTCCTGCAAATATCAAGGCTGGATTCCTGGCCACTGGGAATTTTCCCCACAACAGAGATATCTTTGTTGATGAGGAATTTCTGTCCTCATATGTAAGACAGACCAGCTCCATCCACAGACACTACAGCATCGAAGTGCTGTAACGGAAACATTAAACATGATGAGTTTGCAGGACCAGACCCTTCAAGAATTCATTCTCACGAACCAGGTCCTTCCAAAAGAACACATGCCAAAACAAATCTTTCCTCAAACACGTCCTTGACTCCTGAACTTGTCCGTCCTTTTCCTAAAACTGCAGGCAGGAAAGGAAGAGCAAACGCTACTAGAAACAAAAGATATTTAGCAATCCTGACTGATACGCCGGTGAAAGCAGCCATGCGAGGTACGCAGAAATCGAGACAAGTGACAAAAGGAAAAACACATTAGAAGGGAAGCAAGAGGCGCCATTTGATAACCCTGAAAGAGATTCTAAGAAGAAGAGGAAAATAGTGAGGAAAATTCAGACAGACTGCTCAGACGACAAAGGGTGGGGAAACATTTTGTTTGGTTTCCATGGACACATACTGAAATAGTGTAGCGGGGGTAATATGGGTTCAGTGCACCCAGTGCCAAATGTGGGCCCATTAAAAATGCACTTCTGGCGTTTCCTGGGGATATATTTATCCCAACTGCAAGCCAGATATATCAGATGAACATTTCTGAAGTTTTGTGGACATATATATATCTGTACCGCATTTCATTTTCAGATGTAATTCGTAATGTTTGTCCTCAGTTTTGTACTGACTGTAAATCAGTTTCATTATGTTGTTAACAGTTAAATATTTTAGCGTCATTCATGCTGCCCTGGAATATTTTTAATAATAATAATAAATCAGCCTCTACCATGTGCCAACCTACCCCATATATGGGGCAAGTTGGCACACGTGCAGAGGTTAGAAGAAGTTCTTTTTCTTGGTTTAGTTATTGATGTAACTTCATTATATTTTCTTGCATAGTCTAAGAATGACACGTGCCACAAGTACCATTTTCTTTTTTGTATCATTGTGTGAAAATTGTAAAAAATTAAGAAGTGGAAATTGTGCCAACTAAACCCGGTCTCCCGTACCTCTGATTCCTCTCTGTGCTTGCATGGTATATTACAGAGTGACGTTACATTCATATTTCACAAAATATCAGGACAAAGTAAAGTATTTTTGTAATATAAATTAATGTTCGTCGGCTAATTAGTCACCGTATACAGCACATTCAATAATGAGGAGTTTCACAATTTTCTATTCTACACCAAACGGTCTTACGCTGGTCAAGTAAAGGATGGTGAAATACGCCAAGCGTCTGGGGAGACAAGAAGTACGTAGACCCTGTAATATTATGTTGGTAAATCTGAAGGACAAACAGCACTTGAAAGGAGGGCATAAATGAGAGCAGAATATTGAAATTTATCGGTTAGATGCTTCTGAAAAGTATTCACGGAGTCTAGTTTCAATACACATTTAGTTTGTTGTGACATACTGTGGAGCACTGGTAGAATATGCTGTAGATTGAGGAAAGACGGTGTTCAGGGTTAATTCCTTCAGGTAGGAAAGAGACTCACGCGAAGAGGCAGAGAAAAATAGAATCTGCCATTGAGAACGTAATGGATTGTGTTTGTCAGTGGTGAATGTGTAGGCTCTGGTACACGGACGTACGCTGCAGAACAGAATCGACACAATTAAAGGGATCAGAGCGGACTGGTGCGTTTCGATAGTACGGAAAGTAAAATACCAACATATTCCTTAACGATCATACAGAAACCAGGATAGTGAAATCGGCATAGTGACTTGGCTACGGATTTGACGTCTCAGGGGTCGTGGTTCAGTTCCTGGCAGGGGTAAGAGACTTGTATCTTCTCCAAAGAGTCCAGACCGCTACTGGGGCCCACCCATCTTCCCGTTAAATGGATACCAGGACAAGAGGCCGAGACGTGGAATTGCCAGCTGAGTCCAACTGAGTGTCGAGTTCTGAAATGAGTACGGCCGTGCCTTCAGTCCCTCATATGCATTTATGGCGTGCACAAGGACAAATTTAATCTGGGACTTCGGCTTCTAGTACCACAACATACATTGAGCTTTGTGACGGAATGGTGCTGTTCTGTGTTCATGAATTGTGCTTAGTTTTTCGGCAGGACCACCATAATCTTACATAAACAAGCGTGGGATGATCTTTCGAACACAGAAACCTGTATTATTATATGGCTTGTAATGTGTGTTTTATGAGTGTTTGTAATGTGGTGCATAAATTATGACGGCTGTCTAATTAAAAGAGACTTGGACTGTGAAAACAGGGCCCCATGTTTTCAAATTGCTGCACTTTGTTGTGCATTAATGTTCACGCTTTAGCGGGTTTAAATCAAGCTTAGAACATGCATATTTCTGTGTGTTTTGTAACCGCAAATCACCCAATAATTCGCCGTAATTATCTTTCCGCTGTTTTGAGTCTGCATTGAATCATTTCAGCCACGCGAAACAAATTCGGGTCAAATTACGTAATTCTGAATGTGTTTTGCGGGGCTGTTGTATAAACAGCGTCAAAGCCAATGAAAGTAACGGCAGCCTCTTGTCAAATATTGTTTCGAGTCTGTACCCCTGTGTACAATTGGCAGGCCACTATATTCTCTGAATAATTTAAGCAGCGGCATTGTTTATAATGATTTGGAGTGATAAAACTCTAGCTTGCATGTTGTATTGTTCTGGAATCCTTTCATGAATTTCATAAAATTAGAACTTTGATGATCATAATCTTTGTAACTTCGACATTCAGACAGTAGTGTGAGAGTAAGTGATGTGTGATCGTGTTCAAACAGCACTCTTTCGTGTGGGATAACCTGAACGTATAGCTAGTTCAATGCCACCTATATTTAGTTATTGTAACCTGAATCGAGCCGGGATCGTCCAGTTGGTATAGTGGCAAGTATAGGATCAGATGTCCAAGGAATTAATTTTTGAGTCTCAGCAAGAGTAGCAGATTTTTCTCTTCTCCAAAACGCTTAGATTGGTTATGGGGCCAACACAGCCCCGTAATCAATGCAGGCCGGGAACTCTTTCCTTGAGGATAAGCAGCAGGACCGTGAAGCTGACTGCCCATCCGCATCACGTGTCGAGGTTAAGAATGGGAGGAGGTGTAATTTAAATGTGTTATTTAATAACGGTGACAGCTGGTAAGATTAAGGGCGTCGGGGATGTTTGAGTGTATTATTATGGAGCGCTGATGGAAAAATTCCGGCAGGAGAAATTGGCGTGCTAAGAGAAAAACATGTCCCAGTTCCACTCTGTCAACAAAAAATCCCACATAGACTGGCCTGGGGCTCAACACGGGCCTCGCACAGTGAACGAGCAGAGGTACACCTCCACTCCCCACATTCAGTCGTCACGTGTACAGATAAATCTTCACCTTTGGCTTTACTAGACTGAATATGTAGTGGATTCCTTTGTAATTATGGCATGGCGCCTCTTGGGGCTACGGGTGTAGATGACTTTCACACCTGTGTACTGTAATGATTAACGCTTTGCAGCAGCCGAAAGGGGGTAGTCACCCTGCTTATGGTTGGACATAGGATTAACATCTGTCACAGTTAAATATTATGTTATAGGAAAATTTAAAAAGAAATCGTGCTAGAGAATTCAATGGGAAAGCCCAGGAGAAGAAGCGAGATGACATTAAGATTGACGTTAGGAATATAAGTTGTAAGTAGAAGAGAAGGAAGTGACTGCTCGGAGGGTGTGGGCTGGATTTATGTGGTTAAGGATTTAAAGGGGCAAATTTTCCCATTAGATTCTCAAGAATTTCCTCCATAAAATTGCTTCGTTTTGTTTTATGCAATTTATATGTAAAAAAAATTTATAAACGACCAAGAGTACCACTTTCTTTAGGCGCTTTCGCAAAATTGAGAAACGCGACTATTAACTTCGCAATGTCCGTCCGTCCGTCCGTCCGTCCGTCCCTCCGCATGGAACAGCGTGACTCCCGCTGAACGGATTTTCATGAAATTTGATTGTTGATGATTTTTCCAAAATCTGTTGAGAAAATTCAAGTTTGATTAAAATATGACAAGAATCAGGAATAGTGGGTATTCTGCATCAAGACCTATGCACGTTTGTGATAATATATCGCTGAATTATTCTTAGAATAAGAAATGTGTCAGACAAAAGTCGTAGGAAAAATCAAAAAACACATCTTGTGCTCCTTAAATTTTTTTCCCCCCGTAAATCTTGCCTTTCATGAGATTATATGGAAAAATATGGCAGAACCAGACAGGCCACAGAGGACAATATAATACGGCGCATGCGCATTGCATGCCGGATAAGTACGGCTACAGACAAACCCTCGTGATACTTAACACTTACCGCTTCATAATTCATTAATTCCGTGATCTCGTGGAATGCTTTACGGCAGCACTTACAGAACTCGAGAAACTACGCAACGCCTTATCTGCCATTACGATCTCTTAGCCAAGTTGTACATGTAAAGAAGGCCTTGAGCAAACGAAAATTGGTTTATTTTAATGCAGCTTTTGTATGTAATGTGTGAAGAGAGTTCAAATTAGTTTGGTATATAATCTCTTTTAAAAACTGGTACCCTAATTTGCATAATTCTGTTGCTTGCTAATTGAGATTGCGAGTTAACAGTCATATTAAGTATAATTTGTGTAAGACTACATGGTCGTCTGTGGTAGCAGTATGTAATACACGTACAATTCGATGTTACTAGGAACTGAACACAGAATTACCGAATTTCCACTTCGACAATGCTTACGCGAACTCGCCACCCTGTTACGTTATACGTACTTAGTGTTACTGTTACAGAGAGGGCACATATAGATCAGTCCGTGTATGGTTTAGTGTCATTAAGATTAAAATCAGACTTACGCCTAGTTCCGAACTTTTATGTGAAGGGAGGATACCGTTACGTGTTAACCTCGTGCTCAAGTGACCTTTAGAAGGCGTGATTAGCTATCAGTGACTCTGTGAGGTCACATGTATATCCATGACAGCGGTACAGCTGTGAACCGGTAATATTATTACAGTTTCTCACACTACAGAATATAACCCATCCTAAAGATATATGACTTTTGTTACATTACCATGATAACATATTTTACAGACATTAACGTTTTTATTGATATTTTCAAAGGAAAGCAAAATTTAAAGCATGTTTTAATGTGCCCAATGTAATTGGATAATACAAGTTTTGTAGCGGGTTTTGCTCAAATGCTGGCCCCCCTCTTTCAAATCCAGAGCTCTGATTGTCGAGGTTCTTGGAAAATTACAGTGTAATATATTTAGACTATTACCCCCACCGAATCATCTCAGAATCCATTACAAAAAAACTGAGGTACTCTGAACAGGAGGCTTTTACAGCGTACACAGTACTCGAAGATTGAGACCTCAATTACTTGAAACTTCAACAAGCTGCATACAAGCAATCTTATATAAGTACTTTTATAATGCCTGGTGATGGCTTTTAGTTATAGCCGGAACATGTTGCATAGTAGACATTAAATCACTGCGAAACAGTTGGGACTGACTGCCCCCATTCCTGTCTTTAGAACGATATACACGTTGTGGTTCATACGTTCAAACGGATTTCAACTCTACCTCGACTGCACCCTCTCTTTCTCTGTCGAGCCTCAACTTCCACTCGATTTGTGAGGTAATAACATGCAAATGTATGTAAAATAGCCATAGTATCGTATAACATTGCATCGCTCCACTACAGAGAGGCAATTTAACGCCTCTCTGGCTGACTTGTAGATTGTTTGTGGCTTGTATAAACACTCAAACTGGAGCGCGCTGCTATCGGAAAGTATCTGCCACAAACAAGCCGACAGACCGACCGACCGACCGACCATCCGCGGAAGTACAAAGCGACGCGTCCGACAGTCACAGACGCCGAGTTTGTGGTGGCGCTTCTGAGGAGCTTCAACAACAATAACTAAACGCAGCTATATACCCTCTCCACCCCATCCACAAGTACTGCATTCACCCTCTCTGGAGATGAGGCTTGAGGGGATGTTGAAGATAAGGCCGTGTTTTGTAATAATTCTTAGGGGAAAGTATGTTATTGTTGTTAGTGTTATAGAATGGGTTAGGACACAGATAGTGTGGCATGCCCGTAAGGTTTTCTGAGTAAAGGAAATACGGGTGCAGATTACGTTGAAGGCATTATGTTCCACCGAAATATTGGCACCCAAGTTACCTACTTAAACACGTCCTCACCTTGAAGATAACAATTAGAATTTGTTCTGCTGTACTCAGATGATGGCGGCGCTATCACCTCGCCCACCAGAAACGCCGGTGACTGTTTACTAGCCGACATGGCATAGCGTCTCACAAGATTTGAATATTCAGTACTTAATGCTTCAATATTTACTCTGACAGTCGCATTTTACATTTTTCACTTATTGTTTCTCATTGTCTGAAACGCCAGGTCCCCTTCAGAGCTTAGTTGTAAATAACGTCGAACCCAGTTATAACGTCATGATTCAGTACTTAATGCTTCAATATTTACTCTGACAGTCGCATTTTACATTTTTCACTCATTGTTTCTCATTGTCTGAAACGCCAGGTCCCCTTCAGAGCTTAGTTGTAAATAACGTCGAACCCAGTTATAACGTCATGAAAGGGACTGAATATTTTGTGTCGCTATAAACGAGTGTCGTTATAACCGAGTAGTATAATTTTATGGTTAACAGCGACTAATATATTGGTACCACAGAATTTCTGACGCTATAGGCGAAGTGTCGTGTAAACCGATGCCATTGTAACCGGGTTCATCTTTATATGTATTGTCCGGGACTCAGTTTTGCAACGGTAGAAGCTGACGAAATGCAGAAATGAAGCCGCAGATCTCAGAACCAATACCGCCTACCGTAGCATTCAGAAACCATATTTTGCCCACGCAATATATTCATGTGCTTCCTATAATTCAGGCAATTATACAGATTATTTAAATAAACAGTATTAACTGACTGGTTTTTATAATGGCCATGAACTGTGTTCTCTGTGGGTTACGATTTGAAGTTTGATGTGCGATTTAGATGAAAAACACTCCTCAAACACCGGACCCTCACCGCGGATTACTGGCTTCGATCACGGGCCAATCCGTGTAACTTTTCTGGTGGACAAAGTGGTACTTTTTCCGAGATTTCTCGGAGTAGGCCTATTCGGTGTTCCCCTCTCAGTATCACTCTACCATCTCTGTATGCTCATCTTCCTCTTAACGGTACTTCTGTCAGGGTGAAGCCTGGGGAACGTCTAGACAAAGCAATGCTCTTTCGGGTTTAGAGGAGAACTGGACCGAAAGCACGTCACTTTTTGAGGTGCACAGGATTAGATCTTTACGAATTTTCTCTCCTGTGATACTATTATATGCCAGCGCGTGAGTGACTTATCTGGGTGCTTCCTTAGTTGACTACTGAGCCATTCACGAAATTCTCTGTCCACGCTTTGATGTTTTCACAAAGATGTGTTTGAGGATTCCGTTTTTCTGGTACATGACCCTGCATCGTACCAAAAATGAAATGAATCCTAAGATTTTCACTCCTTTACTGGATCCCGATGATTGGTTGTCCTGTTCACAAGACCCCGATAATAAACGAATATAATGTTCTGCCGACCTCAAGCAAAGCATTTCAACTTACGCTTACAAATATTTTTCATTTTTGACAGAGGCATGGCGTTCCAAGGCATCTGTCTAGAGACAGATCTGGTTACAGTCATTTTCTCATACACTTTTCTCATATTCTGACGACGGTGTAACGCATCAGGAATCATTCACTCTTTGGACTTTTTCCAGCATCGGTATTTAAAATAAAATTCATAACCTGTTTCTGGGTCAAAATCGGTCTTCTTCTTCAGGTAAAAGAGTGAGTGAAATGTCGCTCATTTGGGTGTGACAGGCAAAGCCGCTCGGAACTTCTGGGTACGGAGACTGAGAACAGCGGAGAAGAGGGACAGATCCTCTCGTTGAAAATTCATGGTTTAGTTTTAGTTTAAAGTGGGACGCAAGATGAAATCTGGACAATGATAGATTTCAAATTATTTTTTGAGGAACCGTCTTTGATTCTAGTACATACGTAATTTAATTCCTTCTTCCTTTATTACATTGCATATTTTAATACTGCCGTAACTATTGTGCTTACAGAGGTATCATATTCTCTACCGACTTTACTCTTTTGCCTTTCCAGCGTGCTTATAGCCAACAGCAAGTTACCATTAAATAACTCTGGATTCTACACTGTTGTTTTAACTGCATGTTTATGCAGCATTATTGCCTTGAGCCAAACACTAACACAATTAGTGTTGTAGTCGTCGCCCTTTAGTTTGGGTAATAAATGGTGAACTGTGTTTGTCATTTCCGTCAGTAGATTTCCTTTATTTTCGCCATGTGTTGTGTCTTCATTTGCAGTGCCACCGGATATTCTGGACTACCCCACCAGTACGGACATGGTAGTGCGGGAAGGGACAAATGTGACACTTCGCTGCGCAGCTACGGGGTCACCGCAACCCACAGTGACTTGGCGTCGAGAGGGTGGAGAAAGCATCCCCCTGGGCAATGGACAAGAAGGTAGGAAATTTGCGTGTATTCAAAATATTGCCCTATGTCAAAACACATACCCTGTAGCAATACAGTTGCAAACAGTACCAAATAAATAGTGTATAGACAAACAGATATTACAGTAGCAAAACTAGAATCTACATGCAACATATTAATACAAAAGTCCTTCATGGGATATGATATTCAGTTATTTCCGTATCATATACACACACTCTGGCTCAGTATGTCATATCTGAAGGTTAGTACAGTCATTGTCTAGTTACTTTCTAATTTTATAATTAAACTTTTCTTTCCCTCACATCTCCATATATTTAATTTATTTATTGGCAACTGAAATCTGCCTGGATTCCAAATTAAATCCAGCGGTTAGAGAATCACGTGTCTAGTTCCGTTAAAGCGAAAGTGACGGGACTAGGTTACAAGCCTAGACTTTCCCGAGGGGCTCGGTGGAGCAGGCTTCACGATTCACCTTGTCACCTGACGGAAAAAGCAGCATGTATGCCGAAACTTTGTGGTTTGAAAATGTTATGACGGATAATATTAGAAATAATATCAAATATATATTATTACATATTACGTTACAAAGTTTCAAACTAAGCCAGCCCATGTAGGATTTGTGGTGGACAATGTGGCAGTAGGGAAAAATGGAAATATTTTTAACTTTTGATGTGTATTCTTTAAGGATTCTGGCAGCAGTTACAACACACGCAGTACTGCGTGTCAACAACAGACTAAAAAACTGATATCAAAACAGTGCTTTAGCCACGTATCTTGTCAATAATTATAGGTCACCGTGATCGACTTTTCAACATTTGCTTTGTGTTTGCCTTGTGCCATAGGCGCTTCATCATGCTGATGGATATTACGCTAACAATTTTCTGGAAAGCTTTTCTGTTGTGGTTTGATCTGTCCGCCTGAAATTCTATCCGCCGGCTCTCACAATATTACTCGAGGCGTGTAAATCTGTTTCACAATTTTTGAAGATGCCATTTTCAATCACGGTTAGAAAAGCTTCAATCTCTTTGTCTCTTATTGTCAACTGCAATGCCTACAAACATTAGGATATTTTGCACGCCATAGAAGCATTAACAAGTAGTTATTATGTTACAAGTTATTATCACCATCTTATCAAAGTAATCACAATTGTAATACCGTATCACAAGTGTCAATAAGTTTCTTGAACATTTCGCCTGGCTTCTCTACCAAATACACAAAATTTTACATTCACAAACCTTTTATCATATTTCTCATTTGTCTAAAACAAAGGCGCTTGGATTTATGGAAGCCTCGTGATCGTCATTTTATGATACTTGAAAGAATTATCTGCCTTTGTTCCCCATGTTGAATTAAATATTTAAAAGCATTTGCATGCTTATTATAAGAAATATTAAAAACAGTTATGCACGCACGCCTACTTGGATCCAAGTTTTTATTTATCCTGTAGTGTCTTCACCACTTATTTACATTTCATTTTCAGCACGTATGCTTTCAAAATTACTTAAATTAAAATGACTGTCTCCGTGCTAGGTGGCCGGAGTTCAATTCACCCGGAAGCAGTAATTTTTCATTTTTGTTATCACGTCTAACCAATTCTGATGACCCGCACATCTGTCCAGTAGGTAATATAGAGTTCTCCTGGGGATAAATCAACCGCAGCGTGAACTGACGACATATCTGTAAGTAATGAGATTAAGAACGGGAGGAGCTAAACCACCCCTGCCACTTACACATTCATAGCGTGATATTTAATTAATCACTGGGCAAAATTAATGTTGTTTAACTGCTATTACATTACATTTCAATCACAAACAACAGTATCTTGTGAAAATTATTTTAGTTATTTATGCTCACTCCATGTTTCGGTATGACAGAAGTATCGTATTATCCCAAAGTTTTCTAAATGCAGGGCGTTATAGTCACTGTTAATAGTAGGTTTGAAATAATTATGGCATTAAACACGAAAGGTCTACTCCATACATTACCACACCGCTGGCGCAAGACGGAGATCCTTGTAGTAACTAGTTGATATACACGATAAAAATTGTTATGAAAGCGTACAAATGTAATTACAAATTGCAGATCGATGAAGAATAACAGTTCCCAGTAACGGTCTCGTTTTGGGTAAAAACGCACCGTGATAACAGGAAGTGTATATCGACACAATAAGTAACTTAATATTGATGTGGAGCAGTACTTAACATAACCACAACAACAACAACAACAACGCCAGAATTACTGTTGGCATTCACCAGGGGTACTCAGAATTAGTGTCAACCAATAAAATGTAGACAAACGCCGTGAATGCAGTCTTAAATAACGTGACAATGGCATGGAAAACGGGATAATTTGTGAAACTGGTCTGAACCGAAAACATCGTAACATTTTACTGATAAGTGGATCACACACCTTGCATTTTAACATGTTAAGATTACTGTAATTTTAATTTTACTGCGATTACAGTACATTGCATTTGGAAGAGTTTGTGGTGAGACAATGCGTATTTTCCCTGAGGATGGTGAGATCGTGCCGAAACATGTAGTGAGTGAGAATAGTTACAAGAATCTTCGCAAGGAGCATTGTGTGTGACTGGAATATGGAGTAGTAAGTTTAGACAAACAAATCATGACATTAACATAACGCCTAGTTTTGTCGGTAAAAAAATGAAGAACTAATAGTAGTAACAATATAAATATTCTTAGTAACAATGATCGTAATAGTCATAGTAGTATTAATATCAGTATTATTAGTGGCACTAATAGTAACAACTACTAACTCCATGGAGCAAACGTCCTTCAGAAGCCAATTACCTCTCAGCTAGCCACTCAGAAATTCGTGCCTCAATGTTGTGGGCCGGATGGTTCCAGTCCACACACATTCACGTACTCTTCCTTCAAGATCCTTTCTAATACGAGTATTATCTTCCTTACGTGCCTAGATTAACCAAATAAACCCTTACCTGCAGATTCCAATACCCGTTTCAAGGTTAAGTACATATTGTCGTAGATGGAGATTTGTGAGTCACGGAATTCTAGGGAAGGAAATTCGTGGTGTGTTAGAACTTTATAACCTCTGCCAAAGTGAATATTGAAAGGCAAATATTTAATTTTTCAATTAGTTATCGAAATGAAATCTCAACTCCCAATAAATTCCAGGAATACCGTATTCTCTGACGTTTTTGTAGCCAACCAGATGTCAGTTACTTTATTAAGTGCGCATCAGAATAATTGATTTATACGTTTATTGATGTATTGCCAACACTTCATACCTTTACGTGGAAGTTTGTGTACGTATTGCAATTGTTTAACAAGTGCTCTAAAGAGGCGAATAATTGATTTTCTTGTTATTTAACGACGCTCCTTCGACTGTATGTACCAAACAGTATTAAATATTTTGGGATGATTAACACGAATTATGAATTTCTGGGGATTTGAAATGTAGTTATTATCTAGAAATTCGCCTCTAGGTAGTGAGGACAATAATGAATTACTCTTCTTAGCGTAGCCAGTATTTGGCAGTGATACAGATGGACAGATGTTTTTCATGCTGGGATGTGATACATATTTGTTAATTATAGAAATGCACAGATAATTTGGGGTATTCTTTTGAAAACTGCCTACGTAAAAGTGTGTCACTCAGGTATTCCATTAAAAAATAATTAATAGAGTCTTGAAAGAAACGGGCGTAATTAATTTTGAGAAACTTTGTGTGGTTTTGTAGACAGAATTAGTCGTACAGTGGGTATGCACCGGCATTAATTTAAGATACTTCTCTTCCAGTAAGTTAAATAGCTTCTGAATTGTCAGCACTTTAACTCAATTTGGGTTTGCATTCAGTAGTCTTATGTAGGGACTTGATCCCTGCAGCCGTGCGGTCTAAGGCGTGGGACTGCGGCCGCTCGCTTGGTGGGAATGTGGGTTCAAATCCTGCCGTGGTTATGGATGTGTGTCTCTTGTGAGTGTTGTGTTTTGTTAGGTAGAGGTTTCTGCGTCGGGCTGATCACTCGTCCAAGGGAGTGCTATCGAGTGTGATGTGTCTAAAATGAATGTGATCGCAAAGCCTCATAAGGGGGGGAGGCCATGACCCGAAAACGGGCCGCGGCGTCGCAGGAAGGGAAAACCTTGTGCAGGGCTGATTCATTATATCAAATTAGTCAGTGTAATTTTTTCATCCCTCGACAAGCCTAATGGGTCTAGCTGTCCTCCTTGTCAAGGCTTCGAGATCACACTCAATTAGGCACGCCATACACGGTAGGACTCCTCAGGAGGAGTGATCAGCCCGAAGCAGAGACTTCTACCTGACAACACACAACACTCAACAGAGAGAGACATCCATATCCCTGAGGGGATTCGAACCCGCAATCCTAGCAAGCTAACAGCGGCAGACCAGCTCTTTAGACCGCGCGGCCACTGGGATCGGCAAATCAGTCGTATGGCTAGTAAGCATGTTTCGTACGTCGGTATGTGAGCCTCTGGAGCGTAGGGTAAAGCCCGTGAGAGGTATCTTCACACTCAGTCCTAAAGAGAGAGGTGCTGTCAAAAGAGAGGTATATAAGGCGTCTGTGTAGTTAAATGAAATACGGGTATGATACAGTGAGAAGCCGACGTAATCTGGCACTGGATATGAAGAAGAACAGTGCACTGTCCTTGTCGATTAATTTAAAGAAATTCGTAGGCAGACGCTGTCCTTTGTAGGCCTATTTCTGTATAAGTTCTATTATTGTAACTGAAATATTGGTTGATATAAAGGTCTTTGAATCTTTTTCGGATATTTAATAGGCTCCTATATATTTTTTAGATTTACAGCGCTGGAGAAGTATTCAACCTAAAATGCCTATACCAGCCTATTATCGTCGAGAATATTGTGAGGAAGTAACGAGAAACGATGTGCGCGGATGAGCACAAAAAAAAACGCGTAGCCATATATAAAAACATATTGAGGGTCATATCACATTTATTTTATTCGTGTCCCTACACTGTTCCGAAACTCATTCCCTGCGCCATGTATCTCGTTTTATTGCTCCCTCTCTGCACATTATGTCATCTTCCACATATCCGTTTTAACATTCTCCGTTATTCCTTAATGCTTGCGGATTGGTATCTCGATGTGTAGACTTATTCCATAACGCTGGTTAAGTTGGCAATACTTCTTTCAGATTATAGAATCACATAAAGGGCCTTATTTCAAGAGCCGTAGAAGAAGTTTAAGCATTTAAAATGGGTCATTGCATAATATTCCTGGATCTGTGTTACAACAGGACTATCACGTGGTGGATATAAATTTTATGAATTGCTTTATATTTTTCTGCCAAATTTCTTTTGAATTTAATCCAAACGATGGTATGTAACCCTACCGTTTGTTTTTTCTTATTGCGCCTTATTCCGTGTTCTTACAAGGGAATCCCATTTAGATTACTGCGCACAATAACAATACGTCACTTAAGTCTGCTTTTCTTCTAACGCAAACAAGCCTTTCGCTGCTGCTCTGTGGTACTTGATGTTACAATTTCTATGGATTCACATGCATCAGAGAAGCCTCTTTCGTTGTTGGCCTAACTAAAGTCCGCGGCAATTTCTTAAATGTTTTCTTTATTGATGCACTGTTGCTAAAATGTATATTGATAGATACGATGTTCATTGTCCTGCATTTACTGTATTCGTCTCTTTGGTAGTTAGTCTAAAGGACGATCACTTTGAACATTGGCAGTTAGCAAGGCACGTGCCGACATTATTTCGGATATTACGGATTTGTCTCTTATTACGTCTCGTCTTGCACTAAGTGAAGAATTGTGTTTGTGCACATACATATGAACTTCCCAGCAAGCCGACAAGTGATGGTTCTCCAACGTAAGGTCGGGCATGAAACTTGCAGTCTCTCGCCACGAAAATTAAGCAGCCACGTTTATTTGAGAAATGCCGCGAAATAGCTCCCAGAATGTAGTGTGTCCGACTTTGGTATATTATTTGGAACCAGGGGCATAACTAGGATTTTTACACCCGTTGTCAGCAATAACAATGGCCGCCTCTGACAGAAATTACAGACTTTTAAAAAATCACAGTTATGTATTTGTTTTTCTTTTATTTATCCAAATAATTTAAAATCTGTTGAGCATAGAAAATCAAATTTTTTCACTTAAAATATTAATTTTTCCGCCCCTTGGACTCTGCTGTCCGGGACAGCCACACCACTCGCGCTACCTTAGCTACGCCCATGTTTGGAATGACAAAGAAGAATTAGTATGAGGTCTTGAAAAGGAGGGTAAGTACTATGGACTGCATTTATCTGGCTCAGAATGACGTCCTGCGAAATGTTCTTGTGAATACTCTCATGACATATTAGGCGCCAGAAAGTGACGACAGTTCGTTGTCTAAGTGGACTTCTGTACAGACCTGGTGATTTATGTTACGTGTTTTGTTGCTCAGTTGGTATAGTGACTAGGCTACGGGATGGACTACCTAGAAATCGGGGTTTGATTCCCCGCGTAAAAAAGATAATTTATCTGCACCATAATGTCCGGAGCAAGTATGGGGCCCACCTGCTTTTATATCCAGTTTGTGCTGGTTTCTGTTTCCCCGGGAATAAAGCTGCCGAGGGGTGACGTTAATCATACGCCTCCATCTGGTACCGGCGTTCTAAATGAGTGTAGTTCTACCTCCACTCTCCCATACGCTTCGATGGCGTGGTACTTAATTAAGTACGGTGGCAAATTTAGGATTCTTAAGGGGATTCATCTCGTTGTATTGTTGAAACAAAAATAGATCAATAATCAACCGTCAACTAAAACTACTTATAATTTATTATATTATATTATATTTATGTATGCAACCTGAAGATGGCTTCAATGTAAGCTGAACTATGTAGCTAATATAATAAGAAAATAAAATATAAAAAATAGTATTTGAGGGTTGGTTATTGATTTCATTTTACGTCCGTTGTTACCTATATAAGATCAGAAATATTGAAACTCTATTTAAATATATTTTTCGTTATTGTAAATATTTAGCGACATATAAAAGTGGATGTTTTATGGCTCTTAAACAGTAGACATTATGAAACCAATAGTGTAATTAGCTTTAGAAGAACGAATATATTTGTGAAATCAATTAACTTGAAATTGAATGAACTACGCACGGTGGTAAACAACATATTTAGGACATACACTTACTTAATTGAAGTACAACTGTGCACTCTTATCTTTGTTAGAATACTATAAAACAAATTTTATTGCTTTTGAGGAAATCGCTTTCATGTATGCTGCTGAAAGGTGAAAGAAGTTAGAACTGAAGATAAGCAGACGCCGCGGTGCGCGGTAACTGGCTTCACGTTCCAAACATTTCCTGACGATACGGAAGGAGCGACTAGCTCCTCTGAGCCAAGCATGCGCTTTAAATGTCTAAATTCGTGGCGGAACTGAAAATATCCGCCAGCGAAGTATCTTGCGTCTTCTATTTCCTTGTACAATTCTCATTGCTTTCAACTCACTTCGTACAGTATGATATAGAAATGTCTTCACAGTGCATCCACAGTTCCTTCTGCGATTTTAATATATTATGCAAGTTACACACAAGAAATGTTTTTGGAATCGGGACCTGTGGGTTCCCTTACACGGTTTTTGTTGTTGAAGAAATTCATTTAAGACGATCATTTCTGCCGACTTTTTCCATTCCTGATTGATACTCGTGGCGAACAAATTTAAAACTAGAACCGGAATTATGCTGTCTCAAATGAAGGTTTTAGTTGTTGACCTCTATTGCTGCACGCAAATAATAGGCTGAAATTGAAACAATGTTTGTTGGGTCCGTTGTAGGTTACTGTTACCTTTAAAAGGGCAAAATCACTTTCTTCAACATTCTTAGAATTCATCATTCACGAAGTTGTAATATTCAGCTGTGGGTAACATATGAATTTGAAGCACATTTTAAATAACCTACGAATCAGTGTACTTGAAATTCGTACTTTATCACAAAAGTAATGTGTTTTTACTTTCTATACGGGCACAAAATTACATAGTTTTGGAGTGACTGTTGCAATAATTCGCTTTTTTAAGAGTTTCGAATCCTTACAGAGCTCCTATTACAATAGTACTGTCCGTTCTCACTTCCATCTTTCTGTCTTGCTCTCTGTCTGTCTGGCTGGCTGTGTGTCTCTCTGTGTCTGTCTGTCTGTATTCATATCACTAACCCAGGAGTCCCATGAAGTTTTTATCGGAAAATTTTATGAAAGATCACACATAAAATTTTAATTTAGATCGTACAATTGTAGCGACAATTTTACCGGAAGAACCTCAAATATTTTTTGCGCACGAGGGGTGATGCCCTTGTTTTGCACATATAAAAATGTTTACCAATCTCAAATACAGTATCGTTACTAGGGCTGGGAGAGCAGCAGATTGCAGCATCAGACTTGTAGAGGAGCAGACGTGCCATGTTATACGTACGTCAATTTATTCTTACACTTTTGAATGTATATTTTGTTGTCCGAAATAATTGTTATATTTGCTGGCCAGAGTAAGTATCCACATAAACTACTTCAATTAAATGTTTCAAATTGGCGGTCACAAAATGTATTGCTTTATGTTTCATTCACTTACAAAATTTTTTTACACTTACTCGTATTTACTACATGTTTACGTCACCATTGCACATTCTTCGGGTGAAATAATGTGATCTTGTTACATATTTTTGAATACAGTCGCTGTTCGAATTAGTTAATATGTTCTAAATCTAATTTTTATCTTTAATTCAATACGTTGTGTTTAGAATAATTTGTGATGAGATAATAGATATTTACTTTGAGGATGGTGCGATTCCACCGAAACATGTGATGAGTATAAGTAAGCAAATAATTTACACAATAGCTTTTGTGTTGTTGAAACATGTAGTCATAAATTGAGAAAAATGGGAGATAAAAAGGGAATAAGGCACTAACTTAAAAGCTTTTTAAAGGACACCTGTCTCCTATCATTCTTGTATCCAAACATCACACATGACGTCGTAAGTGTTGTATCAGACCATCGTAATGTGTGTTTCAGTACCCAGCATTGAGGGTCCGGTATTCAACATCACCAGGGTGAACAGATTGCATATGGGAGCGTATCTCTGCATCGCAACAAATGGTGTTCCGCCAACAGTGAGCAAAAGAATCATGCTCATAGTGCATTGTAAGTTTCCGTCTACATTTCCATGACTTACCACGTAATAGTGCCTGAAATTTGTCACATACGATCTCGAGGTTTTACTTATTTTCTCATCGTAAATGAAAAAAGTAGTTTCATACGGTAACTGTAGATGTAAGTGTGTATGCGGCCTATTCACACAGCAGCATAATTCCTTCACTTAACTGAATGTTTTACTTTCTGTTCCTTTTAAAGTGAAACGTATGTGTATATTCTTCTTAACCGCATCTCTTTATTTTACATACTGGAAAAGGGAGTTTTGGTTGCCCAGTACTTAATTTTTAAAACTTATGTTTATGCATAACTTCGATTAAACATATGGATTATTTCTAATCGCACTCCAGTGACAGAAATTCCGCAGCCGTTTGAACTACCTACGAGTAGATATGCTGGAATCATTCTCCATTACCGTCCCCTACAACGTAGGCCTATATTTCTTCTGCAAGGCTTTCTATACAGAAATTAAAATGAATTTTCTGAGTAAGAGATATTTAGGTTATTTAACTGCCTAATTTCTAATTACTGTCAGACGACTTTTCTAGGATTGTGATAAAATAAGCAATAAATACCTGTTTAAAATATGAAAATTATTCTTTTATACACTAGTTTTATTTCCAACTACTGCACAAAGATATTTTTGCACTCCTGCATATTTGAGCTACCTGTTGTAGCCATTGTCCGGGGGCTATATGATAATAAAGACACAAGCAGCCTATAATATGTCAGTAAAGGGTAAACATATATACATCAGAATTATACAACATTCAATTGATGTTCAGTACTACGAAAAGTTATTCAGATTTAAATACAGGCATTGAAATGTAAAATGTAAGAATGCAGAAAGCTGTCTTCAAACATCTTACAGTATTAGATATCTCCCGCAAGGTGAATTTTATGTTGTCCATACCGAGCACGTGAAGTCACTAAAATTACGCACAAACACACCAACGCGTGCACAGAGTTTCAGTAAAATCTTAGTGAAAGATATCAGTTTTCAACTCGACATGTTTCGGTGCTCTGTGGCACCATCGTCAGGGGTAAAAATAAAGACATAAAAACACTGAACGTTGGAACACCAGATGGTCGGATGCAGCCATGTTCGAAACAATGTCACTTCAATTTCCGGACTTTTTTGATGGAAAGCAGATAATGTCTTGTATATCCTGCAAGGTGTTTCGAGGCAGGTTTCTACATTCTGACATTTTGCGTTTTAATACTTGTGTTTTAATCCGAACAGTTTTTCCTAATATTGTACATCAACTGAATATTGTGTAATGCTGATATATATACATGTACAATTTACTGACATATGATCCGCTGCTTGTGTGTTTATAATCTTATAGTCCCCTAATGGTGGCTACAGTAGGTACGCGAAACATATAGGAGCGTAGAAACTGGCTTTGTGCAGTAGTTTGAAATGAAACCAGTGTGTAGAAGACAATTGCACCGAGTATGTGTAACATTAAATACTTTTTTTTTAATATATTTTAACTGGCCGCGTTATTCGTTTGCAAGTCACTGTGTTGAGGCTTAGAACCGTGAAGTTTGTATGGCTCTTACGAGGTCACTGTGGACAATGGGTTGGACTAAAGCAGGGCAGCATGTTACCCACTTCAGGGACTTGTAACCCATGAGCAAATAACAAGTTCATTACACACTGTACAATTAACATGCACACTCCAGTAACTGTTATTGTCTTATTGACTGTAGTTCCTCCGATGATTTGGATCCAGAATCAACTGGTTGGAGCACAAGAGGGTCAGCAAATGACACTTGAATGTCACTCAGAAGCCTATCCTAAGTCAATCAACTACTGGACTAGAGACAAAGGGGAAATCATATCACAAGGTAAGATGTACTGACAAAGCTCAGTACTTAAAACGTAGGTTGATGGACTAGTTGAGAATGTCACCACATTTTTTGATTCACATAGTGTTCAAGATCAATAGATTTGTGTTGCAATCCTTTTCATTCTTCAAATATATTATTAACCCTTTGAAGCCCAGTGGTTACTATATGTACCGCCAGGTTTAACACTAAAAACTATGCATTTTGTCCACACAGTGTACTTGTATGTAGGCGTTTTCTCAAGGTTGCTAAATAAATAGCCACTATTTCTGTACACAGCATTCAGAACTGGTCTCTTTAGTGGAAGAAAACTGTGTTGCCTGTGGGTTACGAACTGAATGTTTACGTATAATGCAGATTAAGTTTATTTTTAATCTGGTTATGGGTGTTGGGTAGGTTCGGGTTAGCTCGACACCAAGACAAATAAGAGCATGCGAAATTGCACAAGCATCCCTTCCTGACAAAAACAAGATGTCTAGTTTACTGGAGGAAGCCAGGTATGCAGGACGAATTCGAGTATCTTGTTAGCTCGTACACTTGCTTTAATGGAGAATAACGGGACACTTTGGTGATACGAACTGGAATTCGATTACACTTCGCTCCCTTGCAGGTTGAGGTAGAGCCGTAAAACATGGCGATCCAAGCTTTTACGATCAAAAACTTCATCTGTTTTTATGATACAGCTCAAGATAGAATTCCGGTGACACTCGATCGCCGGTGGGTTACACAGTAGTGACCTTAATTTTCATTCCTTATGTATGTTGGAATAGAACACGACAAGTAATCCAATTTCAGCTAAACTGCATTTTAAAGAGAGTGGAGAAAATTTGTTTTATCTCATATTGGGACATTTTCCAGTACTTGATTCTATGTTATGGCAGATACGACGTGCTGCAGGCATATGAGAAGAGAAACTGTAGACCTATTTTCTGAGATAAGAACTAATGTTTCTGTGTCAACCCGGTGAACTGAGTTCTCTTTTAACCTTTCTTGCAACACAATGGGCAATCAAATGAGGCCGACTGAACTCATAACATGCTTCTGTCCTGACACTTGAACAAACTCTAATGAAATTTTTGAACATGTTCAGAAGCTGTACGCGTAGCATAATAGTTGCAGCCCTTTCTCTCTCCTTTAGTTTGTGCAAAAGGAATGAATATCTGAATTTTAATAAAGTAAGAATTGTAACTTGACGTTATACTATAGCATATTATACCTAAACAATTTAGATCTATAAATTTACGTACCAGGAAGCTTCTTTTAATTATTGTCAAAAATAAGGGGCTTCAGTAATTTTCGTATCTGTCCGAAAGACCTGTGTTGACCGTTGAACGTAGCAGCTTAAAAATGGGCGTCTATTGTAAAATTCTGGGGCATTCTTCCTATTCTCTTTGATTAGGCCTGTACTGAAAATTGTAAGGCTTAAGGGAAATGTATATTAGACGTAAATTTGTGGTTCGTTTTCCTATAAACGTCGACTCGTACTGCCAGCATTTTTCGCTTCGACAATATTTGCGGTTTTACCTTCAAGGTTCCTGCAGAAACGCGTTTCTTCATGTAAAGCGTCCGTTTTCATCAGTCTGACTGCAATAAAAAGAATTCAGTAAAACCTGCTTATTCTAAATTTCGGGGAAGTCCGCGCGGCCTTTCTCTGATTGTGACACCGAGACAGACATATAGACAGTCACGATGAATCTAATAGGTGTTGTTTTGAAATTTATATTTTGAACCTTGCAAATATCAGAAATTTCTTAAAAGGATTTGTGTCTAATAAGATTTTATAGTTACAATTATGACGTATAACATTATTACCCATTAGGTTTAAATCTGTGTTTTATTAAAGAAAATGAACACTGTGTCATAATTATTACTTATTATTATTATTATTATTATTATTATTATTATTACTCAGGAATTAGGTACATACCGGTTGTAAGAAACCAAAAAATAATTTCAAGTTTATTGATTACGCGTGTCATTGAAACAGATGAAGTACGTAACAAATCGAGTACATGAGGTTTCCGCTACCGGGCCCAAAGATAAATGACAGTGAAATGTCCTGAAGTGAATCACAGAGTTGCCTTTTGAATAAATGACCACCGCTCCAAACTTCAGCGTTTGTGAAAAGGAGAGACAAACACTTCTTGAGAGAGGAAGAAACTGCTGTAGAAACTTTCGAACAATAGTGTGATGAAGTTGCCATTAAATCCAAGCTTCATCAGGCATTGTACTATGTAGAAGCTGAAACTAGACTTCAGTTCAAATCACCAGGCAGTTAACATGTTTTAGTTTAGCGTATTATACGTTACAGGCGTATATCTTCCTGATGAACCTTTAACCTATATTAAAATAAAGTGGCATATAAAAATTTCTTATCGTTAGATTTATATTCAGTCGAATATTATGACTAATGTGGCGAATATTAAGGAACTGGATATAATTATAAAACAGAACACTTTACTGTTCTTCATTTTTATCATAATGTTTTCCCTTATATTTAGATTAACTGGTTAAACGTTAACTAACTGTTTGCATGGTTCGAGGCATTCCTTAAAATGTTTGTGTTTTTCACCTGGCCGAGCAACTCCGTTAGCTTTGAAACACAAACTTTTCATTTGGTTTTCCCCAAAAATCTGCCACTGAGGGACATTTTGTTGCAGTTAATTACAATCTACAACACCATACCGTGCTATCTGAGAAATGTTTTAATTTAACACTCCCTTGTAAACCCAATTTACCAAATGGGGCGTCTTTATACGATATTTCCAGATAAAATCATGTACGCAGTATAGGCCTATATTTTAATACATTTATCCTGTCCCCATGTAAGCTACAGAGTCCAGTTTTCTATGTTTCCCTGTCATCTGCACAGTACTTACAGGGAAAGAAAGAAAAAAGAAAGAAAATGGTTTAAACGACACAGTGTTATGTCCTTATTTTCCTAAGAAGAAAAGAATTACACGCAGTGAAGGAAGTTTCCTTGAACTTTACTTAAATCTAGCTACTCAATTAGCATTTTTACGAGAAATTCTGGAGTGAATGATATTAGGGTTTTTCGTGCGTGGTCTAAAGTCACAGGCGATGCTACATGCAACATTTTATGGCGTGGCTAATGCATTGTTACCTGCTGTAGAGAAATGCTAACTAAGATAGTCAAATATACCGTTTAAAATCAACATTGAAATTATGTTTCTTGAAAAATAATTACATGATAGAAGGGCTGTATAAAGGTGTGTATAAAATAGTACCTCATTTGAATTATGACTTCTAATTTATGCGATCACTGCTGTACATCAGTTTAAACGAGTTAAAGTCCATAAATTTGACTGCTGAGAACGTGGCTTGAGGTAAACAAGTTCATCACCGACAAATTGCACAGATTCCTGAACATACGGCACTCGTACATGTTTCGGCTACTGCCTGTAGCCTTCTTCATGGAGGATCAATACTTAAAGACGTATACATCATTATTGTACAGCTTGCCAGTTGTAAATGGTAAAGTACATATAGTGTCAATATGCTACTGAAACATCAGTTTATATTGTAATATTAAAATTTGTAAAATTATTACGATACATTTATTAAAATCTGTTGCATCCAGAGGCCTTGAAGTAGTGAAATCTCTTCGAGTTTAATCGTGTGGTGAATCCTGTGTGTTGGCACCCTGTGTATACTCCGTGAACGATCATTCTATTTTCCTGATTCCTTCCAGGCATATGCTCTGCTCTCCTTCAAATTAGACCTTGCTTTCTTCTTTCCATATTCTTGTAATTTATTTATTCTTAACAAATTATCTCTCCATTTGATTCCATACAACCTGAGCTACTGGAAAATTCGGTAAATATAATAAATGTAACTCCGTGGAGTTGTATGTTGCTTTTCATTAAATACATAAAACACTTATGTGCCTTTGCACTATGTTTTTTTGCCCAATAAAAAAATGTATTTAGTAAAAAGTTCGAACAAATGGAATATATATGTGCTAAGGAGTTAAAAATCTCGCAAAATGAAAAAAAGGACACATCAAGCACCTACTCGTAGTTATAATTTTGGTACGCTCTGCTAATTTCCATTCTTCAACAGATTATCATTTCTGCGATCTTCAGTTAACGCGAGAGCTGATTGCCCTTGCCACAGTGGCGTCTTTACTTCAGTTCAGCCGCATCGACCGTCCGTCTTTCGATTGCTGCCCTATGAATTCTTCATTAGGAGCAGCCGTAGTGAATGTAGACGGGAGGAGTTTCCCATTAGTCTCCATGTCCCACTGTCTTCTCCACACTCTCTCTTACACAAATTCTCTGCACCTAACCGCACCCGGTCAATTCATCCGTGAACCCGCGAATAAGTTTCCTCCGGGGCTTCTTGTGTCAGTAAAACGCAGTTTTCCGCTGCTAGTAGCTCGTTTGAAATATTCATTGTGTCTCTGGAAGGTCGGGCAATATCCATCTCTGCTGATAGGAAACAACGGCGTTCACCTTCTTAAAAGAGAGTTAAATCAGTGTACTGTAAGGGGCTTCGTAACCCTTCACACTTGGTCTCTCTGTTTGATGTAATCCTTTGCAGAGGAATAAGTTCGTACAGTAGCATGTGGGCTTGTGCTATAAACCCAGTGCCATGAAGGTAACCTACAGAAAGACACTGCAACTGACCGCTTGAGTGGACGATGGTAGCCGTGAGTCAGCCAAGCTTCCACCAGGATCTTAACGTAAATTAATTACATTCTATGTCCAGTTGGTCTTGCATTCGGACTTGCAGTTATTAACAGACTTATCTTCGATTATATCGGTGAAACTCTTTCATTATGTACCGTATTGTTACTAATAGTTTAAGTATTCGTTAATTGTTGGGGCATTCCTGGGCTGTCGTGCATGCAAATTGTCTAGAAATAATTTTACGAATTGCGTAAATTTCTTAGTCACTCGCTGTATTACTCTTATTGTTTCTGTAGGTGGGTCTTATAATTATTATTTTGGTTCGTAGTTGAAAATCTGTTTGCTGTAAGAACCTGTTGTTTCAACGGAATTATGGAACGTTCCGTACTTACGAAATTTTTGTTGTTATTATTGTTAATACGCTCTAGAATACTTGGTAAGATGCGTATTAATACAAAATATTATTTCTCGTCTCTGAAACTTGTAGTCTGTTCTTTTCGATAATTGTAAACGTCTAGTGTTCAGATTGGTTGTAGTAAATCCCACTGAATGCTTCAGATATCAGCTTGCGTCTTTTTACGTTCTTGGCCCACTAGCCGAATCGCAGTAAACTCCACAATGAATTACAGAACGGCGTGAAAAGGACTGATGTATTTGTAGACGGTTTCTGAACAACACTAACAAATGGAATATGTAAAAAATAAGCTTATAGATAAGAGATCTTGGATTTTGAGTTTATCGCACAAAGTATTTAAAATCTCTCACCAAAGTAAAATTTTCCCTTGTAAAATTAGTGTATTTTCTTAGCGGTTAGTGATGGCCGTACTGTTCATAAAAGGTAAAGCAGTCCCATTACAGACCTGTACAGGCCCTGAGGGTTCCAGGAGGTCGAGGCTCCCAGATTTCTAGACAATCGGCACATGAAGGTGGTAGGTTGTCAGCCATACGCACTGGCCGCGTTTACCCCCCAGGAAATATTCCTGGTACTCATTTCTGTTAGAGGCTGAGTCGACCCCAGGGCCATAGTGCGACCGACAGGATTATGCCTATGAAAAAAGCCAATGGCACTGCGCTACAAACCGGCGACCTGCCGGTTTGTAGCGCAGTGCCTCAACCAACTGCGCCACCGCGGCCCCTGGCCGTACTGTTCATATTAACTCTTTTTTATAGTACGAAATATAAGACTCTGCTGAATATTAAACCTCGTTTTATCTACAATAATGTATTAAGCTCATGTTTACAACGTATCACTACCAAATTTCATTTATTTGAAGCACTTGCTGTTATCGACATTTACAGCTAAGCTGTGTCTTTGGCTAGACCCCTAGCTACATAAGCGTGGCTTGTTCTTTCACTGCGGCTGTATTTCAGCATACCGTAGATGGTGAATTGTCTTGAATTATAAATTCGGAGGGCTTAGGGAGAAGGTCGCAGAGTCCTGCTTGAGATGTAAAGCCTCTAGCAATCTCCTGAAATGACTAATTGAAACCACGAAGAATGTTACTCAGCCCCACCGTTCTTAGCTGTGACTCGAATTGTTTACCTGGAAACTTGT
>BLKM01011093.1:3126444-3333951 GCA_013340265.1 Coptotermes formosanus | reverse complement strand
ACATACACACATACAAACATACATACACACACACACATACATACATACATACATACATACATACATACATACACACACACATACATACATACATACATACATACGTACATACATACATACATACATACATACATACATACATACATACATACTTACATACATACATACATACATACATACATACATACATACATACATACATACATACATACATACATACATACATACATACATACAATGTACATCTTGTCAAAGATTACTTAATGTCGTGATATCTAAACAGCCGGTCAGTATTTTGCTGTGTTTAAGAGAACATTGTTTAGTGTAATGTAAGATGCAACAATAACAACATTTCTTTACGTTGTGCATAATGTATTATTTTATTAGTCTTTATTTCTCTTTGTTTTATTATATATTTTGTATTACTTTACTTAATTATAGGCACCTTGGCCGTGAGAGACATGTTTTAGGAGGCCAATACAATGTATCGACACTGATCCGTGCGTCAAAGAGTCCAGTGTTCTTACGTAAGATGGCTAATGTAGTAAAATTTGAATACTGTAAACAATTTGAAAACAAAAAGTGTCGTAATTTTACTGATATATACTTACTGGCAAACTGAGCAACACATCACTTTAGCATTTAAAATGAGCATTTAAAATACGAAGATTGTTACAGATTAATATAATATGACGGACAATGTTAGAGTTTGCGTGTCACAAATATTCTAACTTGTGCTGTCACACAAACCCATGCGCAACTGCGGCAATATAAATCACTTAAATCCTTTACCGAAATTTGTGATCAAAACCAATATCCTTGCTTGTTCCGCGTTTACAGATCAAATTTTCAGGTCATTTTGCATGTAAGTGTGAAATTACGTAATATAATAGGCCAAAGTTCTACTTCGGGTAGGAATTTTCATCGTTAAAAGGATGAAGGTAGTTGTACTCGTCGGTAGTTGCAAACACCGATTCGCAGACGATTTCAGTATTTGTTTTGAAATGAAATATTTCAGCTTTCTGTAGCATACCAAGCAGAATTAAATGTACGCGTGTATTTTAGGTTTTTAATATAAAAATTTATTACAATGGGATTACATTTCTAAGACTGCACCCTTTTCTTTAAGGAATAAACTTCTGTCTTCGGAGATGGTTCCAGTCTCCATCAGCACTACCTAATCATGTAGAAGATATTAGTTGCCATCAAGTAAGAATGCGTATGGCCGACAGTAGAACGTTGTTTTATAGGCGGTAATATATATGAAGGTTTTATGGCGTCTAAATTTAATTTCATCTTCTCCGGCTGTCAGTTGAGTCAGTGTGGCATAAAAGTCACAAATTTCGGAGAGAGTTATCCATTGTCTTCAGTCCCTTCGGGCTTGTTGCAGATATCCCTAACCTGGATCCGAATTTTTCGTATATACGCTTACGTATACACATACATACTCCAAACGCAAAAATTACAGTTTGATCTAAGATTATGGACAGCGACACGGAGAGTAAAGTATCTGTGAATGTACGCCCTTATGTAAAGAAATGTATAGTTATTTTTTTCAAGATTGTTGCTAATACTGGCGTTACTTCCACTTATACATCAGTATTAAATGAATTCCTCTCTTCGTCTGTTATTAATTTATTTTTTCAGCACCTCATTCTTCCAAACTCTAGTCAACACAGTAAGTGTAAATTACATTCATAATTTTTGGTACTATGCTAAGCAAGACTATAGATTTTTCTCTTTATTTGGCAAGTATGTCAATTTGTTTGTTGATTAGTACATAGTAAATATGGTTTATGTGTTCTGGTATCAGCTTCCATGTGAAGGGATAGAGAATTCGCATTACTTGGAAGCGCTGTTAAATGTGGTCCTAACTGCATAGCCCCTTACTTCTAAGGGGGCCTATATTTTCGGTCATGTAATAGAACGAAAATTCTCACGCGTCCTAAGCAGCTATATTTTTATATGTATTAAATGTTCGTGCTTCATTATTATTCACCAGGTGATAAATATGAACCAGTCTTGCTGGACAACGCGTATAAGGTGCACATGAAGCTGACAATTCGCTCAGTTGGCCCCTCAGACTTCGGTTCCTACAAATGTGTATCCAAGAATTCTCTCGGGGATACGGATGGCAGCATCAAGCTGTATCGTGAGTATATGTTTGTAAACTGTTTCCGACAACTTCTCCCTGTCTTAAGTATTAAATATTACGAGTGTGCAGCTGTAATCTTGCCTTAGCTATGCGGTAGGCAAGTCGCATTTTTATGTGCCGTATTGCATTGTCATCTGTCGCCTGTCTGGCTGTACCATATTTTTGCACCTTATCTTACAGAAGGCAAGATTTTCGGAAAAAATTGTAATGAACATAATATGTGTGCTTTGATTTTCTCTACAACTTCTGGCTCAAACATTTTTATTCTAAGAAGAATCCAGCGATATATTATCATAAATTTACAAGGGTCTTCATGTAAAGCACCCGTCAGTCTTATCGGATTGTAATCAAAATTGACTCTTCTTGACAAATTTTCGAAAAGTCAAATATGATTTTTCATGAAAGTCCGTCCTGTGGAATCGAGTTGTTACACGCTCACAGACAGAGGGACGGACGGACGGACAGACATGGCTAAGCTTATTGTCGCTTCTCGCAATTTTGCGGACTCCCCTACCAGTGGGTGGTAATACGTTAATACTTGAGAGCGGATATGTAAGCGGAACCTTGTATGTAGCTGATGATCTCGCCCAAGTGTCTGTTATGACATTCATTTCAGACGATTACGATTCAAATGCTTTTATTTCAGAGAAATAATATCATTATTTGATATTATTTACTAAACTAAATTTAGAAAATTACGTACTCTTGCCTTACCACGGAAATCACATAAGTCGCGCGTTTCGTGTTCTTTCATTTGGTTATATTTCACTACTGTGTCAAATTGTATGTTGCTTCCAGGCCATATTTCTTTGTTTGCATAGAAGACAGAGTGTTTCCCAGAAAAGAAGATGCGTTCGTATACCTTATGTTCTGTGACTGTAAACGCGATCGATATGATTTTTCTTATTGGTCCTTCGGGACATGAAATTATTTCCGCCACAAGAAGGTGACATGCCTGCAAGTGCTGACTGACCGTCCCGCCACACAGCACTGCCAAGTCGTTGTTCGCCTGACAAGGCGATTGGGAAGAAATGGTACTTATATTCAGGAGCTGAATTTGCTTCTATTGTTTCCAACTTCTTCCGTTCGGTGTGACTATTTGAATAATTTATCTACTGCAAGTCCAGAAATCTAAGAGGAGTAACACGCTGAAGTAACACGCTGAAGTAACACGCTGAAGTAACACATTACTTCCACTGCTACAGACGGTCACGATCCGGCTTGACCACATCTGTTGCTTGAGGAAAACTTCTATTTATTCTGAAATACTAATAAAGGAGTTCTGTGGGGAGCTAAAGTAGCCCGTTCCCTGCTGATCAGTTTTTTTAGAACACATTAAATATTCTGCCTTCTCATTTACATCCTGTATGTCTCACTGGAGAAAGAAATCACAAAACCAATATCGTTTATGGGTACATTTCAGTAATAACACTGCCGGTAACAGAAGTGAAAACAAATGTGTTTTTTCTTCTTCAACGATTTGTGGAAAACTTAATCAAAAGAACTGTGATCCAAGGTTAGTTATTTAAATGGCAATTTAGGCCTTATTTGCTGAAGGTAAAATAAAGAGAAATATTTAAACTCCTGTGTGTTCAATGGGAGTTTGTTTCTTGGTTTATTTAACAACACTTCCTTTTGTGTGGCATCGATACTAGGATCTTGATTAAAGGCTGAACTTTGAAATTATCTGTTGTGATAACATTCAGCTTTGTTCTTTTGTTATGTTAACTGGCAAGGATTAAGAGCCAGGGGTAGAGCAGTCGGTACAGCGACTAGGGTAAGGTCTGGATGTGCTGGAAATCAAATTCCTGTCACAGGAAATTTTCTCACCTCCAAACGCGTCCAGACCATCTCTGGCACCCACACAGCCCCACTTCAATGTGTACCGGCTTTCTTTCCCCGTGGGTAAAACGACCGGAGGGCGACGTTGACCACTCACATCCACCTAGCGTCGAGGCTGAGAATGAGTGGAGCTGCGTCTGTTTCCCCTGTATGCCTGCATGGCATGTACGCGGCAATTGAACCTTGTTTGCCTTTACTGGCAGTCTTACTTATGCATTTTAAAATACCAAAAATAAATATGCTATGTGTAAGAACCTGAAAGTTGAAGGAAAGAATAATAATAAAAATAACAATAATAAACTATTGGCTACTACTGAGATTTTCCACTTCAAACGCGTGAGTAACGTTCATAGTTAAATGTCGTTTGGGATTTCTCCTTAACTCAGGAATTTGTCAGTAATCCTCACAATGTATGTAGGTAGGAAGAAATGCCATTTTGATTACTCTGTGCATGTTTCAAATTCTGGGTTTGATTTCTAGTACTTCGACTCTGTTTCGTCTATGTGTATACGGACGACTGGTCTTTCATCTCCAGCTACGTACAAAGGATAAGTGCTGAAAATAATGTAGCATTGCTGGAAATTTTGCAGCACTTGTAGGAATCTTTAGATTTGTCAGTGATCTAATAAACGGAATTTTGGTTTTTCAGGTATACCTTCTCCTTCGACATCTCCACATTCTCTAACAGTGACAACACAATCAAATTTTTTAATAGATCAAGGTGCGTATCATGAGAGTATCTTTTTTTTTACTTTTTACAGAACATGGAGTGGCAGATCCAGTGCATTTTGTGTGCTTTTTGCTTATTAGCGTCACCTTCACTGCTGCCCATAATCACAACGGCATCTACGAAATAAAGTAGCTTTTCTATTTCTCTCATTTGGGGTTATCATATTATAAAAAGATCCCTCGCTGACAATTAGAAAGGCTTTAAATGAAACACAATGACTACTGAAAGTAAATTTCTGATAATATTTTATAAATTAAACAACCTGATATGTCACATTGAGTGTTGTAAACAATCCTAAAGGAGCATGTAAAATTTATTTTCTAATAATCTTTGTAATAAATGGAAATATCTTGCTATTACATCAAACTCTTCTTCTGTAAGTCTTCATTGTTTCTTCTGTATCAGGGAGAAGAAATAAAGAATACGAATTTTTTAACGGGTAATTTAAAAAAAGTTACACCTCTTTATTTCTTGTTATTCACAACTGGTGTCTCAGTTCTCTCTCTCTCTCTCTCTCTCTCAGATAAGTCATCCCATGGACACCAAAAGGACCATGATTATCCTGGATCCTACCAGCAGGAGACAAACGAGATTATGGATAAGTCAGATCCAGGGAAAGTTACACGAGATAGAGGTTGGCTGACTTTTATAATTTAGTATATCATTCTTCGTCGTATTTTCGCAGAAACTGCCATTGAATCTTGTATTTAATATTCTCTATAGGTTTCTCGAAAACATAAGGGGAATTACACATTCACATAGCCACATCTTTAGAGTTACTAGAGTGATTTAGTTTACGAGACTCCACTCCTTTAATTTTTACTGGACTAACGTTTTCAGTTACGAGAGTGCACGTTAATCTGTCAGTCTTGTATTCACTGATAACTGCTTGGAGCAGAGTCCTTCCTGAGAAACTAACAAGTACTAAGCTAGGCAAGATACTCCTCGAATTTTATGGAGACTGAAGGTTCATTACCGCATTCACAACAGCCCGCCACCTTTCCCTGTCCTCAGCCGCAGCAATCCAATCAATACCGCTGCATCCAGCTTCTTGAAGATGCCTTCTAATATTATCCTCCAACCTACTCCTGGATCTTTGGTCTCCTTCTATCATATCGTCCCCCCCAAAACCCTGTATGCACTTCTACTGTCCCCATAGGTGCCACATGCCCGGCCCATTTCATTCTTCTCGATTTGATCACGCGAAAAGTATACGGTAGGGAGTACACAGCCTTTTCCACTCCCCTGTTTGCTTGTCCCACTTAGGCCCAAATATCTTCTCAGCACCCTATTCTTAAGACTGCACTACAAGCCGGAATGTCGCGGGTTCTATTTCCGATGGTGTCATGGGAATTTTTATTGACACAATCTTTCAGGCCGCATTGTGGTCCTGGGGCTGACTCAGCCTCTAAAATAAATGAGCACCAGGAATATTTACTGGGCGTAAAGGTGGCCGGTGCGTAGGACTGACAACCTTATCACTTTCATGTACCGACTCTCATGAAATCTGGGAGCCTCTGAACGGTAAGGGCCAGCCCATGCCTGTAATTTGATACCTTCACTTTTACCCTATTCTCGAACACCCTCGGTCTATGTCCCTCAACACAGTACTATATTATTACCTTCATAATTAGCTATTAATCTCCAAACAATGACAAGCATATTTTATATACGCTTTAAGCCTCTCTTAAAATTTTCGGTGTGCAACCATATATATTTTAAAATTCTTATTGACTCTTCCTTAAGTATTTTGTGTTAATATTCATCACTCTCCTTATCTAAGAAGGACGCCTGAGTTAAACATAAAGCCGAAATGAGGATTATAACAGAAATTTAAAGTTTTATATCACTGTCAGTATTGAAAATTTTAGCCAAGCAAATGAGTTATTTTCATGTTTTTCTTCGATTTTCCGAATCCTTCGCTTTCAGAATCTATAGTACAAGATTTTCCATTCGAAATTGATTAACGTTTGTAGGTTTCCAGTTTTTATCATAATGAATAAAGGAGTAAGTGAAACAGGAATTTTGGGAAATGTGACTGTTTCCAGGCTCGAATCGTTGCGTCCTGAAGGAAAGCAACTGCGAAGAGAGTTGTGAGTATTTAAAACTTGTAACGAGATATTACAGGATGAATAAATTTTTAAAAAATCTATGAGCCACCTAAAATTTCTAGACACGAGAAAAGTGACACAAAACCAGTTCCACACAGAGGACCCACAGATATTAAGCGCCACCATAAGAAATTTAGTCCCTGCACCTGGGGTTTGTACAGTACTGGGATATTGTTCAAATTAGAGTCATGTGGTCGGCAGACAGAACACATAGCATTCAGTTTAGATGAGTTCTGTCAGATTCAAAACAAGCTACGGAACAAATCCGAAATCTAATTTGACAGTTTGGCGGGCAACGTATAATGTCACTTTCTTTCGTGATTCTTCTTTTGCAGATTTTTCAGTGTATAAAAAGGTAAGGGTGTAAAGTACGCCTTATATTTACTTTTTCTGTATTTTTTTGGCGTACTGTGCAATAATTTCATTACATTAAATTCTTTATTATTAGTATGTTTACACAACAGCTAAACAGCTAGATCATACGTCTCTGCGGTCTGCGTGTTTAACATTCCTGGTTTATATGGTTAAGATCATATTTACACGTGTTTAACCTCATGTTTCTTGGAGTAACTACAAAAATTACCATTTCCTACCATTTGGTTTCTTCTTTTTTGCAGGTGTTGCCTCAGATCAGAAAGTAAGAGGAAGGCTTCAGGCTAACTCGAATCCTTCTTCCTCGGCTCCCGAAAATGTATTCACCTCCCAAATGTTCATCTTATTGATGGTCACCATAGTCCGGCCACATGTGCAGGCACTCTTCCCAGCCTAAACACACGGATCTTCCTAGAACAAATTGTTCGTTACAAAATTTCCTTCGTGGTTGTGTTTTGATATCTATCATCAGAAATAGAATATGTGTGATAAAATGCATCTGAAAAGGATTGTTTCTAGCCCATACTCCACAGTAGCAATCCTGTCCTTTTCTTCAGTAGAACAGCAGCGACGTATTCGGTTTGTTTTTAGTCTGTACCCGGATTCCGTATCTAGAAAGAACTGTGAAAAGGGCAAGACTGTTTACCTATATTGCAATTTTTATGCTTTATCTACACAAGGAATAAAGCTATTTGGCAGTTAGGATACTCATGCTGTTTAATGCGGCTTCTTATTAATGGAAATACATTCAACTGCTGAAGATGTACAAGGAGTTGCATTTTGAACAAATTGTTACATTGCAGAAATTTCTTGTGAAAGGAAAGCGGGTTGATCTCGATTTATTTATGAATACTTTATCGGGTGAGAAATATAAGGTGGGATGTGATGTGCTGAAATGGTTGTGAATAACCAGTTGTGAAGAATATGTGCAAGGGAGTGGCTATGGGGCCGATCCCAGTGGCTCCGCGGTCCAAGGTGTGGGTTTGCAGCCGTTCGCTTGCTGTCATTGCGGGTTCGAATCCAGCCGGACCCATGGCTGTCTGCCTCTTGTCAATGTTTTGTGTTGTCAGGTAGAGGTTTCTGCGACGGGCCGATCTCTCGTCCGGAAGAGCCCTACTGAGTGATTTTGTGTGTGTTCTTGAGTGTCATCGGATGCAACAGTAACCGTCTACACCAACAATGAGTAGGTAGCAAGAAGGCAGACTAAGGAAGAAAGAAATAACTTCAGCTACAGCAATGTACATGCACTGAGTAACAGTACGAAAGAGTCAGATAAAACAACTCTAATAAGGTTCCTTATCAAGTTTTAGTTTCTTTCCTTATTTCTTTCTTACTCTTGGCCCGTTTCTGTCTACTGACTGTAGATGTAGATATTATTGTTGCACTTGATCACACTCAATAATACGCACGCACGCACGCACACACACAAACACACACTCGGTAGGACTCCTGTGGGCGGCTGATCAGGCCAAAGCAGGGACCCATGCCTGTAATACACAACACCCACAAGAGACAGGCATCCATACACTCAGCGGTATTCGAAACCTCAATCCCAGGAAGCGAGTGGTCGCAGACCCACGCCTTCGACCGCGCGGCCACCGGGATCGACATGTTTTTATTTTGTAAAGTAAAATCCTGCATGCTTCATAGAACACAATGGTTACCTGCCTTTACACTGGACATTTTCCTGAGTCAGTTGCACCCATTCCACACACTCACATTTTACTTGTTTAATATCCATGTCATTGTACGTCGTATCTGCAGTTTAAAGTCCCCCACGGGCTTCTTCCGTTGAGGTTTCGCGATTAAAATTTTGTATGCCGTTATCATGTCTACCGTGCATACCGCATTCCCTGCCCACCTCGTCCTACTGGAGATAATGAGCCCAAATGCTATTTGTTGGAGAGCACAAGTTATGCTATTTCTGCTGCAGTGTACTTATGTGCTGTATAAAAAAGAATTAGTGTTTCTGATGAGTTATGTACAGGAATTTTGTGTATTATTTACAATGTCATTATGCTTCAAAGCCTTAAACTGTCCACGAAAGTCGTTTTGATGTAATTTTATCCTTCATAATTAAGGGATTATTCATTACGCAATAACATATATTTTGCAACTCAGTAAATTAGAACTCTCCAACAGGCTGTTATATTCCCATAGCGACAGCCGGAATAGCTCAGTTGGTACAGTGACTAGTCTACGGGCGGGAGAGCCTGACGGATCTTGAAATGTATGTGTCGTGCATGCTTTGCGTGCCTGGTGTCCCGGTTGTTGTTCAGGGACACTTGAAACATTTGGAGTCTCTTGTCGGGGGCAAGCCATTTTGATTTGAAGGGGCGTCGTCTTAAGAAAATTGAGTATCCTGGAGATTTAGCTTTTCAGATAGAATAAGGAAGCAAGAACTTACAAAATGCGGTAACAAAAATGTGTAACAATATAAAAATATATTTTAAATACAAGTACCGTAAAAATAAATATATTTTTAGAACCGAATATAATCTGCCCAGTACAGGTTATGTTCGTAATCTAGTAAGCGGTTATAGAGTTTTCTGAACTTTCAGTTTCCATAAATGTGGATTAATACTTGGCAGGCGAATAAGAATTACTTGCCTCAACTCGAGTACAAGAAAACTGCTTGAAAAACTTAGTACCTTGCGTTCCAGTTTTGCAGATTCGTATGTCCTTATGCAAATAATGTCAACCGATTAATAAGTACGAGGTTGCGGTGGTTTCAGGCAGTAGAAAAGTCATGCAGAATTTCATTAATATCTGTCACTTTGTTTACACGCTGAAAAAGGCGCAGGAATACGGACAAGTATGCAAAGACAGGTTGTACTCTCATACACCTGCTTCTTTTGCGTAAGAAAGGGAGGCAGTCAGGCGACCGACTTGGGCCCCGCAACAAGCATAACTTATTGTGATCGGAAATGTACCCGAACTTGACAGCCGAGATTTGCCGATTGCTCCATACCGGAAGGAGATGGCGAAATTCGTGGCGTGTGCGCGGGTTGTGGCATGAAGCTTTAAGTTCTTTGTAGTTGTAAGTTTTATGATTATAGTGTTATGTGTTCAGTGTGATAAAGAGTGAAATAATGTTATTTGGCGTGTGGTGCATTTGTTGGGTGTATAAGACCTTTGTGATATAGATAATATATTGTGTTATACAATCCTAACCGCACCACAGGCAGTTTCGTGCTAGGCTAACTTCAAAATCCGTGGAATCGTGCTGCACAGGCTGAAGGTAGGGAGCTGCACACACTGTACCTAGGCCTATGTAGTAAGAAATTGTGCCATTCCATTCAGCGTTGCAGAGTTAATGAAGTTGCTTCGAACTTAGTTTTCAGTTCTGGTGGATGGAAATGCGGTAGGTAAGGGTCATGGGTTGATAGGCTACATTAGACGTTTCAGCAAACATGGTCTTTAGCAAAATAATGTGCTACCTTTCCTCAGACAGAAATAGTCCTGCGTATTACTATCCCTGTTTCGATGACATGCAGTTATGTCTTTGGCAGACGATAATTCTCTCTTTTCGTAGGACGTTTCTTCGTGCTGCAAGTTGTAGCAAAGATCCAGTTTTAGTTTGGTTTGGATTTAGAGTTTACAGTTAGCGTTATCCTCACGCAGTTTTAACATACTTGTAGGAGAAAAAAATTACGTTTTCAATAATTTTTATTTTTTTTAGACAACTCCGATAAATAAGAAACAATTTGCGTGACATATTAAGTACGATTTATGCTGAAACTTTTCTGTCTACTCAGAAAAAGTGTTCTTCACAGGGTTGTGCGAGGAGTAGAAATTCCAATTTTGCCTGAAAAATTCGCTCGGTTATTGCCATTTTACTTTTGAGTTCAGGTTGCCTAGTCTTCTTCAGTAACATTACTACTATTTCTTCTTTATGTTCGCTTGACCTTCAGCCATTGCACTATTGCTTTACTGCAAGGACAGTGAACAGTGAGGAGGGGGTGGTTGTGGGTAGGCGGAGAATGCTAAGCTTTGGGAGGAGGGAGAAGTTCGCAACGGATAAAGACAGTTGCACACCTGGCGGTTAAAAAAAACTAATGTAAACGTCATCTTGTAACAAGTCTCTCCAAAATATTACATTGTTACGGTTTGAAAGAATACATTATTTGTACATCACGCTATTAATAAGATGGACTATGTGAATTCTTTCTGAAGACGATGGGGCTGTTCTTCTGTTACATTAGTGCTACAAAAAATGCCTTGTTACTTTCTATTGAAACTAAATCTTAATGGTTAAATGGTGATCCCTTGTTGTCGCTTTTTGGGGTCCCAGTGAAGAAACATGTGATACCAGGCGGAAGGTGGACGAATATTTTACTGAAGAAATTATTAACTGCTGGAAAGTTTTTTTTTGCCTAAAGTCAAAGCTGGAAGTTGTATTAACGGATTCCTGTGTGCACTTATTTTCTTTTATCTGACATTGTTATCTCTGTCTTTAGTAGGATAAGAAATAGGAGCTGGGTCAGCTCCGATTTAGCCCGAGACTCTCCACACTTGAAGGAAATCTGTTGAACTGAAAACCATGCTAGGACGTAGACTATACTTGACAGTATGTCATGTGAAGAGTTTATTACACATATCACGGGAATTTTAAGTATTGCAAAATATCCTTTTCGTTGTTCCAACAAGTATCGTAAACTTGATGCATAACCTTCGGCCGACCTACAGTTGTATTTATTCCCTAATGTCAGGTTCTGACTTTACAAAGATCGGAGTGGAACTTACAATTCAGGCTGCTGTCTTCAAGTTTGCAAGTCTCGTTTAGTGAACATCTGAACATTCATTGTCGCATGAAAGTGATACTGCTGTTTCAAGACGAAACCCATATCATTACTGTATACAGGCTACAGTTGTATTAAGTAATTCAAACTGGCGCCCGCCGTGAACCATACGCAGTTTACATTTATCACGTACCGTCTGCGCAGTCCACGACGCTTAAATACATTAGCTGACGGCATCGCAAGTCCTAAAAAGAAAACCACTTGTCGTCGCAACTCACAACTTGACTTAAAACTGTAATGCTATTCTTTTACCTCTTCGTCCTTCGTTATTCAACATTTAGCTCACTTCCTTCAGTGCTCAGTTCCAAAAAAATTAACTGTAGTGGAAATTTCCACTTCCTTCAGCAAGCAGCACTCTTTTCCATCCTAACAGGGCAGTCTTTCCCGGCTACAGTTAATTACAACCCATGCACGGGCTACATCCAGCACACACATGTGCATTCTTTTTCTTAAAAACAACGTAAAATACAAAAATATGACAAATCCCAGACTATCACACGGTATAATAGTCAAGTCGAAATTTATTCCAAAGGCTATATTTAGGGCAGTGAATTGGTTCTCTATGGCAAACCGTAGTATTTAAATACCATATGCTGATCAAGCTTAAACATTTGTATTTTTAAATGTTAACCATACATAACAGAAATTTTATCACATTCGTAGACAGACCATCCGGAACCTATCTCTAAGCATAATAAAAGTTTTGTCAGCACTCTGTTAAATTTAAACAAAATCGGATATGAATAGAAAATAAATGCTATATTTCCTGCAAGCAAATAGTCTTTCGGCTTTTCTAACTGTCCGCGCCTTTCCTGGTACAAAAATGCTCCTGTCACCTTCAAAAAATTCCACAATTTGTCCTTAAAAACGTGAGTCAGTGGGTCAGTGGAATCCAGTGCACACACTCATATTGGCTGCTTGGGTAGGATAGACTGAATACAAGACGTAACACGTATGTTGAATCAAGCACGCGACTGTATTGTCTAAATGTGGTAATATCATGTCAATAAATTAGAGTGGGCTTTCATATTCTTTGGGTCCTATCGCTTACGAGAACTTAGAAAAATGCGTCCAATACGTAGTTAATTTCGCTGAAAATTTTGAAATTCGATATCTAAAAAACTGAACATGCTAGAGGTCTCAAACTGGTTTCTGCGGATGGTAGACGAAGGCACAGAATGAAAAAAACAAAGCAAAACGAAATCTTCCCTGTATTTTGTGTGAATTAACGTATAAAGCTAATGGAATGTCCAGAAATCGTGACAGTAATTGCGCTTCAATATGCTTGCGCTGTAACACTACGCTGCCATCTCGTGACGTGGGCTTTAACTATGTGACGTTCTGTGAACAAAACGACGTAGTTCGCCATCTAGTTAAAAGATTACACCACTGGAAGTGACAAATCGCCAATCAATACGGCCACGAAGGGCAATTCGATTGTCGCATCTCGGTGCAACTACATGTTTTATTGTTGGTGGACCTAAGGTCTTACTGTTACTTATACCGATAAAGTATATAATTACAGCTGCATGTCTTGTGTAGTTAGCACCAGCTGTTGGAAAATATTATACAAGTATAACTGTGTAACATTTACAGCAAAGCTGTACGTTGCAGTACTCGTACATAAATAAATTGAAATGTTATCAGGACTGTGAATCTGGATTAAATTCATGCTTCTGCAAAAGCAAGTGATATGCTTATTCTGGCAGATTTTTCGTTATCTCAGTACCTTCAATCCGGTGCAGGGACAGTTCCTTAAAATAGGCCATGATTGTTTCGTTCCATATTCGTTTCAAAGCAATTTTCCCATCATCATTCTGTCAGATGACGCTTCATAATGCGCAGTTAAAAACAGTAATTACCAAGTGGAAATTTAGCGTATGAGTATATGATTTGGAAATTTGAAAGCCACTGAATTACCCAAATAATTGTTTGGCTGATTGTAATACTGAGTGATGAATGATGGTGTTCGGGAATTTTTTGGGGTGAATTTGTTGCTGGCTTTTTATTTCTTAAATTTTGTCCAAGAATTCTTTCGTTAATAAAAGCTTTGTGATAGAGAGCTATTTAGTCCAGATTAGGGGAGATTAAGCCTTACATATGATGCCATTTCTGCGTCTTAAGTATTTCTTTTTGAATATTTTATTGATCAATCAAATAACTATTACCTTTTGGAGAAAGACTCAGGTTCATTGTTTGGTTATTAAGTTCTAAAATAATTTCGAAACCCCACATGTGCATTTTATGTTTGTCAGGTATGTATGACGTCTCAGATTGTCTTGCCAGCTTTATAATCCAGTTAAGTATGGAGGATCGACGTTTTACCTTACCCACCAGATATCACCCTTTTTACATGCGTAAGATTTGCATGGCTACTAGATGACTGAATAAGTGAAATCTCGGACGTCTCTCTCACTAGTACTTGGAAATGCACTGCACCCATGCTGAAAGTTTAATAAGATGGTCTGGATGTATTCTTTAATACACGTGAGTTTTTATTTAAATTGCGTATAACGAAATTCCGGCCAAGACCGCTCTGTTACTTTACATAAATTGCCACTTTCTCGACAGATATTCGTGAAACCAGTATTTTTTCTTTTCATTTTCAAATTCTACGGTATGACTTCACTTTATTTTGAAGTAAAAGGCTTCGTAGCGTCCTCCTATTTCATGACTGAACGCACAGTATGTCACAAAATTGTACAAGTCATGATTTGTCAAGCTTGTAAAACCGTTTGAATTGGGTGAAATTTAGACCATTATGTTACCATATATTTAAAATCGAATATGAAATGAGCATCTTTGCGTCACGTTTAGTTACCCCTTCATCAGCAGTTAAACAAACCAATAGGAATTATGAGAGAAATCAACAATATTACTGTTTGGGTGTATGTGTGTAAAAAAGTTATTAGTCCTGAATGTTGAAAAATAGGCGACGAGTGGCGCACATGAAGGAAACAGTTACGAAGACGTAAAATAAGGTAGTTAATAGCTCAGAAGATGGAAATAAAGATGATATTAACTCTGATGGAAACTGTGGCAGCCATGAGCCCTGAAGGTGCGAGCTGTGGTGGGCATTTGCCCTTAATGTGGAAAATGGTTGGCACTAGACTTGAAGATGGAAACTGCAGTGGGTTATTAGCCCGCAGCTGGACGTAGAGGTAGCTATTAAACTCGAAGCTGGAAACTGTGGCGGCTTTTAACCTGAGGATGGAGTTAGAGGTGATTATTAGCCCTTAGAATGGAGGTATAAGTGACCACCAACCCAGTAGGGGGAAAGTGTCATGATTGTTAGCCCTGAAGATGAATAGCTGTAGTGATCGTTGTTAGACAATATTTTGAAACGACGGTGACCATTAGCCCTAAGGATAATAGCATAAGTTGTTATTCACCCTGAAGGTCGACATAGGGATGAGTTTTATCCCCGAGGATAGATGCAGATTTAATTGTTAATCTCGAAGACGGGATCTTTGGCGGCCATTAGCTCCGAAGTGGATATAAAGGCAGATTTCAGGCACGATAATTTGTCGCTGCCTAGGTTTAGCCCAGTCAGGTTATTAGTCTGTGACAGATTTAACTATTACAGAAATATTAAATTACTTTTCAGTATTAACAAATGCATTTGAAAGCGTGAGGACTGAAGTGTAAGCCCATGCGAAGGCACATTAATTCCAGGAGACTGGATTGATGAGATCGACCTAGTCATCGATCTTCCATGTCTAAGTGCTGAAAACTAACCAAATATACAAGGACTATGACTCATTGAACATTGAATTCCCATTCATCTTTCACTAGAAGAGAGGAAGAGAGTTTTAGTGGAGGTGTTATGCATGATCCGTGAGAAGACTGACATCTGGCGGTTGTTTGCGAGATTTGTCAGCATCATTGTACAGAGAGTTTAACCGTGTTCTTCTCAGAAACTCGGTCTATGGCTCGGGTTTGCCCACCCGTTCTACAGAATCCAAGAGCCGCAAAGAAAGAAAGAAATAAAAAAGGCCCTCATGATCGAGCAGGCTGGCTCTTTTGTTAAGGGGATGTTTCAGGAGTTTTCCCTGAGGGGGATGTTCAGAGAGCGCCCTCCTCGGCCATCCCCCCCCACAAGACCACGCGTAACAAACTTGTCCATGTTCTTCTTGCTTGGACTGGGAGAACAGGATGGGAGAGGAGGGCTGCCCAAGAGAAGCAGGCCTCCCAGTAAAAGGATGGCTTGTATTCTGGGAGTCACTAACGGCCCAAGAGAGAGTACTGATTAGCAAACAAGTTGCGGGACGAAACTCAAGAATAACAGAACCCAAAGTAAGAAACGAAAACATTTTCTTTTAATCCTTTCCGAAAGTTGCTCAGAGCCGACTGGCCGAATCTGATTAAAGTTTCCCGGCAGAAAGTAATAACATTTCTCTGAGAACATCACGTCATGTGTTTCTCCGTCTGACGTTGCGTCTCTAACATCGACTGGTTTCATTAGACAGTAAAAATAAACGAATAGGTAAGCTTATCACATTCTAAAAGATTATTCGTTTTCATTTGGAATAAGCGTAGGACAGTAATCTGTTAATATTTGTCGTTGAGATGCACGCAGCGAAAGTTGCCCCTTGAGGAACATAAAAATAAACACGAAAACATTGAAGACTATAGCATTCAGTGCTTAGCTGTGACTTCATTATGTACTATGGGGTCTGCCTGCATACGTAATAATTAAACATTTGACTGAAACGCTTGAATTTGCCTCGAACATGATGTGTAATAACAATATATGTAACGGAGTTTGATAAAAAAATTAAGTGAGATTGTAATGTTCAAAATTATGACGCTTTTCTACAAGATAATAAAAACTGTGAAAGTTTTAAATAGGCCTACTACAAGAAAAGACATCTGGTAAAACACAATACTGATTTATGTTTCTGAAAATATAGATCACTGGGTTCTTGTTACACAGTAGCACTGTTTATGATTAGTGGATAAATTTCACAAGGTCGTAACTAGATATCTTGCCTCATACTCGTGTGATTACACTTTAGACTGCTGGTGCCACTGCTCTCTCAGTTTCAGCATATTTGTGTTTTCCGTCAGCACCTTTGGTATCACGTCAGTAATATTAAATTTGTTTTTCATCTCAGCTGCAGCGAAGGGAAGAAACCTGGAAGGAACGAAACAAACAAAGAACAGGACGCAAGGGAAAGTCGTAAGAATGCAAAATAACATAGGAACAATAAATACCGAGGCATATAAGATCGAGTTTCAGCCTAACTTCCAAGAAAGTGAGAGAAAACTAATTTTAATATTAACAGTTTCTTTTCTTTATAGATATAAACCAAATGGAAATGGCAAAAAGTATGTCGGTTTACATGGAGCTGTCCTATGCATGCTTTGCACCTTGGCATTTTGAGTACCCCTAGCCCTTTTGGAAAACGTTTATTTACACTTAGGTCATGCTTAGCACAGGTTTGTTTGCTGTGGCCACCATGTTTCAAATATGGTGCTGATCTCGCCCTCACTTCACCGCTGCCGACGACAGGGGCAAGGATATGCCATAATGAAGCCGTACCCTTGCACGGTCTGTGGAATAGGAACGCAGAAGTAATAAACTGGATATAATGTTAGGGTAACAGTTTTTAAATATGCTGTTTGCTGATTAAAATTATCAAGGAGGAGTATCTCACGAACATAATTTGCTAGGACAGCAGAGGGATTTAAATAGCCAACAAGCGTGTGCAGTGACAGGTCTTCGACTTATTAAGGTAATTTTTTAAATATTAAATTATCTTCTTATTTAGTTAAACATCTGCCGCAGTTCAGACTTTCAGACCCCAATTTTTGTATGGTGGAACATATGAAATTTTCACCCGTTGTAATTATACAGTTTTACACAGTTCGCCCCAGTAATAATTACTAGGACGGCAGACATAATGGGATTGCTGCTCGGCGTGTTCGTATTCTTTTCTCACCATAAACTCATACGAGGCACGACAGTGAAGGTTAAAGAGGAAGGGGAGAGAAAAGATGACAGGATAACAGAACAAGACAGGCAATGTACGTAACATCGATGTGCGTTCGCGTAACCGTTGTTACCGTCGAAAATGAGTAAGTATTACATATTCTGAGTGCGTGTCTGCAGCCTTAGTTATCCAGCATGCAAAGCACATGCGCCGCATTATATTGTCATCTGTTGCATGTCTGGCACTACAATGGTTTCCGCATTATAACATAAAGAGCAGGATTTTTGGAAAAACGTTATTGAACACAAAATGTGTCTTTTGATTTCCTTTACAATTGTTATCTGAAACATTCTTCATTCTAAGAAGTGAGCAAGATATTACCACAAATGTGCCTACGTCTTCATATAAAGTCCCCGTTATTCTTGTCAGATTTTAACGAAACTTGAATTTTCTGAACAGATTTTCTAAAAATGCTCAAATATAAAATTTCACGGAAGTCCGTCTAGTGGAAACCGAGTTTTTCCATGTGGACGGACTGACAGACAGACAGACAGACATGACGAAGCTCATAGTCGCTTTTTGTAATTAAAAGTTACATAGGAGGGGTAGACGTTAACAGGAAGGCGAGGAAGGGGCTGATAAGGAGCAGAAGGAGAAGGAAACGAAGTAGTGGTAGAAGCAGGCGTAGCCGATAATAAAACAAGTGTCTTTTCGTATCGTGTCCACACCTGTACTGCTTAAAACGTCGGAAATTTCCTTGATGACGTCCGCGTGAAAGGAATTTTGGAATGTATGTGTATAGAAACGGCTGAGCTCATGGCTTCTTGAATATTTTTGCTTACGTTTCAAGTGCTGAGTAATAGAAATGAAGACTACTGTTCATCCCTTTCTCAGGTAGAGAGAGAGAGAGAGAGTGCTTCAGAGTAAACCGACACACACGTACTTCAGGGACCGACGTAAGATTGTTCCCTTTGCAAGACGCAGAGCTGCAGCACGTTCGGAAATCAGATTGATTTCCACCGCTTCCTTTTAGGAACGAAAGAAATCCCTTGTGAGACAAACGGGCCTCCAGGTGCATGCTGATGACGGTGCGTGTTTCGTATAAGCTGCAGGTTTACGTGTTTAGATTATGCAAATATTTTGAAGGTGTTATCCTCTGCCTGTATTAATGTCCGTTTGTAGGCACGTTCGCAAAATTGCGAAAAGAAATTAGTAGCTTCAACGTGTCTGTCTGTCCGTCCATCCATTCGTTTGTCCGCATGGAACACCTCACCTCCCACTGGACAGATTTTCGAAAGTCTGTCGAGAAAATTCATTAAAATTTGACAAAGATAACGGGTACTTTACATGAAGATCTATGTACATTTATGATAGTATCTTGCTGAATTATTCTTAAAATGGGAAATGTTCCACGTAAAAGTTGTAGAGAAAATCAAAACACACATTTTATGGTCAATAACGTTTTTCCGAAAATCGTACCTTTTATGGGGTAATGTGGAAAAGTATGGTAGAGCCGTACAGGACAGAGATGGCAATAGAATACGGCACATGCGCTTTGCGTGCTGGATAAGTAAGGCTACATATGCACACTCAGAATATGAAACGCATATTGCTCTTCCACTGCTACAATGGCTACGCGAACGCGCCGCAATATTGCGTTATACGCACGTTGCCGCCTGTCTTTCATTCTCATAATCAAGCCAAATTTTTCTTTTTCTGTGATCGTGTGACAGCTTATTTATAAATCTTTGGAGAATTATTTGAAAATTTGACATTTGACAAAGATGACCCCTTAGTATGGGCTATTGTTTGTGTATTAGGATAGTCACGTGTTTCAGAACATACCAGTATGTCCGATAAACACTTGCAACGTATAGCTGTCGTTGTAGAAGCAGACCTATTGTGTTGATATAACTAAATTTTTTCGTAAAATGGAAACATGTGGCGAGTTCAGTTTGCAATATTATTACACTCTTGTGTTTTACCTTAAACGCGATGAACGCAACTTAGGAGTCACAGATTTCGGATCTAATCATTTATTTATGCTAGACGTGAATTTATATTTACATTCTAATTTGCTACCAATTTATCGTTTGGCGGTACTGAGTCACTAAACAGGCCACACGCACATTCTTCCGTTGTTGTAAAGTACAAACCCTGTCTATAGCTGTATGTCGACAGTGCTGTAGTTTCATAGTTTATGTTTTCAGGTAGGTGCTCTGAAGTATACTCTCTTCATAGTAAGGTTGTTTCACTTTTGAATTCAGAATTTAAAGAAATTCTTGCCAGCGCTCTCCACAATGTGATTTCCTTGTTATAAAAAATATGCCAAAAATGTACAGTCCCCTTAAGAGGTTTGCACCTAAAATGTCGCCGTCAAACAGCACAAGGTGTCAAATAAGCAAACCATGTAAGCCTGGTGAATCAGCACTAGCATGGTTCTGAACTGTTTCCATTATCTCACTTTATTTACACACACAACGTTTCGAAAGCGACTGCTTTCTTCGTCAGGTGTAGACTTGACGAAGCAAGCAGTCGCTTTCGAAAAGTAGTGTGTGTAAATAAAGTGAGACAATGGAAACAGTTAAAAAGCATATTAGTGTTGATTCATATATGATACTGTTGTCAAATGATGTTAGTGTGCATGTAAACCTTGTGTTTACAATAGGTGACAGACGGCAGTGCACTGCACGGTATTCTCTCAAACACGCCTAAAATTCTGGCACCGACTCTTGTCACTGCCACTTGTATTCTTGCGGCTAGATCTGTCCCACCTGCTCTAAGATTTATAACCTCCGTATTTTACTCACATTAAACGGCGTTAACTGTTAGGACTTTTTACTGAAGATTTGTGTTGTGTATGGGGTAGGAACTGAAACTGTATTAATTAATTAATTGAGGTTTTACTGTGTAATTTGTATTGAACAATCACTTACGAGTAAAATATAAAACAGTATTTGAAAAACGCCTTCGTTTTGTTACACGTTTGACTGTTGCTTAACCAGTGTATATGTCGCTCGTAAACGATAATATTTGTGGGCTTGACATTTCGGAATACTTGAACAAGCCTCGTTGTTCTCCCTAACTCTGTGGGGTCGTACAGCAAATACTAACGTACAAATTATATGGTATAACAGATTATGTTAACCCAGCCACCGGCAGTCCAAACTGTGGGCTCAACGTCGTGAATTCCAATGCCCACCACTCAATATATTCTTCCGCGTTCTAGTGCCATCGAGACATGCGTGGTAGTGCGGAGCAATGTAGCCTACATACAGTACAGCGTCTCTCCTACAGATGGCACCTCGTCTGTGTAATCTGGCGAGAGGACGGAGTAATAGCCGAAGATTATGCAAATTGCTCGACTCAATGAACAACTTTCTATGCAAATTATCTTAACGACTTGCATGGATTTTGCTCGTCGTTTGAATATGCATTCCACTGTATATTGAATTATCGTATCAGGATAATCGCCCTAGTAAGAGAGATACCGCCACTTACTTGATAGGCACAGGCGATTTTTGTAATTACTCGTCTGACGTATTCGCAGGATCCAATTTATTTCCACATTGACTTACACCGCTGCAGGCTTGAATAATTTAAAGCGACATCCAGCCACGCCCCACAGTTTCTAAATATGAAGAGCAGTATACCTCTTCCGCCGTTCTGAGTTCAGAACTAGATGACCCTAATACGCCGTAAATTTCATTAGTAATGATACCTTACTTGTTTGAAGAACACTTCCAAGATCTCAATAAATTACTGTTATTGATATTTGTACATAATTTATGTAAATATGTAAAAATAGTTAGTGGTTTTGAATATCTTCATCGTGGGACTTAGAAAATTAATAGAATATTTTATTGCAGAAGTTGTTGTTATTTACATTTCGGCAGATAATTTTGTTCTAAGTAAGTGTAAGAACATACAGCTTGATTAAGAGCTTGTAATAACGATTATTATGCTAATAATCTATTAAACAACCCATCATAAATACCAGCAATAGGCCTAGAAGTGGTGTTACTTAAAATGAAATATTTTCCCCTTTGTCATTTCATTCTCTCATGCAGTGATTTCAGAACATTTGTTTCATAACTAGTTTAACCTTCTTCCTTTAGCGTTATATACACTTAATGTGCCCTGTATACAGAATAATTCTTTTACAGTTACGTGTACTTAATGTGCTTTGTATACAGAATAAAGTGTTAGATTCTATCATACGTGTCCTAAAAATAATAGAACACAATTGAATCTACAAAATTATTATTACTCGTTGCGAGGTTGTGAGTGCTGTGTTGGAGATTAGGGTTCTATGAAATAGGACATACTGTAAAGAAGCTTGTCTCCTCTTTCATCCACAGTGCAGTCCAACGTAGCGGCACTATTCCAAGAAGACCTATATCTTAATTACCATGCCTACTAAACATGACACAGGATACATACATAAAAATTACATATGATATAGTTGTTTTGGCGGATATTTAGAATTCACTTTCCATATAAATTCACACACAATCAAATAAAATTCCTCCTACTGCCCGGCCATCGGTCCGAGCAAAGCCCCGTACCATTTTCTTAACTCATGAAGGCACAAGCACCAGACTTTGAACAGCATCTCCAATTCCTACAAAAGACAGCTTTCGTCTAATTATTTATCAGATACTATAATTTTAATGGCGCAATTAAGTATAATAATCAAAGTATATTGAGTACTTGCCTTCACCGTCGCAATATAAGGACTCTTTTAACGTGGAAACCTTTGAATAACCACATGGCCAGGACTCCCCCTGTCACCAGTATACATTTTTTGTATCCCGCAACGCCAATATTAAACCTTGCCGGTTATTAACTCCTATAAAGTCGCGTCATTCTCCTTTTATTATGTGCAGTGTGTATGAAGCCTGCTCGGAGTTAACGACGCCTTTCGATCATCACACAGCTGCGGAACGATTTGTGCTTTAATCATCCAAATAATGGCTCTGGCTGTACGATCCTTTTGGGGTGTTTCTGATTATACTCATATAGTAAAGTACTTCGCAGATACGAAGAACCCTTAAAATAATAGTTGACTGATGAAGGAGACATTATATCTGAAAGAAATAATAAGGTAGATCATAGTCGCCCGGTCTCTATAGCACCAGAACTACACTTCGCAGACACATAGCACCATCTGTCATACGATAAATTGCCTGTCACTCTACTGGAATGACGCTAGACCAAGTTACGCGAAAAATGGTTTAAATAGACTAATAGATTTGGGCCATTTGAATAATGGCTACCTAATTCCCTAACAAATTAATTGCCGGTAATTATCCATTCTGCGATTATAACAATATTGCTTTAGACATCTTCACTCTGAGAGGAGGCTAAGTATTTATGGCGCCTCTTCTGCAGAAAAAACGGACAGATTAGTAGAGTTAGAAAAATCAGTTGTGAGACATTCCAGTGGTGTGGTGGTAAGTCTAATGGACTGGTATTCAAAAGCTCCCGGGTCGATTCCCGATCATTGCCACAATTCTGACAACTGTCAGAGTAATAACACCTGAAGACGAATGCGTGGTGAACTCGCAAAACGTCGTTCAGGCTTCTATAAAGTAGATCTCAGATAAAGTAAAAGAGAATGGGTGTATAACGTATTAAACAGTTTTGCAAAACTTAGAAAAATTTTTAAAATTACAAATTTGTTAATGCGCATTTTTGAATCCTGTACTGACTCAGTTCAATTGAAAAACCATTTTTAATATAGAGAAATTCTAATGATGACAATATTCCCTTCATCGGTGTTAGTTTCCGTGTTCCCGAGTGCGTAACACTTGATCAGTTCTTCACTTATTATTTAGTGTTGAAGGAAGTTATTATTGGAAGGAAATGTGTAGGAGATGGACACGTATTCTAGGCGTTTAGCACTTACGGAGTTGTCACTGCCAAATTTTGAGTATTCCATTTAAGTCAATTTTGTTGCTTTATTGCAAGTTATTGCGTGATGAAAACTAGATGTGAACCCATTACTTTGGTTAGGAGCTACTCATTAATAACGTGTGGTATGTCATAACATAGTAACACTGCTTTGGTTCGGTATATAATCACATTATTGTGTAAATTGTGATAAAGTGCAAATAACGCGCTCAACATAAAATTTAATGTAGGTTTACGACTCACGCAGTTACTGCTGCGGATACACGGAGCTTGTGAATCCTAACCGAGGGATGGCGAACATTTTCGCTGCCTGGTACCAACCTTATGTCATCAAATATTACTTAGCAATAAGTAGTGACATCCGTCTTCCCGCACGGCCGTACTAGTCTCAATGACACTGCTTTCACACTTTGAGACACATTATATGCGCGTTTACATTCTCGTGGAGCGCCTGTTAGAAACATCTGTTATTCATCTACCTGTCAGTCAGCCAGCCAGCCAGCCAGTCAGTCAGTCAGTCAGTCAGTCAACCAGGTTGTCTCTCTCTGTATACTTGTTAAAATTGAAGAACGATGAAGGAATTTTTATGAAAATCTGATACTGTATTAAAGTAAGGAAAAATTTCGAGAAATTTTCTATTTGCAGTTGGTTTGGATAATTTTAAAACCGTTTTAAATAAATATCTGCGTGCGTTTTTGTCTGCATTGTGGATGTAACTCACTAAATGATGATCATAGTGAAAGGTACCCAAAAAAAAGTTTTAGAAAAAAAAGAATCGCGCCTTTTATATCCAATACAGTTTGTTTCTGTAACGCTGAATGTTCTCTCGAGATTTAACTGAACTAAGCGGGCACTATGTTTACATTTCCAGAAACCCATGCTCTACAGTCCGGTATGTTTCTCGCGAGAGATAAAAACAAAACTTTGCCTGCATTTATGCACCTTAAAAATCAGATTTCTTTTCTATCATATACTACAACTGTACAAATAATTCATTCTTTGTAGTGTATGTAACAGCGAGCATTAACATCGAATGTCCTTTTTTCATCGACAGTACAGGTATTACCTCTTGCCAACTTCAGTGGGACTTAAAAATCATTTAACAGGTAGAGGTGAATGTAATATGTTTTTATTATAAGGAAAGAGTTCTTTATTCAATTAAACATAGTCCTCTGCATCTGCAGGTCATCTAAGTGAACAATTTTGTCTCTTGCGGAATGTGCCTTACGTTTTGTGTCTTAAATATTTCCCTTGGTAATAGTAACGTGAATAATATGTGTGTTATAATGCCATTCCTTAGTCCTCCTGATGAACGCAAATTTTAAATGTACGTTGCATACTATTATAGACTTGTTAAATTTTTGGTTTGCGTATGGTTCTTCTTGGAGTAAAGAGAGACTGCCTTCATTGTAGTTTGTGAGACGGTATTTAAAGTACAGAATTTGTGTATTTCACGGATAATAATTACAAGTATCGGAAAGGAAGTACAACAGCGTGCTCTCCTATACCCATCTGTATTGGGTAAGAATACTTGTCCGTATTTGTGAGGACAAATGAAACTGATTTTAAAATTATATATAGCTGACGTATTAAAGTACTGCAAAACTATCACTTTAACGTATGGAGAAGTTTCATTAAAGAAAACCACAATTTGCCTTTCATGCTAATCTTACACAACAATTTTCGGAATCTCTTTGACTTGCCATTTGACCGATATCTGAATTCCAATGAATAAAAACTAACACTTAAAACAGATAATATCTTCGGCATTTGAAAAGTAATTTGTCGGAAACCTAGACTTTTAGAGTGACGTGTTGCTAATATCTTCCTGTTGAGTTACTGAATGTGTCCTGTAGAATCTTTTATTCCATACCGAAGACAGATATTGATCCAGTAGTATAAGCCGTGGTATGATGTTAGAATTCAGGTTGCAGTTTCTGTCCAAGTCCAAGGGATTATATTTCTTTTCGGTTTCGTCCATAGTTTTGAGGTAAAAACTAGGGAAGGAGATAAAGAATTGTAGGAAGAAGGGAAGAAACTTTGTGGTTGCAATTATCAGGTGACTTAAGAGACCGGAGCGTAAATCCCACGTAACCGTAACGCGAGTCCGTGAGGACACGGCACGAAAGTTTTGAGCTCGGGCGGGCCTTTGTGTTCTCTTACCAACAGTCAAGTTCAAAGCAAGAAACCTTTTGTTTTATAGTTCAGCGTCAGGAGTAGCAACTCTTGGAAGAATTTAAGAATATGACATGAATTTACTCCAGATTTAGTAACACACAAGTGTTGCCCGTGGTGCTCGCCTGCGAGTACTTCATGAAATGCCGACTGCTACGTTTGTTCCAAAGTAAGCGGGAGGACTTTATTAGTCTACACCATTATTACATTCATCAAATTCCATGAACATTTCCTCTTTTTTTAAATAATTTGAACAGAATAGTAGGAAGGGTCTTCATAGGTAGAGTACTAAATACAGGCGAATCGTCAGTTCCCCGTTTCGATCAAATTTTATTCTCGGGGAGGACAACACTCACATCATTTGATTGGACGCTTGGAGTTTTCCAGTTTTGTAAGCTATGAGAAAACTCAGGGAAAATCTGATCCATATCGAACTAGGAAACATCCCATGTCCTTCTACGTATATGTTTTTTACGTAGTAATATAGTGAACAGTAGTTAAATTATAATGCAAAACTTCAAGGATGGGAAGATCAGTGGGTTATTTTAATCATCGCCTGGAGCCAAAGAACAAAAGGCAATGTTTGGTATAAACCTATTTCCTATACTCAATCCTCACATTTGTACTAGTCTGCCACTTTAACAGTTCGAGAAGCAGTACGTTGCAGTACAAAAATTCATGTTTCTATCTGATTGTGAAACGTTGCGCTGATATAAGTTTTAAATAAATTTTCAGTTTTCATATGTTAGGTCTTTTGGACCCCTTTCTAATTAGAATTCTGAAATAAAACTTCTCAGACATGTAGTTTGTCTCTTTGAACTCGTGCACGGCGTAATAGCGCTAATGCGAGTGTGAGCGTGCCGTTAGATTTCGCCTATATCCAAAGTTCTGACACATGCTGCTGGTTGTGTTGACACTTCTGTATATCGGAAAAGAAACAATTTCTGTTTCAGTAACAAAGTGCTTAGTTTTAAGCGGGTGTTGCAAGACCTAAGTGCTGGAATTCAGTAAATGTAATTTAACCCCCTGATAACTGTTGGAATAAATGTTGAAGAATACGATTCAGTAAACATAAATTAAAAGAAAAGTCTGTGGCTTAATGTCAGGGTTTTGGAAGATGACAAAAGCGTTTTTGGTCTTTTTGAATTTAATAACAAGGCTTGAACTCATCATCCACCTCTCTGCAGAAAGTTTACTTTCTTCAGCTTAACACTGTCATCCATCTTGGAGGGGGAGGAGTAAGGCGAAATGAAAAAAGGAAGAATTAAGGTCATCGCTGAAGGAAATTTTTCATTGCACGCTCCAGAATCATTATAGTAAAAATTCCATTGCGCCGTTCCTTTGGGAAATAATATGGGGCCGCTCGTAATCCGCAGTTATAAATGAATTCGGCCTTTTAAGTATAAGGTTATTTAAGCTTGCGAACCATACTAGGTTGCAACTCAATTCAAAAGGCAACTATATAGAAGCATTCCAGTAAACATTTAACCTTTAGTAAAATATAATGCTTATGGTAGCAAATGTGTTTCTTTTTCAGCTATAACACCTTTTTCAGCTATAACACCTTTTTCCACAAATGTTTAACATTACGGGGATTTTCACCCCTGGCACTTTTCTTTATAGTGCTGTATTCTTGGTTATAAGGGTAAACACAGGCTGAGACTAGGGTAAAGTAGAAGTGGGGGTTTAAAGGAGGTTAGAGGAGCAAAAAGGAAAATATATATTTTCTAGAGGAAACCAAGAAATGCTTCTGCAATCATCCATTATCTCGTCTTATAACTCGGAACTTTACCTTCAAGAAGATATTGCCGCTTGGTGGGTATTGTTTCCTAGCGGTAAAATTGCGAAGTGCCAAGCAAATATGAAAGTATGAAAGTCTCCAGCTTGTTGCCGCAATTTTGTCAATGACTAAAGAATAGCATTCAATATTTTTGTTTGATTTGCTTGAGGATTAGCTGGTTGCCCTAAAGGAGAATTTAATTACCAAATCGACACGACTGTGAGACTGTCATTAAGACGCTGACAAATCTCGCATATACCACTCTATTTCTTTGCCTGTCTCGGTGCCAGAGGTAGAAAATTGATGATTTTAAGGACGTGGTACTTCCAGGTTTTCATCACAAATTCCGGTACTTCTGTAACCAGCAATGACAAACTGTACAATGGCATCAAGTCTGTATTCGCTGCCTATACTGTGGTCAAGTCCCGAGTGAGCAATTAAGTTTTAGTCATATTCCTGTTAAAAATATAATTGTAAAGTAAGGTAGAGAGCTTTTAATTGGTGAATTTGTCTGTGCTGTTGGAAAGATAAAGTATTTTCTCTACGGAAATCTATGCATTTGGAACAACATTTAAGAAAAACTGGATAACCTGCGATTTACATTCGAGAAAGTTTATTGTAACCAACAGTTTTTATGCTCAATAGATTGCCATACACAAAACATTTCCGAGCCACACATAACTGCAGGCCTGTAAACAGAACTGGGACCCTGCTATCTCATTCGGTATAAAGACCAGTCTAACGGCCGACTAATTGTAGTCCTATTCCCAATGAAGGCAAATGGCTTTTCTCCTCTCCAAATAGTCCAGACCGGCTCTGGACGCATCCAGCATCCCCTTCAGTGGGTACAGGCTGGGGCTTGCAGCTGACCACTCACCTCAATTAGTACACAAGTTAAAACTGTGTGTGAACTGCCCAGCTACAGCTCAGACGGTTCGTAGCTGGACTGTCACAGCAGAGGTCTGAGTTCGATTCCAGGCCAGTCCATGTGGTGTTCAAGGTGGACAAAGTGACAATGAGACGTGCTTCTCCGAGTGCTTCGGTTTCCCCCTGCCGATATCATCTCACCGGTGCTCCGTATTTATTCTTTTGTCACGGGACGCTATATAATCTCAGAAACTACCAACTTTGTTAAACAACACTCTAACAACGTATGAAGCTATACCTCCTCTCGAACGAATGCTTTCATGACAAGGAGTTTTATTACGTACACAAATATAGTAAGGGTTTTCAAATTCACAGGTTCAAAGCGCCCTAAATTAATTGACTTCAGAACTTAGGTGAGCATTAAATTAGTTTAAGATACAAAACTGACTTCCAAATAGGGCCAACGCTAATTCCAAAAAGCAGGGAAAGTGTTTAGATCATGGTTTGGGCACCAAGTAGCCTTCATGGTTTTCGCTGGAGAATTCTTCACGCTTAGGATAGAGACAGCAGTTCGTCCCGAAATGGCGGCAATCAACTACAGGACTACATGGTGACATATTCGCGAAAGTCACTAGGTATAAAAGTATTCAACGTAATCAGAAAACCAAATCTCATACAAAAAGTAGGGCTGAACAAATTAGCATGACTCTCCAAGACCGTCAGCCACAACGCCCCTTTGCAAGCTGTCCAAACAACATACGATTGTGGCAGTCTTTACGTTCTATAAATTTCTGCTTTTGTTCGTAAGGAAGGAATAATGATGTTTCAGTGGTTGCGTGACCAAAATTAACATTGATATATTTATGATTTCCAACATGACAAATATGAAGTTTAGCGTCTTCTGAGACCTGATGCATTTAGGTTCTATAAATGGGTACTTCCACCACATTACACGGCGCTGGGTACTGGAAGACCATTATTTTCAATATTAATTTTAATACAGTGGTAGTATTTACTGTTGTACATAACTTACTACACAATGAAGTCTCTATATGAAAGCAGAAATATATTGTGAATTTGAACAGTTCTGTTCTGTTTTTAAAAAGATATAGTAGAATACAAAGTTACTCTGCATTTATACCGTAGCACACAGCTGATATTCTTTTAGCTTCTGTATTCAAAACTTTGTATTATGCACTAATGGAACTTGTTGAGCAAAGTGTACCTCGGCGTAATTAATTAATCCTTCTATCAAGTACCAAGCCATATAATACCGTACCATTACTGAAACCTCGTCTGTTCGTTCGGTCACAGTAACAATGGCATCGAGGAACAATGGAAACACATGAAGACTGTAAACACAAAGGGGATGACAATATTTCAACCAAGTTGTGGAAATTACAACAGAGGTATCGTGCGAACAGCCACTTATTTACTTAATGCAAGTTCCAACGAAAAGATTTTCGTTTTGTGCAGTAGGCTATAACCCGTATGTGATGCATACGGATGTTTTTCTCCCAGCTGGTCTCTTGTGGCCATGCGTACGTGTATGTACTGTATGTTAGTAGATAAAAAAAGCGCTTAATGTGTAAAGATGGATTAGATATAGCCGGAGCGTATAAGACATGCCGTGACGTGTTACGCTGGCATTTCGAAAGGGTGTGACGGTATTTATCTACAGCCAGTTACTCCTAAAATATCTTCCATATGTCAGTCTACGAAATTTTGAGGCAATGATTTGTAACAATTGAAAACAATTTATTTTCTTTCCCCTTTTAAAAATATTTCGATACAACTGTTCCTCTGCACAGTGGTGTTACACAGTGTATCCAGCTCTCACCACGGTTTAGGTGTTTAATTACAGCGTCTTTGATTTCTGCAGTTTTGACATTTTATTGACCTGTATGGTCACTCTTTTCTCAGTTTTTGCCTTTCATATTTTTATATGTTTATATATTGTTTGCACATACTACGATTTGGAGGACTAGCCACCTTAAATGTTAATACTTGATCTATATGAAACTCTGTGTTTATTGTTGTTTTTCTGAAATATTTTAATCCCTTAATCGCTGATATTAAAATGTTATCAGGACGTGGATCTATAAGTAATTTCGATCGTTATAAAGCCTCTAAAGCTTTATTTAATTACTGAAAATGGAGGAAAGCTTCCCTCATATTCTTGTCAGACAACAAATAAATTTCGATCTGATTAATCACTGCTGTTTCTAAATTAGGTTATGCCATATTTCAATATAGTTTACGGCTCTCACTTGCAAGAAATGCAAATCCTGAATATTCTACTACGGTGCTGTGCCTTTTAGAAGCACATAATGTACATCTAGCTTACGCATTCATTCCGTAGTCTGGCTTAGGATAGGCCCATAACCTCCTCCAGAACGAGTTATAATTATCTCTGGATGTGTAATTCCTGCTACATTTTTGTGTGTCTGTGTCTAAGTGTGCGTCCGCTAGTGATGGGTTCAACAGTTTCAGGCTCTTGGAAATATTTGTGGTAGTTGTCACATTGCTCTTTTATTATATTGAAATCATGGCAGAGGGCGTGCTTTACCGTTATTGTTGCATTGCAGTTGCTTAACTGTTTACAAAGTAAATCTTTGCCACATTTATGGCATAACAAAAGTACTCATTACTTTTCTGTACCTTCTTTGCTACTCACACAAAGGAGCGTACACTCTAAATTTGAAACCTCTGTGGTCGCAAGAGGGGTTGAGAAGTATTTCTTCGTATTTTCTCAAATAATTAATATTGTATTCCTGTTTTATGTAGTTAATAAAATTTTAAAACCGTCTCATCCTTCAGCACTTTTCGTATATCGACACCATTGTTTGAGAACATTACGCAATTACGACTTAGTTTGAACCGTTTAAATGCCAAACTCAATATGTCTGCCCATAATATCAGTACTACTTTGATTAATGTCTTCATATACAAAATTAACTGTTGTTTCTTTATGGATACTCTTGTGCTCCATATTCACTAATTTTGTGCACTGCTGATGGACCTGTCAGTCGCTGCCAGCAGCGCCTGCCGATTTTTAAACAATTCCAGCATAGGAAACTATTTATCTTGACCACGGTTTTTAGTCGCTAGTTGGTGTTTCTTTCACTGTTTCTGTTATCTTTTTATTAAAATTTTGCTTTTAGTTTTGCTTGCATTTGTTCTGTTCGCCAGCTACGTGTTATGACCGCCAGCATGAAAATCGTAGTCATCACATAATCACCATCGACTTGCAGGGCGTTTTATTTCTTTAACGTCTTTCGTAAAATAGGTTTAACGTCTATTAGTCTGATTGTGTATGATTTTATGAGTGATAAAAAGGAAGCATAGAATTAGAAAGAGTAGGAATATTTTTACCAACTCAAAAAAGCGAGATTGGTCGCACTAAAGTCATGTGTCTTTCTTTCCTTGAACTTTGTTTTCTGCACCGCATGTTAGGCTCTTATTTAAGATAAGGAAATTTAAATTGGTGAAATAAAATTGCCCACTGAACAGAGGATTCCTCTTCAGGAGTAAATAGAGGAAAGCCAAATATTTGCCCACTTTTCCTAAAATTTTGCAACCAGCTTAGCTGAATGGATCGGAATACTTCTTGAGAGGCTGACAGTAGTTCAGCTCTTCAAGATAATTTTGTTGAATCCGAAATTTCCTGCCCGTGTTAGCAACGGCTCACCACTCGACCACATGCCGAGATAGCTGCATCCATTCAAATACTCACATTTATTTCTTCAATATTAACTTCATATTTATCCTCTGATGTATGCCTAATTCCCTCAAGCGGTTGAGTCTCCTCAGCTTTTAGAAATATAAGTCTGAATTTGGTAATATTTATCATGTTCCTCTCCGAGCTGTGTATGTGCCCCATCTCATTCATCTTGATTTGATCACCTTTATAATATGTGGTGTAGAGCACACACGATAAAGCTGCAGTTACTTCCTCCTCTCTAGAGGTTAAGTATTCCCTTCGGTGTCTTGTGCTTGTAAACTCTCAAATTATATGACGTCTTTGGCGTGATAATCCGAAGTTGCATTTACATACAAGGCAACAAGTCAAATTCTAAATTTATTTCCTGGTTAACAATATACAAATAAGTGTCAGAGTATAGAAATGCATATCTTCGTTATTAAAACTGTATATGCATATATATACGCATTAATGCTAATACATGTATTACAGCATTTCGGCCACGAAGTATATTGTGCGTTTCACAAAATTCTTGGACTAAACAGGGGGTTTCTCTGTAAACGCCACCTATGTTTGTAATCCAGATGCAGTGTGTTTTACTTGAGGTAAGAACCAAGTTTACACATATTATTTAGATGCGTTTTGTCTTTACATGATTAAAGCAAGTGTAAGTGTGAGAAATAAGTGCAATTTTTTTATATATTTTTAATCATTTGACAAATTTTCAAATTTGTAAAAATATTCGAAGTAAGCTGTAATATTCCGTTAGAAAGTGTTGTGACGTGCATAGTTCACTACAGTTTGTTTAAGGTCTGTTTTACTTGTGCGTCTAGATGCGCTTCGTGACGTATTTCCTTAGATCAATAATAACCTGAATCGAAATTTTAATAATCACTAAGGTAAGTACGTAGTTGTATACTTACTGCCTTAAATATGTAATTGGTTAAGCCACCTATTCTGAGATAGTCACAAATATATTAATACTGAATCTCAAGTTTACGACATCAAAAACATTGTGTTGCCATGTAACTCATATCAAGTCGATTTAAACGCATTTTCTGTGACTTATAAGCCAGATATCGTACGTAAGCTACACATGCTTTCTTAGAAGTTCATTAAGCGTCAGGCTTGTTAATTATTTCTCCAAAGTTCATAGTTGTGAGAGGTGAAGTAAACAACACAATAGCCAAGACATTGACTCTAGTGCAATATAGAGGCTTGGTGTAAGCAACGGGCGCCTGGTGTGCATCCTGAGATGCATTGTACTCGAATCAACTCCTTCCCGTCTTCGGAGTTCCGAACTTTGAATACCGGCAGCTGAGTGTTAAGTAAATCAGTTTCATGGAAGTCTATAGAATTGGTTGTGACACGATAAGAGCGATGGATTTCGAAGGTATTGACAAGCCGGTAGATGGTTCCACGTGGTTAACAATACTGTCACGCAGACATCAGGCTGAGCGAAAACGCAACGTACTCAGAGTAACCCTCCATTCGATGTTTATTTTTCTTATTCTGCGGAAAGAACTATTGGATTACTTTCAGAGGTTGAAAAGGCGTGTGTATATAAAACATTTCTTTGTGCGCTGAAAGAGGAGTTCAGTTGTAGTTTGTTTCTTTCATGATGCGTGAAAAGATTCTGTACCTTACAAAAATGCAGAACGTTTGGAGATTGCACTCTGGTTTCATTTTTTTCCGACATTCTCCTCCGATTTCCGGGAAAAGGTGTTGATAAATTATTTTAATACATTCTTTGTACGAAACGGATAAGGCGGATGTAGGCTATAATCAGGTAGTCGTGTCTGTACGAATGTTTCAGTACTGAAACTTTTCGCTGGATTCCGATAAAATTCGGTACTGGACTGCGATAATACATTTTAAGATAATGTACTTCTGGAAGGTGACGTCGTCCTTCTTGAATATGGAGGAAGCGTGTTCCTCCAGAATGTTAGTGAATATGTACCATACTGGCGGATGTTACAAATTTTAGTGCTTACCATTGTGAAATTTGAAATTCATGTTTTTCTCTCAAATTTAGTTCAGCACTTAACGTAATAGTGTTCATTAAATCCCTTCAGTTATCTTGAAAACCATAAGTCAGGCACATGACTGTTATGACTGAGATTCTTGATTATTTTTTAATCCTATCTCAGGATACAGAATAACTAAATGAAGAGTATTATTTTTAGATCGTGGTCCAACATCTCTTTAGCCTTATCTTATCTAAAGTTCAAGCACTGCCAGACGTTATAAGGAGCTAATTGCGAAAGGCTGGCTGTTGTTTCAGATATTGTTGTGCCCTGAATACATACTAGATTCCTGTTCAAATAAATCAAAACCTATTGATCTGATATTTCTGTCAGGATATACTCCCTTTCCTTCTCTCCTACAGCTATCATTCTAGGAATAATTCCCTCGACCCCAGCTCCCCCCTTTGAATCTATTACCCCATAAATGAATCTGCCTGACATAGCTAACATGTGGCACTGATGGGTATGACCGTTCTGTTGGCTTCCTTAAGGACTGAGGGCAGTTCCTTCTGTCCATGTAATACCTCAGATGCAGGAACACTTTTTCAAAGTTCGGAGGTTAAATTCTAATATTATTTGTACGTCGCCTTTCACTCCTTCTCCTTTATATAACCTGACAACTCATAGCTATCAGGCTCAGACGGATCTGGGGTCCAACAGCTTCTTGTTAAAATGGTTTTCTGGCTGTTGCCTTTTGGATAAAATTATTAGTTTGTACCGAAGTTAAGAACCTTCCCAGTATTCCGACCATGCCCGTTATAAAATTTCCAATCGTAAAATTTAGGCATGGGTCTTTGTCTTTTCAAGCTTTTTAATTTCGCCTTCACGGCGCTAAGTTAAGTCTTAAATTATGAATTTATAATGATGTTGAAAGGTGTAATCGTACCTTACACTACTTTTCTAATCCTATCACTTGCCCCGTCTGACTGACATCAGCCAAGTGCCATGGAACTTCGATCAGCAAAACTTGCTGTAATGCTTTTCTGTTTCTTAACTTACTAGTAAATTCTCCGAACAGAATATCGAAATTGGTGGCGAAACGTCATGCTTTTTGACAGCTTAGTAATCTACAGCATATTGAGAGGTTACAGGGTAAGACCATTTATAACCTTCTACACGCACGTAAGGGTATCTGAAACTTACTGTTAATAATTGGAGAATGTAAAATAAAGCACGTATTTGCATGAATTAAGTTGTCTTCTGTGAACACGTATGGGAGGGAACACCTGCAATGCTAAGAATTCTTAACTTCAGCGCCGGATGGTGGTGGGTGGTCAACGTCATGGCACGATAACCTTAACTACTTCTTTCCTTTCCCTCAGAAAAATGTTTGCTATACGAACTAAACTGGACGTTGCATGGACCCACGATAAAGAAATTATAACTACAGTCCGTTTCGTAACCTAGTCATTGTGCAGACTTGTGTACTTAAATAAACAATTACGCCAAAAACAAAAAGAGGTCCAGTAGGCTGTATTAGGTTACTTCCTCATTGCTTATCATTGCACGGTGCTGTATTTTCTTGAGTGGTGGTGATACCTCCCCTCCCTGCATCATTTCTAATCGCAAAACTGGAATGGACCAACTGCACAGTGCAATTGCTTAGAGCTCCTGCAAGCCCTTCTCCACATTCCACGCACACGAGTCATTTCCCAGGAGTGTGACCCCATAAATAAAATATAGAGTTCGAGGCAGGTAATCGAGTTGTAGAGGCAGCAAGTGGCGTAGGTCTTGGACTGGGTGATCATACTCCCCACCGTAGGGCCTCAGAGCACCTGATGGACATGGCTGCCCCATGGTATGGCACGCAAAGTCAACGTGTCTTTGTGACGTGGAAATGCACAGATTGTTTAAGGATGGTAGTAGTGCGGGAGAGAAGGGAACTTGTTTACCACCTTGCTCCAGTCTCCTCCCCATGTCGTATTTCATGTCCCACAAACCATTCATTTGGGAATGAGGTAGAAAATTAAATCAAATGAAATTAAAGTCAATTCAGATTACGTTCTTGTGTAATCAGTGTCTAGTGACCAAGAAGTTCTTTCGTGCTACTGTAATTTTATCTGATAGAATGGATTTGGAAAAGTGAAGTAAATGTTTTCTGTAAGATGACTTACACACAGACCGAATATATTTGTCCACAAATTTATATACTATGTGGGAGTTCTATTTTCACAGCTAAGAATATTAACTGTAGAAACTGATGTGTGATCAAAAGAAATACATTTCCTATTACTGATCATCACTAAGTCTAAATTAGAGTTTGTAGTCCTCACCGAATTTGGTTAGTGCACTTTCGACACATTTGCGCAATTGTTGCCGACAGCGACATACAAATATTCTTCAAACTGTACAATTAAGAGCAACCTGATTAATTATTGTTCTTTAATTTATTATTATTATAATACTATAATTTTTATGAATATTATTTTTAATTATAATTATTGTAATTTGTTATTCTTACATAATTATAATTATTATTTAAAGATAAATTTTATCTCTGTTATATGGTTACTTAATTTCATTTAATTTCATTTCATTTCAAGATTAGTTTAATATCAAGGAATGCACTCTGTATAGAATTGTCTTACCAGAGGCAATCCTGCCGTGTTTCGTTTAGTTGTGCCGACTGCTTCACTCTTGGTGCTAAGTGTACAGAATTTTGTTTAGAAAACAAATTAGTTATAGATCTAGGCCTTGCATAGGATTTTGAAATATTCGTGAGGTTTTATTCATCCAGAACGTCTTTAACTCTTGCCAGAAGAATTTTATTTTGTCGCTAAGCCCAATCTTAATTAATCATTTCACATTACTTTCTTCTTTGCTTTTAAGCAGCAGCCTTATTTAAGAATTTCTTTATTGTCTGCTGATCAAACTTTAATTTAAATTATAAAATATTAAACATATTAACCTCGGATTTCGAAGTTCATGTCTTTGTAAAACCACTGTGAACACTCTGACGCTGGATAGTACTAAGTACAAGGGATATGCAAATCTAACATCGTACATTTTATTGATTCTTTCACAGTTTTGTAAAATTATAAAGGAAGCGTGGATAACTTAGACCTATAGTTCCTAGGTACTAGGTTACGGGCTGGAAAACCAGGAAATAATGTTTCAATTTCCGGCTGGGCCAAGAGACTTTCTCCAAAGTGTTCCGATGGGTTTTGGGGCCCACTCACCGTTCTGTATCATGGGTACCGAGGGCTCTTACCCTGGCATAAAGCGGCCGTAGTTTGAAGCTAACCTTTATATCTAGTGCCGAGATTAACAGTGAGCGGGTTTGTCTCTCCTCTGTCCCATTAATTTCATGATGTGCGTAGGGTCAAATTTTCCTTTGAATAATAATAATAATAATAATAATAATAATAACCTTATTTTCACAAATCTAAAACATTTCGGTAGAGAAACGGCGTATTGTGTGTCCCAATTATTGTAAGAAGCTCGAACACAACTAATTTTTATATAGAAACAATATCTCGTTTTACAATATCTCGTAAAATGCTTTAACCAGGAAGGTCATAATCAGAGGAATGGTACAAAATGTAAAAGGAAGATAATGATGCTTATGTTAAAAGAGATCTGTTGCTTACAAAGCTTTGTCGTGATTAGTAAACTGCATAGAAGTTCAATAACATTGCTTGAAATTATATAAAATGAAAGAATTTCTTACCCAAGTATTTGCGTTGTTTATAAAATCAGCTTGTGTTGAAGGAATCTTGAATTCTAAAGTTTATAAAGTGACAATTGTTAGATAATTATTTAAATAAATTCAGTCTCTTATATGATTATCATTTCTTAAAATATAGGCATGAGTACGTTGGCTTACGTATTTATTATTTTAATTTACTCTTGCTGATGTTATCACAGTGCTTTTTGACGTATAGCTAGTTAAGTGCAGTTTACCTGCTACGTTTTCTTCTAAGCGGTAGTAAGTTGTTACTTGTTTAGTTTGGGAGGGAAGTCTGATATACTGTTGCAAAACTCATCGTGCATATTGTGTGACGATCAATAAATATTCTACGGAGTCACACGGGACGTCGTCTCGGGAAAAGAATATATGTATCCATTTTTCTCTCTCTATCCACGTTTCCTTCTTTACACGCTACTTGTCAGTCATATATTATTATTTATATTATATACTGTTTATTTTCACGTATTTAGAAATAAAAATATCTTCTACAGGCTGTGGAAAAATGAAACTGATGTAATACGCTGTTCCAAAACAAAAATAAATCCAATTTTTAAAGTGCCGTTATTGCATTTAATGATGTACTGCAGCAATTCAGAAATATTTTGCTGGATAAGTAATTGTCAAATAAAAATGCCAAAGTTTTAGATTAAGTGCACTAACACTTATTATGACTCTTTATTGCAATGGCACTCACTTGCAGAAAACTTCGATTCTGTGTGTTCCGCGGAACGCCGTTTGGGAAATACTGACGGAAATAGCTTTTATATTGACCCGTGGTTTTCATTTTCATCATGATGATGATGCGTTTGTGTGTGTGTGTGTGTGTGTGTGTGGATGTGTGCGTGTGTGTGTGTGGATGTGACGGGCGGCGCCGTAGTCTGTGGCTATACGCACCCTTATGGTCATACTTAAATCTAATCTCGTGTGCTTTTTCTCTTGAAGACGTTATAGTTCTTATATAGAATTTCGATAGCAATGACGAATATACTGAAATCGGTTGTATTTTTTTTTTCCAATGTGATCAGTGAATTCACTTCTGCAGTAGGTTACCTACTGGGGCACTTGGTCCGTTGCCGCCGTCTGCTTCGTTTTACGCGCAGTAAAACTTGCACCATGGATTTAATGACCGGGAGAGGTTAGCTTATACGTGAGACGTTGACCAGCCTTACTCCAATTACTGGAACATTATTGTAAGTTAAAGCAGATAGATGGCTGTTGACGCCAAGAAAAATGGCTTAATGTTGCTTAATTCTGTGAGAGTATAAGGAAAGGGAGATAAAGTGTTTTAAATATGTGCAGAAATTTTGGTTTAGTAATTATTGCTTAATTGAGGAAAAATCCTTCGTGTGAACTATTATACACTTAAAGACGATCGGACTGCATTTGTTTATTGTCTATGTCCGCAGACGCAGATGTTAGCCATAACAAAATAATTTGCAGTTACAAAAACTCTGTGTATTTGCATTGATAAGTCGATATAGCAGTTCTCCACCATGATCAGAGAACATGCGTTTATGCTATAGTCTGAGGCAGTTTAATCTGCTTCTCTAAAACATGCTTCTTACAAGTTCGGTATCTATACCATTCTTCTGTCTGCTGCGGTATTTTGAAAGTAGTTCTTTTATATGAAGTTTTGAAAAATGGAAAGTATGTCTTTTATTGTTTTCGACTTCCTGCTAAGTGTGAAGTCCTTCTTAATGTCTTTAATTTAATAATTATAATATTAAAGGTGACAGTAATAGTAATATGCTAATAGTTGCCTCAAGCCAAATTCCAAGATTTATCAAAAAATAAACCAATCGCTTTCTTGCACAACTTCCAATTCATTATTCGTAAATCAGTACGTATTTGGATGCTGTGTCTCCTGGCTAGTCTGTAAAGCACCGCTAAATAAACTCAATATTACTACTGATTCGTGTTTTAAATCTGTAAAGGAAATGAGGTTTTGGTGGGAAAATGGCAAAAAATCGAATTTTAAATATAATTTTAAACAAGGTCCTTTTTTAGATATTTCAGCCTTTTTAAGAGAAATAACTGTAACCTTTCCGTCCTATGAAAAGGAAAGTACAGAGGACGAATTTCGAGAAGAGCATTCAAATCTGGTCTATATTTCAAGGACAGACACCTGTGTGATGAAATTTTTCGCTGGTTTGACCAGAAACTGGAAGACACAAAGAATAAAGGTAAGGAGTATCAAGTATCGAAAACGAAAGTCTGTAGGAAGAAATAAGAATTTGGAGACTCTTTGTCCATCGGAGCTTGCAAAACAAAATAGGCGTTAAAAGGAAAATAAGGGAATATGATGAGGAATTTATTTCATTGTATGAGAAAGTGGTAGTGCAATTTTGCTACTATCAAAACCAAACATCTCCGAGATTCAATTGTAAGCCGTGACTCACGATTCCTGCAGCGAAGAGAACTGTGCTCTCGCAGGACTACCGTCAACTAATCGATGCGTGGAAAGCGGTCCTGTCTCAACGAGGCTAACAATGCCGTAATAGATGGCGGCCCGGATTACGCGGTGGTATCAGCGAACTGAGGCAATAACAAATACTCACGCTGTAGCATATATATCACTGATTATCAGCAGCCATTGCTGATCGTAGGGTTCTGATTAATGATTACGCAGTTATACGTTATTCCAAGTTCGTCGTCTCCAACTTTTCTCTATATAAACTGAAAGCTGATAAAAAAGTGGAACCTGTGACACATGACTTTAATTCATCTAAATTTTACTTCGAAAGCTAGCTGTTTCGTTTTACCAGTGGTTTTAAGAAGACGGTATTATCTGAGGATAAGAACAACAAATTTTAGTGTTTTATCAAGCAGTATGCTGCGAGGTGGTTCTATCTTGCAATAGCATTTTGAGTTCAGATCCCTGTCTGCACATTCCAAACAGTTAATCATGTGACAATAATAGTGATATCTTATGGAGCCATATTTTTATCTGATTTGTCTGTGTTGCTGCTTCTCTTTCTGTGCTCCAATTAATAATATATTCAAGACGTCGTTTTCTTTAGTCATGCATAAAATTATTAGAGTAACTCTCTCGGTTCTTTTCCTGTCATAATTCGTTATACGTCACTCGAGATTTGTAAGTATTCCTGCTCTGTATTTGGAAGGTCCAGGTTTCAAATCTCGGCACCGACTAACCGAGGTTCCCATGGGTTTTTCTTCGTATTTACCGATTCATTCAGGGGTAGTACTCACTATACGAATATCTCTTCTTCCAAGCACTTTGCAATTAATTATTCAGTATTTATCCCAACATCTGACGCTATGTAGAATAAGCTAATAATGGCGTCGATGACTACATCTTAAATAAGAAATAAATAACATATTCACAATGTAACAATTTCAAATTGCGTGCATTTTTTAAATCGTAGGTGTCTAAAATGAGTAATGGATCAGTCGATTGTTGGTTTTGATGTTCATTACCGAGATTTTTTAAAGCGTGAATTATTTGCACAGAATTTAATGCTTACAACAAAAGACGTGGTAAAATATAACGAACTACAAAGAATATTATGAGTACAGTATATGGACAAGGACTGACACAAAACTTTACAGTAATACTTGGTTTGTAGTGCTGTACGACCTTGAATTATAGCTACCTCAAGTGGGTGAAGAAACTCTACTAAACCTGGTGCAAGATATTTTAGGAAAAGACCGAAGTAGTTACTGTTGTTAATGTCGGAGCTCTTAGGTGCTGAACAGGAGCAGCTACTTTAATCACGCAGATTAAACACAGTGTAAATATTGTGAGAATACGAGTATATCCATTTTGGCGATTACATCGACTTTCAGTATTTATTGAAATGTAAGCGTTAGTAAAAGCGTTTTACGTAGTATAAAGACGATGCAGGCTTTTTGACAGATTGAATTAACAAGATTTATTTCCATGTTGAGATGAAGATTTCAGCCACTTTATTTCCTCCAACAAATCTATTCTACATTATTAATGTAAAACCGAATGTCTTTATACAGGGAAATTTTGTGTGTATATTTGGCACGAAATTTCTTTTGACTGATTTCAAGGCAAGCTGCGAGCGGCATTTCCATCTGGGCAAAACTAAATTCTGTTTTCGATCAGGTTTTTCCATTAGGCACTTCAGTGTATGTAATCTAGCGTCATTGTAGACTGCCAAATATGAGGAAATAATATTCCACTGAGTGGTTACAAAATTGGTATGAGCTCTGATAGCTGTTAATAGTAGAAGCAGTACCGCGAAATATCTACAGCTCGGTTGGAATATTGAAGTAGACAGCCTGTATGTTATTATGTTCAGAACTTATACTGACGTATTTCTTCCGAAGTATGATAATTTGTGCAGCTTGTAGAAGCCCATAAAGACACATCAATAATAATAATAACTGAAGCTTGACATATAATATATGTTGTATTCTGACATACAGCATTGCATATCGGGGATGATCAAAGTATGATCTGTAAGTAATTCGTTACTTTTAGTAAGATCCTAAATTAACGAGAATTATCAGGTTTCTGTGACCAGAAGTGTCTTCCTTATTGTACTTAATCACGTGTATTTTGTGTAGTCAAAAACCTAATTTTGTCCATTTTTGGATTTTGGTTGTAGTTGGGGAGTTCAGAGTGTGTAATGATGTCACTGTTTGTACAGTCAGAAAGCGGAGGTCAGTTTTGACTAGTCGATGTTCATTTTTGGCTATTCGGAATTGGAACTGCTGACACCCTGATCCATGAGCTAGAAATGCACGTACATACATTCTCAACATAAAGCTGCTAAACAGTTAATTTACTTATTCTACTCACACAGCGTCACTATATGTGTTTTTATGAGCACCTCAGAATATGCGGCGCTTATTTCCCTATACATTATTAACTTACTGCTTCTTGTAATGGAGTAGGTGTGGGTTTACTGTGCGGTATAAACTGAATCTGTAAATGTAATTCGAGTTAATTTTGTCTCTGAAGTGTCCATACCTATTCGCAGTCACTGTAAATTTCCGTCCCATAAATACATTAAGTCAAAATGTTATAATTTAACTCGTATTATGATGCAGTTCGTGCATAAGTAAGCGCATTCGGCTATCACTCTACGTGTAGATGATTACATCGCCTGAATTATTTCCCCAGGTACTTCGAAATAAGTGGTAATCTTAATGATACTCTAGATGTCACAGTTGTGTTCTTTTCGAGGAATGCCTTCTATGGACTGGATAGGAGGATGAATGGGATTCGCAAGTAGTGTGGACGTGGTGGAAAACAGAAAAGAGTCTTGGCCTGCGAGCAGTCAGACGTAGGTGTAGGAGTGAGAAGACTAGCCACTGTACTTGCGAAATAGTGGGTAGCACATTTAAATTGTAGATTTTAATGAAGAATTGCAACATTATACTTGTGGAACACAGTGTTGTTTATAACATGCGTAGGTGAAAGCTATATAGAGTGCTGTGCTCGTAAAACATTCCGTTCAACATTTCAACGAATTTTTAATTATTATCGCAACATTTCTTACACAATGCTGTAATGAAATTGGGTACCGAACATCTACAAATGTAGGGGAGGCGACAGGAAAAGACAGAGACCTCGTGATTCTCATGGGGTTCACACACCACAGGTTTCCATTCTGTTCCGACAAAGTTTGAGGTTAATGAATGGGTAACCCTCTGACAGCTCGCGCACCCATCATATACAGGTTGAGTTCCCCCTTCCCCCTCACCATGCTCCCGTCTGTTCCTTTCTGCTCCTGAACATCACCAAACGCGCTTTGTATGTTCCAGACTAAATGAAAGCCTCCTGGTTGGACTGGATCAGGTATGCCAATAATTAAGTGGCACAGACACTCATTAATTATCATGATATGTAACATAAACTGTATTGGAATTTGTGTTTTCAAGAACTGCTAAAGATGTTACTAAAGAAGTAGCTGAGAGCAACCCTGATATTGAGTGCTTGTCAAAAGATCTTGGCTTTGACTAAGAAAGCAGAGTGGTGCTACCGCAAGATAAATTAATTAGATAAATTCTAAAAGGTTTTGATGATGGCGTATAATATTGTGTGGTGATGGGTTTATGGACTTTATCCATCGTCCGTAGAGTAAAATATTAAAATATTAAAAATTAAAATCACTACGTTTCGGAAGCTGGCTCTGCTTCCGTCCTCAGGTGAATGGAGGGGAGAAGAGAAGAACACCTACTCCGCAGGGCCCCTTAAGACAGAGCTAGCCTCCATATTTTAATGTTTTACTCTTCGGACGATGAATAAAGTCCATAAACCCATCACCACACAATACATTTATTAGTTTAGTGTGTTATGTGATGCTACAGGAATGCTAGAAACACGCAGTCTGAATTTGCACACAGTTGTACAGGATGCAGCAACTGGAGCGTTTAGAACTGTTATATTCTAAGCAGAATCCGTGTTCGTATCTCATATGGAAGAAAAGCTGTTCTGACGTGTAATTCGTGGTGTTACTCTGGCCTTTCAGGAAGTGCCGCAGTAGTGTATTTAGTCGTGATACAGTTGCTTCTTCCTACCCTTCCTTCAGTGTTATTCTGTATTTACTCTATAATTCGGTACTGCTAAATAAGGAAACAGTAACTGACACTTGAACAACCTTACACTAGAGCTAAGTTCCTCTTGTAGTTTCTTCACTTGAGGTTTCCAGAATGCAATTTTTATAATTTGTGCAACTGAAATGAAGCTGTTAAATGACCCAATACTCACGCACTTAGAATGTACGTATATGAGTCTATGGCCAAGAGCAGGCCTGTATTCTTTTGGTGTCTGGCTGAAGTTAAAAATAATTGTGTCAGAAGCGAATTAAAATATAGAACCCTTTCTGTCCTCGTACCATTATTTATAGAAAACGAAATAACGAGATATTCAAACGTAGAACAATTTGCAGCTTGCGTAACTGTGCATTATCTCGCATGCTGGGATACATATACGTCATAATTTAGACGAGTACTTTTTAATATAAATCGAAATATCCTTGAGAAAATTCCTATTCTGTCCATACGTGGGCTGCCTTGTAATACAAGATGTTTGAGAATATTTCCGCAAGACCGATTAAAAATTGTCCTCCCATTAAGATACCCTTATTTTGAAGTCTAAAATGGCAACTGTGTTTGAATACTTTTTTCTCGGTCATTGCTGGCCCTTACACATAATTCACGGCTCACTTTTCTTTATTTTATTATCGAGACGACTTTTGGTGAAGAATAGAACGTCTAAGCTCACCCTTATGTAATTATCTCAATTTCTGTTTGAATGCATTAGTTGCAAGTACAACATGATCGATCCTTTTCCTTCGTCGTAGAAAGAAGCAATGTTTCACAGCACGAAATGGCAATGATATTAACTTCATATATATCGTATTGCATTATTAAGTGAACCAGTGTTGTTACACTGGAAGAGCAGTAGATGTAAGGTACAGTTAAAACTTTCCTTTGCGGAAAATTGCCTGAAAATGCTACAGGTTTTTAACATCTGTTGTGTAATTATGTGCTCACTTTTATTGTGTTGTTAAGTCCCAAAAGAGGGTTATTCACTGTTGTACACAAAAGCAGGCGCGGCTGAAATACATGACATCTAATTTCTTCATTATTGTGCACAAATTAGTGCTTTATTCAGTGTTACAAAAATCCTTAATTTAGTGGTGGTCAATTTATTTCTTAGGTTATAATCGGGAGTGGAATTATCTAAGTATTAATTTAATCATACGAATTCTCTTTATAGTGCTTGGAAAAAATAACAGTTTTTTTCCTTGCTTTGTCTCCATGATATTTGTGTTGATTTGTATCAGCATGTTGCTTTCACTTTCAGAGCTGTTTAGTACAGTCTGTTTTGACACCGAGCAGTTTCAGCACTCCCAATGTGCATGACTTCTATTCTGATGGTACCAGGTTTGCGTCTCGAACTGAACGCCGCTAGTCCTGACTATTTGTGTGGTTTTCCTTAGTCCAAAATAAAGCAAACATGCCATCTGTCCGAAACTTCAGTAAAATTTGTGATCATCATCCCACTTTATTTGACGTTGTATAATTTATGTAGTGTAAACGTCCTTGCCTCAGCAATCAGCCATTCAATAAGTAGTTAGAAATGAAGTTTTAATAATTTCGTAATTACCCGAATACGTTGTGTTATTGGCACGAATATTACATATTTCATTTTGGTTGACAGAGGAAGGCAATGAAAATAATCTTGCAAAATATTATGCCGTGGTTAAACAATGCCTTCCTTCTTCAGGATACTGTCCAGCACATATTACACGCTGAGAATTGCTGCGGCAAACAACAGACCTGACATAAATTCCCTAATGCTGAAGCGTATCAGACACTCTTGTTTTTGGGACGGCATGACCCTTATTAAATCCTAAATTTCGACAAGAGTAACGCTAAATACGAATCACACAAAATTACGCGTGTATATTCATTTATGTCCACTCGCATGCATATCCATAAATATGGGTACATAAGCAAGTTTATGTACGTGTGAGCCACTATACATACGTCCTTTTTGTCCACATCTAGCGGTACCTATTTGCTGCCTACCGACCTACCTAACTGGCAGACAGGTTGGTCAATATGCGGGGTGTGGGGAGTAGGTGGATGTGGACATAAAAGCTCTATATTTGTATGTTTGTAGTGGCCCACATACACATGTAAGTCTTCTTCCCTCTCCTTTCCTTGTTTCCTTCCTTTCTTCTTTAGCAGCATAAATGCAGAAGCCTATGAAGTGACAGTGAAATTGCAAGTATCCTTCGAGATGCATAATCTGTAGCACTTATTCATACACAGTATTAAGGACGAAATAATATTTAATAATAAAATAACCGTTTTCAAGTTACTTTTACTACAATCTGGGACCCCCTTCCCACGTTACATCTCTCTTTGGCTGGCGGAGAGTAAAATATAACACAAATAATAGATCGCTTGCACTATTGTTTCTCTTTTAGTTATGCTTTGGAATAACATGAAATCGAGATTGTCTCCTATTTGTTCGTCTTGCTTCAGGCCTTTTTAAAGTTTCGCGTCAAGCGTTTGGTTTATGGAAAGAAACGAAATTTCCCGAACCCACGCAGACGGAAACAGAAGACAGTCGCAGTCTTCTCCATGCGTGCAAGAGTGACTGACGTAATGTTTGTTCGAGTATTTACTTCGTTGTGTGTTAATGTGACAGAGTTGCAGTGTTTTATTATGCTAGATGTTGTACAATGTGGTGTGTGGACTAAGGAACTTATTCACGTTTAGACTGAAATCCTTGCCGTATAAACTGGGTGACTCTAGACACAGGAAAATACGGAAAAGTGTATCGTGCTGCTGAGTCACGCAACTTATGGAATGGCGCTGGCTAAGGTGGGTTGTGTGAATGGCGTGAACCAGCGTAGTCGTACGTCAGTACGTACGCTATACTGTAGTGTGTTCCTATGACTACATTTGAAGTTGTGTACTAACGTATAGCACATGCAAAGCTCATTTCTCTTCTAACAGTTAACACTTCACAAATTTTCGTTACTTATGTTACGAAATAATACACGTATTGTTATGTAGTGTTAGGCCTATTTCATACTAACATCCGAAATTTTATTGTAAAAACATGATTAGGTGTTATTAGACTGTGGTCAAAGTAAACGCCATTTGTCGATGTTAATTTCAACCCTTCACTTCTGTGGCACATTTGATTTGCTGTGGCTTTGGGTTGAAAACGGAGACGCGAAATTATCTCCGGTTGGAGACAGTCGTATCTGTACTTTTGTAAACACAGAGTTTCTAAGGCCTTCACACTTACATAATATTTCTGTAATCTGTCCGTGTTGGTACTTAAATATGTCCAAAAAATTTGAAAACCGCGTGTTATTTTCGAATGTGGCATTCAGCCCTGAGAAACAGCGCCCGAACCACCTGACGATATGTCCTGTCTTGGTGTTTTCTCATGTGTCGTTAATTCTGGTTAGTTCGACTCAGTTCGAAAGCCGTATACTAATCTAAATAAACCGCACATGTGACCCTGTTAATAATCTTTGCCACAAGTTACCGACAACCATCTTTTGTCAATTTCCGTCGCTATTTCGCCGGGCGCGTGGACTTCGGAGAAGTGGGCTACATTAATACAAAAGATGAACTGACAGGGAGTGAAAAGCGATATTTTCGGATAAAATAATGAAATTACATAATACTCATCATCGAAAACATTGTCCAACTTTATAACATCGCTGTGTCTTGTCCTTCGCATACCCATCTCTGCTAAGGTCACTGCTACCGGCTGAATTGCTGCTGGCTCCCCCATCAACGAATGGCGTCTCGGACTCGAGCCCTGTTCGACCTACCAGGTAGTAACGAGATTCTTTTTCTATATTTTTAATCCATCCCTAAAGACAGGAGGATGCAGACAAGTGCAGACTATGCATATACAGCGAAGTCACATCTTTCTTTCACAAAGCACTGTATGTATCTATTCGGCATATAGGAGTTATGCGGAAATAAACCATGCCTTTTAATGCTGCCCGCAATATTCTTCGTCTCTTTTGTGTTTATGGCAAGGAACTATAGCTGTCAGCTTTATACAAACTCACAACTCTGGAAATTGTGGCACTAAAGACATTAAAAGGAAATTATTTTCACTGAAAAGTACGAGCAGAAGTATTTGGAAATACAGGGAAAATATCAACACTCATCGGAATTTGCATGTAAGTGTAGTTTTTAATTTCACTTCATTTTCATTAAGTACAAATGAGTGTCACTGGGGTATCGTACAATCGAAAAAATCGACAATGCAATTTTTAACAGTTTAATAAGTAATTGGTTGTAAAATAATACGTTCCAGTAGGTGACACACCCAAACTGGCGTGTTTGTACGTACACGTTGAAAAGAAATTTTATGTTTCTGAATTACCACTATGATAGAGAAAGTAGAAATATATTTCACCGATGTGTGTTTTGGGGGTCCCATTTCGTACGCGTCTGAATATTGACATCGATTTTGGCGCGAGCCAGTGACGTATAGGTGAGTTGAAACTCCGCAGCATTGAATAAGCTGCAGTCACTTGCAAGCTAAGGGCATTATAAGTCAGATGGAATTGAGAACTGACTATCCAGCTTCACGGAATGGAGGCTGGAAGTATAAAGTGGTAAACTTTGTCTCCTTAAAAGCTGCCTTTAAACTGTGAGCTATTTTTCAATTTAAAAGCTTCATTACTGCCAAGGGACATCTTTATCTTCAACAGCTTGGGCATCCGCTGTCTATAGGGAATAGGTGACTTCACGAACCCACTTAATGATTCAGACATTTGAATAGTTTTCGATTTCGCATCTGCACTTTAGCTAGTGCGAAACGTGGCAGTTAAGTACCGAAAATATGAAATTAATATACAACCAAGTTCTTTTCTTAGGCGCATTCGCAGAACTTCGAAAAGGTACTGTGACACGCACTAGCGAAGTAGCGGAAAGGGACCATTACAGATGTGGGTAAAGTCGCAAGAGGGGTATCACCTTCTTCATATCTGTCTACCCGTCCGTCCGAATGGAACAGCTCTGCTTCCGTTGGAGGATTTTAGTGAAACCTTATGGTGGAATATTTTACGAAAATCTGTCCTGAAAATTGAAGCTTGGTTAGAATAGGACAAGAGTAACGGATACTTTACGTGAGTAGCTACGTACAAGTATATTTATAGCTACTTTGGTCACTAGCGTTAACATGTTTGCCATCGGTATTGATGGATAACGACAATAGAATTAACGCAGTTTCGAAAACCACGTAGTTATGTTTAGCATCTAGTGTTTCTGTAAATTGACGGATACAGCTGTCGCAATGTTCTTTGCTTGTGTCTCCTACAAAGTTCCATAAGTAGGAGCGTCAAAGTGAGACGCAGCCTTTGGGACTTGTCCACTGTGTGGAGAGCTGTGATGCTCGGATACATCCGGCAAAGTTGGCAGGTTCTGCATAAGTGGATCTGAACACGGATATGTTGTGCGAATTACAAAATATACTGCCACTTTGCAAAAGTGTAGGTTTATTCGAATTTAAATCCGGAATTTAAAGGGGAGGGGGCCTTTTGAAATCTGTAACAATTGTGGATCGAAAATCCAGTTATACAGTGAATTTGGCAAACGGCGTGGAAAACCTGAGCGCGACTCCTCGTCCAGCATTGGTCGGTTGTTGTGGCTTAGGGTTTTCCGTTGCTGTTTGCAGTATGAGATAGAGGCAGAGTCAGCGGATTTTCGACGCTGCAGATAACGTAATCCCTGTGCTCCACCCCATTCCTTCATAGCCTGTACAAGTACATAGCCTTCCCTGCCTTTATTACGTTGCCTGTCTCCTAACGGATTCTGTAGCAATGAATTCAGTTTTCTCTATAGTTCATCTTTTATTCGCTAATCAGTAGCTCATAATGCTGAAGGTTACAAAAATATTTTGTTTTTTAAACTGTTTAGATACTTCGGAGGGACTTCGGAATCATAACAAATCAACACGCTCACCTAGGCACACAAAACATTAGAAAGTTATTTTTTGGATGGGCACATAGAGTGGAAATTAATTCAGCCTGTTTTTTGAGGTGTCGGTTACAGAAGTGGAAGAAATCACAGAGTGTTTTCCTGAAATATCACTAACACGGCATTCTAATTGCAATCCAAATTGTGCAGGAAGTTACCTAACGCACCGAATAGGCCTAATGCATGAATTTCAGACACGAACGGGCTAATAATCGGATGCACGAAGGAAAGGTTTTCCTTAAGTTTTATTACAAGGAATGGTTATTAGGTAACAACTGATTCTGTGGAGTCGAGTAACTTCTGAGAAGAAAATTGTGCTCATGTGGACATCAAATTTTCAAAGCCTTTAAGCGGATGCTATCGCGATGAGTCAGGTCGGGCCAGTTCCCATCTTACATTCTATTTCTTTTAATATTATCCTCTCTTCTACGCCTAGCACTGCTAAATACGAGTAGTTTCTTATCTAGACGTTTAATGTGTAAAATATTTCTTAGATTACAGGCGCCTGTTGTTTAAATGTAAGGAAGTATACACTGCATTTTCACCCATATCTCACATAATTCTACCCGGATATGGTCGATACTTCTCTGAAGACGCCTTACAAGAACCTCCGGCCATTAATTGCTATAAGTCTTCGAAGTCCGTCGTCCTGACTGGTTACATGTCCCGTTTAGTATAGGTTCAGATATTCTCCGTTTGTATGGAATTTCTAGTACTACTTATAATTTCTGATTTTTTCGAGGTTTTCCTCATTTTGCTTAATTGCACTGCAGGTCACCTCCGAAGTGTGTCGCGTTTATTCACAGACGCTAACGTGAGTTACGATTACATGTAAAAGCGCTGATAATGCGCCGTTGAATAGCACATTGTTCGAGCCATTACATGGCGACTCTAGTGGAAACAGAATTTGTGGGTTATATTTCATTGGCTTTTTCAGAAGAAAAAGGGAGCTGATAAAACATATCACTGAAAACCCAAAGTCAGCACCTGCTCAGCCAGATGTAGAGAAGGCTGGACGTTTTAATAGCTGATAATAGCCAGGTGTTACAAGTAACTCGCATAATTTAAATTCTCTGGATCTAGAACGCTTGTCTTCTGGGTTGCGAGGGATGAGCAGTGAGACGGATGTCTAATGATGTGCACTGCTTAGGCCTACTTCTGCTAGAGTTTATGTACACTGCCTGAAGTTTATGTACATTGTGTTTGCTGTCGCGTAAGATAAATTTCTATTCGTCAGTTTGTGTTAAGTATTAAGTGTGAGAGAAGTGAGTAAGTCAGGAGGGATGCTCTGATCTAAGATACATTTGTTATAACGCATTGTGTTACTACCAGGGCTGTGGAGTCGGAGTCGGAAGGAATTTTTAGGTGGAGTCGCAGTTGGATTCGGAAAAAAATGTACCGATTCCGACTCCGACCTCAGTCTAAAATCTTAACTAGATACTCCAACTCCAGAGCCCTGATAGCTACAGCAACCATTAGATATACTTAAATATAGGTTATAAGTCAAAAAAGTAGCCTGATGATTCACGTGGTGGCGAAGAAATGTCTTACAGGTTTGCCGTTGTTAATGTATATTAAGCTTTTAGGAAGGAGTCGGAGTCGGACTATTAAAAATCGAAGAGTCGGAGTCGGAGTCGGAGTCGGAGCTTTTGTGTACCGACTCCACCACACCCCTGGTTACTATAAGCACACAACTGACCCACAAAGACATCAGATTTTTTATTGCCTTATTGTCTGAGACTCTCTTGTATACTTGGTACTGTCGCAATTTTGTAACTATAGACGTTATGGGTCAAGTACGAGTCTCTTTCTGCTTTTATTTTCCCCATCTTACGTGTTTCTGTAAGGGTAGAGTTAAGGTGTCATTGTGTACACAATTAACCCTTTAAAGACGAAGCGTATCTGTTTTATGTAAGGACTCAGTGCGTACCGCGCTGTAAACACTCTCCACTTCGGTTATAAAAACCGATCTCTTAATGTTTTATAAGGCAAAAGTTGCTGTTTGTTCTGAGATCCGTACAAAACACATAAACGCAATGTGGGCACCACGTAGAATTTTTTAATGTTAAACCTGGTGGTACGTAAAGTTACCGCTAGGCTTTAAAAGGTTAAGGCATGTGCTCTTGTGGATGTAGAGCTGCACTCATTCTTAATCTCGGCACTGAATAGAAGTGAGTTTTCGTCTTCACACCCCGATCCATTTAGGCCTACATCCTTGCGAGGGCCCCTAATGCTTATTGAATAGGAGGCTGATTGGGCTGCAGGGCCGATCGTGACCCTCCAGAGAAGAGGAAATTCTCTAACTCCTGCAAGGAACCGGACCGTTACTCATTTGTTGTCCAGCCTGTAGCCTAGTTACTATATTTTCTGCGCTATTCCTATGTGTTTCTATTGTTTATATTTGTCTCTTATATGCTTACTTTGCTTGCCTGTATACAGTTCTCCCACTTTTGTCAAACACTTTTGTAAATGAACGGAACGTATTATTATTTAACCCAACAACGAAAAGAAACAATTACAGCTTTCGATGCTAACTCGCGTCATTGTGATGCAAGATGCCTGCCTGACTGTTGGAGCGGTACGAGAAATTTGATAGCTTGTAAAACACAGAGGGAGACAACTTGTTGTACAAAATGGCGGGAGACGCGCAGCAGTCCCGTGGAAGAGCGTTTTCGTTTGCAGGCTTCAACAGTTTCAGCTTCACATGTCATTTTCAAACCCATTGTATCCGTCGGAAATGTGAAACGCCCGCGCAGTAAAGAGCTGTTTTGTTCACGGGTTTGTGGTGGATAAAGGGGCACTTGGACGCGCTTTTCTTCGAGTGCTCGTGTTTTTCCCCGTCTGTAGCATCCTACAGGTGCTCCATGCCCATATATTCATCTATCACTACCGCTATAAAATCCCAGCAATTAACAGCGTCGTTAAATAACCCACCTAAGAAATAACTATTTTACTGGATGCAACAAATTCGTAGACACGTAGTCAGTTGCCAGTATCCGTGTATGCTAAATATTCTGGTGCGTCACCTGTGTCAGTACCCCTGATCCTGTGCACACTTCTGGCCAGCGATTAGCGACTTCACTCTGTAATCATATCTGATTACCTTTAACTAACCGAGCCCCCGGTCCCACCTAGCTGGGGGCCGAGACTCCGCGCGAGAGATTAGAGCTACTTGCGTATTCTCACACTGCAGAATCTCCTGCATTCCTTAATATAAAATTCAGTCCAAACCGCAAGTCGTTCCTGCAAAGGTAGTTAACGAGAAATTTTATGGTGTATGGCGCATACAATAGACGTACTCTGTCTGCAGCAAGAAACATCTGCATAGCATTTTATACGTCCGGGACCGGAAGAGAAGTAAGAGTACTGCTGGCTTCGTAATTCCACTTAATGTTAATTTTCTCGTTGTCCGCGTTCGGCTTTTACCTACATTCCATTACTTCCAGTTATTTATGCTAGATGTCTTTTACGGATAAACATCAATGTATCTGCCTAATTTGAAGAAAACTTGGATTAAAATTAATGACTTTTCCGAACTTTTTGACTAATTCCCACGATAAAACAGAGGTGGAGGCTGCATGAACTTGGCCTGGGCAAATATAGAAGCTAGTAGGCGAGAGGCCAGGAGACCAGCACTGATGCAGAAGTGACAAATAATTAGTAGCAATAAAATATAAATTGCAGTTGTGTTTTATCCTTTCTTATGTCAGCGTATGCTTTTCATGCAAGAGTCAACAACGTAAACTGAGTTGTATTAATAATATCTCTATAGTTTATATTCGCATGTTTTACATTGTTGCCAAACACACTTTCGAGGTGACTTAAAATCGGGTTTTATTTCATTCGTTTCATCGGCGTGTACCTTTCTTTTGGATTACGAGATCCCCGGTCCGTGTTCTAGCCGACAGCAATGCCGTTTAACGAGTGAGTGGCTCGGTTCCCCGCTGTACGAGATTCTGCTGAGAAAGGTTGGGCTTACAGTAGAGATGACATACTGAGGCAATATCCTGCCTGGCTGCGTCCAGTTCTCTCTGTACCCACACGAATTAACTGCCGTGATGCATTGCTCTGCCTGTCCAACACTCCAGTCTCGCCCGCTTAGCTAGCGTGTTCACTTATTAGGGTACACTCCCTAGCCAATAAAGTGGCACTAAGAAGCTCACATAACACGAATGATTGTAGAATGTTCTCCAAAATTATGATGTAGATAAATTCGCCTTAGACTTCGGTCATCAGATCGCACTTCTTGTTACAGTTAGTTCACTATTAGCACTCAGAATATGTAAACGGTTTCTTAAAATTAGCTTGATCAGTCTGACTGTGAGAATTAAGTTGGTGGGGTTTGCGTAAGGTATTTGTAAAATAATTAGCTTCATTAAGTACAGTCCCGTTGAGAAGCTGATAGCCGTCCAGCAACTCAAGAAATGTTTTCTCTTTCCCGGGATTCATAATGGTTATGACACTGCTCGGAAATGACGGCCAGCGGCGCCCTTCCTGAAATAAATAAAAACATTTATCAGGACTAGACCGTTCCTCTACCTGTGACTAGGTGTCCAAAGTGCTCTCGTCATTTCAGGTAAACTTTCTAATATTTGTATGTGTTTATCCTACCTCCATTGCGTGTTAAATTCCCTTCTCATTTCATCCGTCAACAGTGTATAGTCCTGACGCGTTTTCAAAATGGTATAAGCCAAACTGGCCTTACCAGAAACACCTTACGGTATGTTAGAGTAAACAATTACCAATTAGTTTAATCACTCATTCAGTCTTTACAGAATAAACACAACACTATTTTCATGCTCTTTTCTACAATATGTTTCGGCCGCATACGCTGGCCGTCATAAGGTAGAAACTCAGAAAATCATAAAAAGAAAATTGTGCATTAAGGCGGAAGCCTCCCATTTACAGTTAAAAATTACAATTATAGAATTATGAAGGCGAATAGTCACTTTATTATTCCCTATAAGGAATAATATACTTTACGCATATGTTCTCGCAGTTAAACTCCCTCGAGTAAGGCCATTAAAACATACGGATGGAGGAGATCTGTATATTTTTACTTAGAATGAGTAGTGGATTAGTTCAACAGTGTGTACGCAATCTCCTTCGCAATCTCTTTATAGGTGTTGTGTTTAGCTGACGGTGTAATAGGACCTGGTGTCCGCTGTTGTGTTTAGCGGACGGTGTAATAGTTTCTGTTGGAAGAGACGTTCGTAGAAATCTTCTTTCTGATGGAGCTTCCTGTGTAAGTAGGAGAGGCAAGTGGCAGTTTTTACAGGAGCTGGTATATATAATGTTCACAGGTAGTGAAGTCTATATGATGCAAACATGTGTATACATATGGCGCACAGGATTGCGTGCGCGCCCGTAGAGCATGAGAATAGTGTTGTGTTTATTCTGTAAAGACTGAATTAGTAATTATGTATACGCACAACGGGATGATGATTCCAAAGTTTGTCCAGTTAGTTTAATTAAAGTACCCTTTACAGTGCCTTACATCACTACATGTTGCAGGCGAATGATGGTACTGTGAAAACACCAACCCAATCTGTAAGAGGAAGACACCGGCCGTAGTATTACAAAGGCTGTGCCAAAAAATGCAGTGAGATTTTCCGCTTTTGAAGCCCGAATCTCAAATCCTAGTGCTGGGAAACTAGACTGGCGACAGCCTTCCCACTCATTTTGCTAGCTTTCTCATCTGTCACCCTGTCATCATAATGGAACGCTACTAATTCCGGACAATTACAGTGCTGCCAGCAGCTGCAGCGGTGTTGCGTGTAGCACCATGTACCGTCAGTCCCGGCAGACCGACTGGAAAGCAGCGGAAGCTGGGCGTGACTTTATAATGAAAACAGGTTACCAAAAGGGGCTTCCAAGTTTCAGTCTTTGACGATTTCTTTCATTTTATGTCAAATATCATAAGCCGATCTCTTTGTGGATACGTTACTGAATTTCTCTAAATGAACAGTCTTAATTAAAACCGAGATATTGGAGGTCGAGAACATTGCAAGACGGGCGCAGTAATTTTAAAATTATCATGGAAATTTTGTATTTCATATTTGATTGATTACGGGAGTAAATGACTGAGATATGGCACTCTTCTGGAATATGACACTCAGTAGTTTTGTAGACAGGTATCAACACAGTAAAAGAGATCCAACTTATGCACAATGTTATTGTTTATTTATAAACCTTTGTCTTTAGTTCCCCAACATGTTTTCGGCAAACAGCTATGCCATCACCGGGGGGGGGGGGGAATTATTACAAATTGCATTAAATTATAAAACAGTTAAAAATGTTAAAAACTTCTGTAAAATTCTTGCGCTGGTTTGGTGTTGTGTTGCTGATTTTCTGCCTGATGTCCTTAAGGCATGTAATTCCAGATGCATATGCTGTAGGTTATCCGTGTATCGGGCCAGATGTGTCGGTTTCCACCACGCTACAATCCGACACATCTGGCCTGATACACGGGATATCCTACAGCATATACGCCTGGAATTACATGCCTAAGGACACCAGGCCGGAAATCAGCAACATAACAACAAACCAGCACAAGAATTTTACAGAAGTTTTTAACATTTTTAACTGTTTTACCGTTTTATAATTTAATGCACATCTTATGTAATTTGGATTAATACCACCCCCCCCCCCCCGATGGGGGCATAGTGGGTTGTCAAAACATGTTGGGGAACTAAAAGACAAAGGTTTATAAATAAACAATAACATTATGCATAACTTGGATCTCTTTTACTGTATTGATCATATGCACGGAAATGAAAAACGTACAGGTACCAACTTTTCAGAGGGACCTGTTGTTTCCATTTTTAAACTTTTAATCATCTACCCTGAAGATGGAGGTTCCAGGCGTGTGAGTGCCATATTATAGTGTCACATCCCAGACTGTAATAATCACTAATGTTTTTCGTGAAAGCTTTGTATTTTAAGTAAATTATAATTCTATTATTCAGCAATCTTCAGCATTCTTTTTAAGTAATAGAAAACAAGTCTGTGGTTAAGCGTAATTTTTGATTGCGAAAAATAATTTGTTGCCACTGTGCTGTCTGCTTTTTGTACTGGCAGTGTGCGCATTAAATTTAAGCTTTTAAGCGCTTTTTTGCTTTCCAGTACCTGCATTAACATTTAAAAGGCCTGCTTTTTCGATAGATTTTATTTGTGTTTCCTACGATGTGTGCAATAAACAGCGATTATTTGTCTTAAGCAGTGGAGAAGAAGCATGTTTACTGTGAGGTAGAAACAGGACGTTTAGGTAAAATGTAGGATGATTTTGTGCTTCAAAGTTCCTTTTGCTTAGTTTTTAATTCGTGTGTCACTGAAATGGATTTTTTTATTTCCAATTACGGCTGAATGTATTTGATTATCCTTAACAGAAACGAATCTTACACTCATTTGTCTAAACAAATACAGTGACATGGCTAATAACATTAAAAGGAACAGAAAGAGTCCCATTGCGATGGAATGGACATTTATTTGTGTGGGAGCATTACAAACGTTTTTTACGAACGTAATTTTTAAAATTCTGTGTTTACATTATTCGTTTACGTTATTTGTTTGTATTTTTTCTCAAGAGTTTGAAGCGCTATTTGCAATTTAGTAAATAATTCAAAATTTGTACATTTGACATATGCAATGTACTTTGTTTAAACTCTAAATTATTTTTAACACAATATTAAAGACAGGATCCGAGTACCCTGCAAGTAAATACTTGTATTCTTAAAGCTTTATAATTATGAATACGTTTTATGTATAAAATTGTTGGGTTTATTTGAGATCCATAGGAATATATAAACAAGAATGTTACATATTTATTTCTGTAGAAGTGAAATTTAAAGGATTAAAAACACGAATAGGAACTTAAAAGATTAAAACGTCACAGTGATATACTACATTCTATGTGGTTCTGCACATCAGTGGAAACTGAATAGGACCTCGATTGGTATTTATAAACAACTGAAGTCTGCAAGATCAAATTCAGAATACAAGGTATAAAATTTTACTCTACATTTTTATATTTCAGCGAGACTTTTAAATTAACGATACTGGACTGACAGTAAATATTACATAAGTATGTTCAGATGTTCTCGAATGTGGATTTTTAAATATGCGTTTCACTGTGGATGCTTCTATCACTGTTTCATATTTACGTAGATCTACTTTAATGTTTATTGTCCAAGAAGAGTACGTAGCGCCTTCGATCGCTGTTAGCCACATTTTCTTGTAGTAAAAGTCACGGATTTGTTCGTTGAACACACCCCCGTGCATTAATTCAGCCTACATGAGTAGTAAAATTCTTAAGGCCTTCGCCGCCCAAATCCCCGAGCCCCTAACGCAGTATTCGTCAAGTGGTCAACATTCCTGCAAACCTAATAGTAAAGCATGTCACGCAGCACTGTTGAAACCAAATACCGGCAGTCAGGAACGGGCCCGAAATGTAGGTCACTCCTTGCAGTGTGTTCAAGCCTCTGATGCCGTCAGAGTATCGTATATCGTGCTTGCGAAGTGATTACAGATGACGCAGTCCAGTGTTGGAGTGGTAGTAATTTGTGCACACAGCACGCGTCTCGGCATTTGAAGTAGCTCGACTGGTTCACACCCCGCAGGTTTATCACTCCACGCGAAGCGGTGTGGACATCTGTAAGTTTAATTTTATACATGCAACAATACAGTTTTAAACTTTTGTAGCCACTTTAAACGTTCTGTCCACACAGCTTCTGATCGTGTTCCGTGCAGCAAACAGCGACCGTTTCTCTGCACCATGAAGAGACTGGTCTTTCTAAGTGCAGGTGGGGTACGAACTTGATGACGACGGTAAATTGCTGAGTCACATTACAGAATTTCGGGGATGTGCCTGCTAACATCAAGTTCTCAACGCTGCACATCCCTTGTCTTAGTCTTAAGTTCTACATTCTTAATGAAATATTATTCTTAAATTCGGTACTATTTAACATATATTGCCGATAGTCCTAACAGGAGCTCCTCTCCGCACTTTTGTGTTTTTGAGCATGTCAACAATAGACGAGTTTCCCTTCTCCTCCTCTGCGCACAGAAGACATGTCCCCCTTTCGTTTACCCCTCATCCCCGTAAATTTTAATCTTTGTATTAGTTGCAGCTATCTGTTGCGTCTGTTCCTGTCTCGTCTTCAGAGGGTTAGCTTAAATTCATCTGATATAATGGCACTGCAGGCTGAAATGTGGAGTGCAAAATAGAAGGTTTTTAATTTGGAGATGCCAGAAGCATTTAAAGAAGATGCGAATAGAAAATCGATAGCATAATGGTTACAGGGTACACAGAAAATATTTAGAAGTTTTGATTTGTAGAGAATTAATACGGTTAAACTTCAGTTTCGTTAAAGGAGAGGAATTTATTGAGCAACCTTTTTCCAACTTATCATTTATCACTCTTCTTACCATTTGACGCTAGAGGGAATATTATCCTATTGTCTGAGTAGATGACAGTCGTAAAGGAAACTACAAAAATTAGAACAAGAACAAATCCCGTGACATTCCGCATCAGAATGTCGTGCAGTTTCCTGGTCTTGAATACAGGATCACTCGCTGTGGGACTTAAATGCGTAGTCACGTGGTCAACTGGAATCTTCCACCAGGAGGCCTAAAAATAGCTACTGCATATCTTACAGTGGAGCTCACTGCCGTGTGTTTAATATGCAGGAATGGTTTGACATAACAAGACCGACGCTATATAGTCTCTGTTATTTACAGTGTCGTTAAATAGCGTACTTAAAAAAGTAAACAAGAAACTTATTCTTGCGCACCTTACGAAACCTTCTCTTTCTCATTTAGTCCGCGGTCTTTGTTGGATCACACTGTCTGTGGAATCATTTAAACCACTAGCTCTAAGCGTAGTAATTTAGGTCCATCCTGCCCCATTGTACAGTAGACTTGCATGTACTGCAGGAAGATGACTGGGATTTATCTGCACCCCGTTTCAGCTGGGGGTACGGCTGTTGGGGATGTAGCTTCCCGTGTAAAGGGGATTCTTGGAAATGTTTGGTCACGTGACAATTGTATGCAAATGAGGGTGTCTCCTGAGGATAACCCAGCCTCACTGCCCTGTATTTAGAATTATTGTTACAATTCTCTCTTAGGTTCGCAGCTGTAATTACCTTCCAATGAGCCCAGGATATTTCTTGATAACCTAGGCTATGTTTGAGGTTCTTAGTGGAACATTTCTACTTATTTTTATTTGATGATCGCTTAGGCGTAAAGACTACTAGCAATCCTCACTAAGCTATGTGTCTTAAATTATGATGCGTCCGAAAAAGCATTTAACAGGTGGACACTTTTCAGAACATGTTGTGTTTTTGCATATTAAGGTGTTCAAGAACTCAGGTTATTATGTCGTTATTCTTTTTGTGTTGTTGCGTATTGAAAAGAGAATGGTGTGTTCCAGTTTGAAATAATAGCTTTTCTGAACGAGATTACTTACACGCCATTTTAGGTCTAATCTTTAACAACTAAGCAGTAGAAATATGCTGATCCAAAAGACTAAATGTATATTATTCATTATTTTGTTATATGTAACTTAAATCATATGTCTGTGCCAGTTATTTAAAATACGTCAGTTATGATATAATTTTTAGTGACAGCTAAATATTTAATGCAAATTTATTAATTTGTTGGTAGGTACGAGTAACATGAAGTGTATCGTGCTTTACACGATTTTAATGGAGGGTACTGAATATTGTCTCACGATCGCGTTCAATAATTCTATACGTTTGCTTGAGGCATTACGCTTGATACAAAGGAACAAATCTGAAATCCAGTTTCCACAGATATTTTATTAATAATAAGCAAAGTACCAAATTGCCGTCACCAATATGAAATGTAAGTACATGTTTCAACTAAAATTAGTCATTCTCCAGTCAATACCAGACATGTGTTTATTTCTATTCACTAATTCCTTCGTGCATTGCGGTCTTTGTGCACATAACATGTCCAAATTTTTACAAGATTACAAAAGAGCTCTTAGTTTGCATCTCCAGACGTTATAGAATACTGAATTTTTTTGGCCACCTGAACGAATAGTAGTTTCTCAAGAATTGTTCTCCTCAGTGAAATTAATAATACATATGACGCTAATAAGATCCAAATGGGAACAATTTTTATGTTGCTAACGTCAAGCAAGTGACATTGAAGGGGTTGCGTTTGTGTTTAGGCATAATTTTAACACTAGGTTTGGTACAGTTTTAGGTATTATTTGCTTCAGCAGAAAACACAACAGCGGAACTGTGTAACTTGGAAACATGGCTCCGACAAAAATGAAACACTGCTGCCCATTATGTCCACATACCAACGCCGCTACCCCTCACTGACTTTACATGGCATCTAGACACGCTGTGGGATCACAACGCTTGTATAAACACTGGGGTGCAATTGCCGCTATGCAGTGGTGCAACATGCAATGAAACTCAGCGTGTTTATTCGTGCTATATTTATGTGTGTTACGTGTAGATGACGTGCAGCCCATGGCATTACATTACGAGGCATTGATATTTTATTGGATGGAACTGTTACACTTTGTTGAAAATTGTATTTGTTCTTTCGCGACCCTCGATTCACGAGTTTATTCAACCTATTTTGAATGTTTTGTAGGTACGGTTATAGTAGGCCCGTTCGAAGTGTTACTGATAAAAACACACTTAACTGACAATTTTCATCAACGTGTAAACATAACCTTTGTTATTTGCTCCCGTAGTTGTTGTTTCTTCTTCCACCTACACGTAATGTTTGTGTAAATTGGAGTTTGTCCATCTTCATGTATTAAAGTAAAAACACGGCTTTTCGGGGTTAGGTTCTGTCCCCGAAACGTGTTTTTTTATTTGCGTAACACATGATGGTGGAAAAACTTCATAAATGAAATGCTTCCAAATTTTGTATACCATTGTTATACTCGTATCGCATTGTGTTATTTAATGCGTGTATTATCAAATACGTGTACGCTGAAAGAACTGCACACAGTCAAATATATGTGCTGTAATTTCCGTGAAGGCATCCTTAACTTAACACAAATGCATGTCGTTACGCTAAGAACTACATGCAATAATCTGACACGACAGATTTCGAAGCAGAACATTTGAAACTGTTGTTAAATTGTCTGTAAGATATGTGTATTTTGCTTTTAAGTTCGTCGTATTTTATTTGAAATTTGGGGTGATGACCATTGACCTTAACGCTGACATAGTCAAAACTGTACACTTAGTTTTTGAATTTGACGTATGTTCCTCTGTCGGTTTGTGTGGAAGGACTTGTTAGATCTGTATATAACACTGAGTACGTCTAATGGATTAGGAGAATGTCCACAGTTGTAACAGTCTCGGAGTACTATGTGCCTTAAGAGAGCACGAACTTTTAATTTTGCGTCTCGTTCCTAATCCTCAGCAACAATTTGCGGTATGGTTGTCGCACAATGAGTCATCAAAACAGGGCCATTCTGCAGGAAAACATAATTTTACAGTAACCATATGATTCCAGTTACAAAGCGCAGAAATACTCAACAGCATAAAAAATATCAAAGTGACCCTGTGTCCTGTGTTTTAATCAAAGTGATAAAGGAATTTTTCCGTTTTAAGCCTCCAGTTGTGAAAATGTGAACACATTATTCGTTTCCTGTTATCCGTTTGTCTTTGTGTATGACACTAATAACGCTCGTCGGTATGAATAGATTTTTTTGAAATATTTTATTGAGAGTCCGTACAAATAATTACGAACGAACTGCAACAATCCTTTGCCAAATGCGGGTTTATATTCCTGAAATGCAACGTTGCTTATGGGACCAGGGGCTTATGTGAAATTTGATATTAAGTGAACAGTGGCTGCTGTTGACTTCATCAAAGCCCAATTAATTTGCCTCTTTCTTCACCAAGCACAAAAAATACGAGTTTAGAGGCTCTGTACAGGGACGTAATTTTAATTGGACAGCATCATTTTTAATTTCTTGTCGGTTCGCTCGTATAATCCGTAGCCACCGGGTGGTCCGTCTACATGCGCGTTAGACTGTCTGCCGGAAGTGACGAAGCGTATGGGTCAGATCAAATGACGACCATATGTGTTGAATACAGGAAAGGGTGTCACCTAAAGGGGCACTGTAGTCGTGATATACAACTGGTTTCTCGGAGTCTGCCGTGCCACCAGTAATGTCAAATGTGGATTTCTTGCTACGGAAGATTACAAGTTGTTCTGTATCCACACAAAATGGAACTGCGGGTAATAAAGTCCAGTGACGCGTTTGATAAAGCTGGATGCATATTGAAAAACGTGGATATTCGAAACCTGCTGCTTGCGAGGGTTTTTTAGACCATTTATTGATGTTATTTATAAAAGTAGACTGCCACAACACGTGGCCACGTAAATACGTCCGTAAAATATGTAGCTATTGGTAGTTTGATTTCTGTACTCTTCTGACAGTGATATAGTCCACTTGACAATTACTCGAGTTTTGAACTTTGTCTATAGCCTAGTGTTCCATAAATAGCACAACACTTCAGCAAATGGATGTTTCGATCTACAGGTGAAAGTACTGCGTGGCATTTACTGAATTGGATCAAACAGAAAGAGCTGATCTCCGTCTCTGAAGATTTCGAAATGCCAGATGATGGGCAAAGTCCAAAACTTAGTTACCTTAAGTATACCTTTCATATCACCGCTCTTAACAGATTAACACGAATTTATGAGGTCTCTATAAAACTATTAATATCCATCGTAACGTAAATTCTGTGAAAAACAAATGGACAGACTGTTGAACTAAATAATTTCTGAGTCTGGTGTGAAGAAATGCAAGGTCCTACGTACAGCCCCGCTTGGTAAGAACAGAATGAATTACATATACGCATTGTGCCCTAATACAAGCTTCTTGCTCTCATTTTGCAATGTCTCTTTCATGTATTCTAATAGCTGGCTTAATTTATGCTCCTCTCTCGCCAGTAGACATTGCTCTATATCCATTTTGTCGTCTCATCTGCCCCTTCTCTGTGGAAAAGAGAAACAGACGGTTGGAGAGGTAGGGGTTGTCCCTGTGAAATGTCACCGAGGATTATTGTAGTCCCTCTCTCCCTTAGCAGAATAGGCAATTTAGCAATGGAGGTTGGTTCCAGTAGTACCATCACCACTGCCATCACCAGCAGGTAAAATATGCAAAGTGCGCAGTCACTCACTCACTCACTCACTCACTCACTCACTCACTCACTCACTCACTAACTCACTCACTCACTCACTCACTGACACGTGTGTGAGCTGAACTGTACTTCTTAACCAGTGTTAGTTGCTGGTGGAAGCTCGTGTCCGGTTGTATTGGGCCTAAATCCCACCATCCCTCCGCTTCCGTCTTTTCGCAACCGCCATAATGTTAGCTGCTTCTACGACTCGCTCATCCCAACCACTATTTGGAGAGACAAGGCTGCCATCAAGTGGCAATAAACGTAACATCTGCTAATGTACAATCCTTCACGAAGGTAAACCTGAAGGGAGTTTTCAGTCGCATTTCCTGTCCGTCTGCATGCATTCAGTAGCTTGAATTGCCACTGTGATGTAATGTAAACTGTTATGATCATCAGTTTATTCTTAGATTTATTTTTTACGTAAGTGTGATTCAAATTCCTTATACTGAAGAAGTGGGTAAACCCAACGTACAGAAAATAAGAAGAGGATAGACAAAATGAATACTGAGTGTTTCCGTAACTTGCCCTTCACCGAATATTGTTGAAATAAATTTAGGTCAATGACATATGTAAGATGCGTGTCATTCACGGAGACGTTAAATACTTGCAGGGTGATGGTGGTAAGGCTTGAAAGGGATAGGCCAGATTTCTAGGCACATCATTTTAAATATGGTGTGACAGTGTGCTTTTTGTATATAGTGACTGAAACGTGTTTTAGGTTGTTCTGTTGGTTCAACGTGATTAAGTGATTACCCTTTTGAAGGAACGGGTGAATCTTGTGTCACTAAATGAAAAATATGGAATTAGCATCGTAAAATCATTTGAAATTCTGGGAAGTTTGACAATTCGCACCGCTAGTCACGATTTCCAGACAGTCTTTCCAATAAAGATTCTCTTATATACTGTAGCATTACAGGGGTCTCATGGCGTCAAGACTTCACTGAATATGCGTGCCGCGATCTTGAAAATTTCATGCAACAAAGCTTGGTAGAATACGGGTAAGTTATGCTGCTACTACTGATAGCGTTTTGTCTGCAAAATTTGAGACTGCACTACCGACTGAGGTTTAAGTAAATCTCTACTGCTTTTTAACTACGGATTATTTCGGTATTCACTCTCGCATGGCGTACGTATTTCTAACTGTACGAATGACTTGACTTGCTGTTTGGAGGCAGAATGACTTCAGAATTTCCAAACTTGGGCTTTAGTATATCCAGACATTAAGGTTCCAGTTTATAGCCACTTTGCCGTAACTATGCGTTATGCTAGGGACAGTTCTGTCTGTAAGTATGGCCGGGACACATTTGAGGTATAACAGTCTCGACTATGTAGGCCTACCGTCATAGCGGTAAAAAAATGCTGCAGATGCACTTAAGGCAAAATATCGGAAGAGTGAATTACGTACTAATAGTGCTTACACTTGTTTTACGCAAGGAATGCTTTTATGTAAAAGAAGTTAGAAACTTTCTTTGGTACTTCCGTAATTAAATATTGTTGGAATAATTCCTTTCTTTCATGTTGTCCGAAATATTTCAAGGTCGAAGGCGCGAATAATTGGAGAACTGAGGAACTTAAAATAAAATATGTGGTAATTTCTTTATATGACATTTCGCGCACATTTTAGAAGAAGTATGATAGGTGCTTCACCTATACGAAGGTCTGTTTCCATTCCGGTCGTCTGTCTGTCGAACCAGAAGCCGATCAATCCATTTTCATTTTAATGTCACCGTTCTCCATGCCTGAGTGGCTTTTCAAGGTCATAACTATTACACAATTCGTTGTTATAAAGTTAAATATAGCTCATTTATTTCACTGAAGCCTTATTTTTTCGATGTAATTCCGAGCACACTGGTGGATTTTTCCCGCCTTTGCGCATTCTAGAGTAATGAGAAAATGAACGTGGCTGTTTGTGAATGGTTGCGAATGAAAGAGCGAGATTTGTACAGCGAGGTGGTTTTCCAAGAAGTGGCAAAGCACCTTATTGTGCCTGAGGATCATGTCGAGAAACAACGATAATTCGTTGCAATAAATCAGATACATCCAACGTTAAATTGTGTTACTTAGGGAAATTTCTGTATTGAACAACTTTCTTCTGTACAAATGAGCACTATTAGACAATACGTTATTTCATGATAGATGTATAGATAAAATATTGAGGCTAATAGGCTTCTGCTCAGATACGGTATCAAAACCAACCAACGCACGTAAGTAGGCCCTGTATTACAGTGTGTTATACACACCGTGTGCCTCCTACATATTCCGGCCACTCATGTGGCCATCTTCAGTCGGGTACATTACAACGAACTATTACAGCAGTTTTTGTACCAATGTACAGATATAAAATATTAAATGTTAAAAATAATACGTAATTTAAAATATATATTAAAGATTAAAATGCGGATAAAAATATTTGTAGGAGGTATACGGAGTGTAAAATATACTATAATACACTTATGTACGTTTGTTAGTTTTTGTGTCGTATCTAATTGCTCAAAGCAGGTTATGGATCGTCTAAAAAACCTTGTACTCTTTCATCATTTTCCTCTTTTTGTCTTATCCTTCAGTAATCATCGTGGCGGACTGTTGCTCCCTAGCCATGCGGGTATATGGACAGAATTGCTAATTATATTCGTGTAATAGTTTCTTGCAAGAAATCCTACTTTAAGCTTTGTTCACGGAGGAAAATTCTTCTCTTGAAAGATGGAAAGGTGATGCTGAATGGACCAACGTAACGTCATTGAGGCAGGTAAATGTAAAATACCTCCATTTCCTAAGTACGACGCCATGACAAGGTACAGAAGGCGTGTAAGTAAATTTCCGTAAATTCTGTGGCTGGACGTTAGATGGCAAACAGTCTCCATTTTCAGGCCCCGAATCTGCACAGCAGAAAGCGCCCGTCCCTCGAGCACGCATTGGGTATTTGCCTTCCTATGTTCAGAGCTCGTCTGGCTATGCTGGTGGGGAAAATGTTACCTGCTATTGCAGGAGAAGGGAAAGCGCTTTGTCACATAGCCTTACAAAGCACACATGCAAACATGTCGGCTTAATCTGTGAATGCTAGAAACGTTTTAAATTTTCAGTATGTTTGTTGCAATGAAAGTATTTCATCTTGCTGAGTATAGCAAGGACCGTGCCCGTATCAGAAACATGAGCTTTGTCATTGTAACCAGCTGGTCTGAGAGACAGTCCGAGTTAATCAAATCTTTTCGTCTGATCGGCGAATTAATTGGCTCACTCCATTGAGCAGATTAATTTTTGAGAAGCTGAACAGTTGTGAGTTTTGAGGTTCTCACAGCAGTGTTGCTGAAGTTTCAAGTCTTCTTCGATTATTATAAAACAGCTCAGTTTAATACAATTGTTTTTATTATGAAAACGGTGTCCGTTTTTACAACAGGCTGCAACGCGTTTCGACCTAGAAGGTCATCACAGGCGCAAGTAGCACAAAATATAAAGGAAGGCAGATCTTGCGTTTATTGGCATACAGCTCAGTGATATTTCAGAGGATCGTAGCGCCTTCCTCTGCACGGTCAAGCAGTCCAAGGGCGTCTCTACTCGTATTGCCTATCATTCACTACTATTTACCAATATAGACGGCTAACATCCCAGAAGACTTGGTTTTTCACGTTAGAAGTTTCACACGTAATCATATCTCGTATCTTGTGGGGAAAAAAAGCCACTCATTACCTTCACAGAAGCGTCTGTCTTTGACTTAGTCGATTATCTAATACACAGTTGAAACATAAAGTTTTCAGAAGACTGGTTTGCTTCAGTGCTTAAGTGAGAGGGATCGGGAAATGCACTTATACTAATGACCACTTACAAAGTCCTGCTGTCCGTCGCTGGATAACGTATTCAGATCAACTAGCAAAAATATGTACCTGAAACCAGGTCTGGGCCGTGGGTTGTAACAGAACGTTAGCAGCATTGATAAATCGATTATTTAAACGCAGGATATTTCATTAGCAATCATCGTTTTAACAGCAACGAAATGAAACGTTAAGAACATTGACAGTTTAAACCTTCAGTATGTATAATAATACGCAGAGACGTATTAATGTTTTGAAATAATGCTGTACGTGAGTAAAAACACTGTATATTTCAATGTGAATTATATTTTACTTATATATTTTGCCCTGTTGTAACTATCGTGTATTGTAAACCTTGGCAGTGTCATTAGTTGAACTGCGAATGTCTCCCTTGTAATAGTGGGTGTTCATCGAAATAGGTTTCGTAGTCCTCACATCTTCTACCTACTCACAGTAGGTGTCGAGGTTGTTTAGTTTCACTTGATCACACACAAACACACACCACATTCGGTAGGACTCCTCTGGACGAGGGATAGGCCCGTCGCAGAGACCTCTACCTGGCAACACAAACACTGTACCAGAGACAAACATCCATGCCCCCGCTGGGATTCAAACCCACGATCCCAGCAAGCGCTCGGCCGAAGGCCCACGCCTTAGACCGCGCGGCCGCTGGGCTCGGCTTCATCGAAATACGCAGGAGTATTATTAAGTGACATTAAAACCGTACATATACCATGGCATTACTTCCTTATGTGTAGTACTTGAGGTAGGCGATAATATAATGAATCGGTTAAAATGTGTGTGTGTTCGTGTGTTTGTCAGACTCATCAATTCAGTTTATTTTAAGAGAAACTTAGGCGATTAGCGGGCGCATTCGTTGGTGATTAAGCTCACATAAAAGATAAATCAGGAAGAACTCTGGCCAGGGGTCCGATCAATACTGAATTGGGCGCTAAATAGCCATGCTAATTGATACAACAACCTAACATAAAATATAAATCGCGCTACGACGCTCACTGTGTTTGTCGTAATGCCTCTGCGTCGTTTTTGCAGTCACTCCTTCCCTGTCACCCTCATGACTGCAACCCAAAACAAAAACCCGCTCTGCGTGAAACATTAACAGTTTCAAAATTCATAGAAATAATCACCTTCAGAATTAGGTACTGAATCTGATGTTAATGTCGAGGCCATGAATTTAAACGTCATGAGGGCTGTAAACTACGTGCGTCCGATTCCTAACAGGTGGAACAAATTTGTCTGTTCTCCGAAAATCCGTTTTGTCTCTGGCACCATTTACCGTACGGTCCACTGGCTACAAGAGGGACCCTTTCCCAGGAGTACAGTGACTGGGCCGTGCAGTTAGTCACTTAACTCCATACACGATTGAAGTAAATTTCTATCCCATTAAACGTCATCACATTGCAGAAGAGACGACTTTTCCTGTTAAATTTTTTCAGTAAGTTACGGGAAACTATAATATGCCTGCCGGTTTGAAGTTAACAGAAAATATCGCGATGAGAACTATGCTATTTTTAAAAGTATTGATTGTGATAAGATTCCAAAATGCGCCATATTAGCGTTATTACTGCATGTTATCCTTTATAATGTTATTGTAAATATACTTCCTACAGAGAGGTATTATTGTTATTGTTATTATTATTATTATTATTATTATATTAGATTCTCTTCGTTATGCAGGGTATTCACACTTATATACCTGAAACAAACCATGTTTCTAGGGTATAAAGTGTCGAGCTATTCCGCACTTACTATTCATGGTGCATACAACGCTGTCTTTAATATTAAACTCTTCTGTGCTTCTACGTTAGCACTTTCCGCAGTGTGTGTGCTGTGCCCAATATAGCTGTTTTCTGTAGTTCCTTGATATCGTGCTTTCCTGGTATGCTGCTCAAGTATTTTCTAAAGGATTTTGAAAAGGTTCCAGTCGCTCCTATTATTACTGGCATCACCCCTGTTTTTACATTCCACATGAGCTGTATTTCTATTATAAGGTCTTTATATTTTAAAGTCTTCTCGGCTTCTTTCTTTATCACATTTCTGTCTCCCGCGGTTGCTACAACAATTAGCATACACGTTCCTTTTTCATTATCCCGGGTTGTGATGTCTGGTTTATTGTTGGGGATGGTTCTGTCGGTTTTCACTTGTTCGTTCCACACTATGGTTACCTTGCCCTCTTGACTTGTTTCTACTGATTTTGGTACATGTTCATATATTATTATTATTATTATTGATATTATTACTACTATTATTACTATTGTTGTTGATGTTGTTACCCAGGTCGAGAGAACACTCGTCCTGGCCCTTTTTAAGCAGGACCTCGTTAGTGAGTTCTGAGTGTAGCATATCGCATGCTAATAATACAAAGTTAATTTTACAATGATAACCAGTGAAGTAGTATACTAACCACAATGTGGACTGACAAATGGTAGGCGTACATCATTATTCGTTGCTGTGTACAGGAGACCTGTGTTCAAAATCGAAAGACAATAACATAAAAACTAGCCGAAATAGCGGGAGCAGTAGTGGAAGCGTCATTTCACGGTCCAGTAGCACGCAAGCCTATAACAACAGCAACGTTGTGGAATGGGGGAAGCTCTTACAATAGAGTTATTGTCGGACAGATTCATTCTCCACGTTGCTGCCAACGCAACAACTGTAGTCGGCATTTGTTCCAAGCCCTGAACACGGTTTGTTACTACCAAAGCTGAAAGCTTTAAATGCTGCTCCGGAAACATGCACGTTATTATATGCAAAGCGTTAATAAACTTCACAGAATCCTATTTGGTGCTAACAAAAATTCACATTTCGTTTTTATTCCACAACAGCTATATTATTTTATGCAGCCATCATTACCGAATCTTTTATAAATTACGTATTTGAGTACCTTTTTTGAAATGGCTGTAGAATTCTTAAATAAACAAGCGAGGATGACAGAGCTGAGATCACCATCATGGGAAGGTCACTTCAAGGTTATCAAAAACTTTTTATTGATTTGGTTGGCTGTGTTAATTAATTTTCCGTTTACTAATGAATGTGTCCTTTGTTCTGTGAGTATTAATCAACTTTTCGTTTGGACCCGCTGCACTTGAAGGAGTGTGGGTAACACAAGCAGAGGCTGTCAGCGAGCCAAGTTTTTTACTTGTAATATCTCATAATTCCCCTTATCAGTGCTTTACTTACAAGTCCTATGCCCCATCAGGAGTAACTCGACGCTGAGGGTAACATTATTCCTCGTACGAACGCTAAAGTGCAACGAACTTTATCAAGCAGGTCTGAAATATAGCACGAGTCGTACTAGATCTGTATTGGCCAAGTTTTTATTAAGACCGTAGCGTAGTCGCTATCCTGACTGCGCTATCCCGGTAGGGGCAAGAGATTTTTCCCTTTTCCAAAAGGTCCAAACCTGCTGTAGAACCCACACACCCTCCTATTCAGTGGGTACCGGGGTTATTTCTCGATGGTAAAGCGACCGGGGAGTGATAATGACCACCAACCACCATCTGGCGCCGAGGCTAAGAATGAGTGGACCTAAACATCTACTCCCCGTTCAAGACTTCATGCCATGGACAGGGACAAATTAACCTTTGCGCCCGTACACATGAATAATCTTCATGGATAACATTCAGGGACTGCAGTGTAAAAACCGATTGTACGTTTGTTAACCAATAAGTTTTAATCTTTATTGCCAACATCCGTGCGCAGTACGGACCCTTAATTTCTCACATCATGCCAGTTGCGATCCACCGTAATTTCGTGAATGCATTTAAGGGTAGTATAAATTTAAAAGTCCTCCCTCCTGGGTAGTAGTTGGAATTTAAACCTCAGCGTCACTGGAGGCTTGAAGGGCTAATTAAGGACGCTGGCCTCGGCTTCAGGCTTATTGACGGTGGTTTTCGGGTATGGGAGGAACTACTTTTCAGGACTTTGTGGGCTAGGACTGGTAGTGCGGGGAATTTCTTGACTAGCTGAGGACCAGTCTGCTTCTCGAGAATGCCTCTGCTCCATGTAGGTAGTTATAACAATGACGATCTAGTCTACCGGACAATTTCTAATGAGACGAACAATGTCTTACGAGTCACGAAATGGCTTGGCCGTCCGAAGCAGGCTACGCTACCGCTTAGCAGCTCAGTTGTGGCGGGTTATCTTGCCATAAATTCGCCTATTTACGTGTCTCCAATTGGTGCGATCCACAACAGAGTTTGAAATGTTTCTTATTTAGAATGAACGATAGCTTACGGTTTTCTGACCGAAAGCAACAGCTCAGCACCTGCTTCTGTCATTACCTTTCAGACCGCAGCATCGGATCGCATTAAGACTGCGGTATTCAGTGACATGACACTGTGCTCGTTGGCTTATAGGTACCAACATTTCAAAGGAATTGCTGTCTACCTCTTCAGGAATTGGAATTGGCTTAATTCTTCCTAACTAACGAACTAGCCTATATTTTGTGCGATACTGAGCACCTGTTCTTTAATATCCGGCTATTCAACATGTGCACTTTTTATACACCAGTAACTTTGGCATGTGTATAGTCTGAAAGCGAACTTCAAATGAATCAGAAAACTGAACGCTTGAAAACAGACAAGAGAAATTATTTTGTCTTTTTTCGAGATATGCCGGCTCTTTGTTTAAAACGAAACGTTGCCATGAACTTTGAATATATTTTGTCTTTTAAAACTTTCCTATCAGGAACTGTAAAGTGCCATGAGACACAAAGAAGAGGTGGAGAAAGGTTGAAGAAGGAAAGAGAGATTGGGGTTTGAAGACTAGCAAAAAATAAGTGAGGGTCTGACAGGGAGACCAAAAACTACGTAAATGAAAAGAAAAACTCACCTAGATCTTGAGCACGGACCTAGGACAGGACAAAAATGTAATAACTAGAATGGGATAGAACTAAAAGAAAGGGGAAAGACAATAATAGCATGTAGAAAAGGCAGGCTCCTCTAGAATTATCATGTGACTAACAACTATTCTGTCAAACACAAGACACTGAACTTTCTGGTTTGCTGTGCTGATTGCAGTTACACATATATCTTATGTCAAATTGTTGTCCGTATAACAACAGTAACAACAACATCAGCAACTACAAGAGCAACAGCAACAGTCAGATTTCAGACTTAAAGGCTGTCTTAATATCTTTGAAGTTGTTTCAGTGGCTGAGATCTGGAATGAGAAATGAATAAATCCCTGCGTAAAGTGTTGTTTTGTTCCATAGCGCAACCTCAAGCTGTCAGGTACACGTTGACTTTGCTTAACTGCTTTTAATTGAAACTTTTATTATATTCTAACCAGACAGATTTCCCTCTTGGTTTGTACACGGACATTAATTATTCTCTACTATGTGCATAATGAACTACGTTATTCCTTTTGGGAAAGTCGTAACAAGGTAAATATGAAGAATGGTGCATGACCAGCGCAACACTGCTTCTACTGAAATATTCTCATAGCAGTAACTTGAAAAGCTAAGGTTGAACTGAATTATATCTAACAAGATGCTTATTCGTACCGCGCAGTCACAACTCAATCATGATAAGCGATCAGTTTAATACTGTGTTGGGAAGTAATCGCTCTTTGTTCTGATATCCACACAAGACACAAAAATGCACTGTGCGAGCAGAAGTTCGCATTTATCAATGTTAAACCTGGTGATAAATAGAGTAACCACTAAAGTTTAAAGGGTTAACTTGATATCAGAGATGAGTCGAGAATGTTCACTTTTGCGCTTCTTAGCTTTATCTTCTGTCCCATCAAAAAAGTGTTTTCTGGGCCCTGAAGTCATCCAGGATGTGGTGGTATTTTAATTCGTGAAGCGCTATCTGAAATTGAAACGTTTGCATTCTACACAAAAGTCGCTGCTATTCCGACTTGTCCGTGATATGATAAATTGTACTGGCAGATTGTTAAGTTTATGAATTAAAGACACTGTTAAGTATACAAATTTTCTAGCATCAGATCAGGTGCATGATGATAAAAGTCGAAGGGAAGCGAGGGAGGAGTATAAGACTTTGTCTCAACTAATCTTGAAGTGACTGTGGAATTGTGTCCTACAAAATGGCCATTTCCACAGCTAGAAGTTTAAGCACGTAATGACCTGCTTATCAGTAGGTTTAAGAAGGAAATGCTCATGCGTGGCAGCTAAAAAATATGTACAGTAACAGCAGGAAACTTGTTTAAAGAAAATTAAGTAATTCTTTCCAAAGAGAAGACAAAGTATAAATTGACTTGCGAAATTAACCCATCTTATTATCCATTACTACTGATACCATGATGATTTATTTAGTATAAATATAAAATGTAAGCCAAGATTTTGAGCGTTTGGTAGTGTATGTAAACTTGCAAACCTGCAAATTACTTCTTGAGAAAACATTCCATTTTTCACTACGCAATAAAATACGAGGAAATTGATCGATCAGCTAAATTTATTTAACAAGCAATTCCATTTTTATTTAATTGTTTAAAATGATGAAATTACATTTGACAAAATATAAATATCATCACAGCATCTGAGATGGACTAAATTTTATGTTGCTTGTAGGTTATGTCTACATGTATAGAAATAGAGCTTCGTAAGTAACAGTCTTGTATGCTAGAGGCGCTTAGTTTTATATCTGCTCGTGCTTTAGATGTCATTATTGGAATACTTTTGGATTTTCTTCGTACTAAAAACATCGAGTTTCATAACAAAGAGTGACCACCAACTGTTTATAACCTGTCCTACCACTTCACAATATTTGTTTAGGACGTTATTTATTTCGAGATTCCAGTGGTAACAGCATGTTCCTATAACACAAATAATGTACGTAAATCATAACAGCCTGCCTGTATTTCTGTCTGTTTTAGGATTCGCAGTGAGGCCATAACCAGCTTTTGACTGCAGTCAGATAGATACTTTGACAGGTGAATGCATTCTGTATTATTTCTGTCGCTCCTGAGTCAAGCTTGTAATATCTCTTAATTTTTGTCGTGTCAAACTAAGTTTTTAGCCACAAAGGAGCTATGTACTTCATGACAAATTTCTTGTCTAATCCATTGGAGAGTTAATGTTTGTGATATCGAAAACAGACAAACAATTTTACCACAAGTGACTGCAGTGTCTAGCTGTATATACTATATATATGCCTTGATGACTAGCGTCTTGTGACTTGCGAGAAGAACGTCTTATCATGACACTTTGTCATGCTGTGCTACCTTCAGTTTCTGTCATTTTGGAAGAAGACTGACGTATTAAAACTATGAAGGGCCTGAAATGTATCTCTGTTACATACCTGGGGTAGTAGCAAGTTTATTTCCCTAGCAGTCAGTCTTTAAAAACTGCCGATAATCTTGGGATAAATTCAGTTTTCAAAATGTAGGTTTGGTACCACACACTTTTTAAAGCATCAAAGCATTACTTTTCTATTTCCTAGAAATCTGCAGAAATACTTTGATTTCAATAATGTGTGGAACGGGTTTGGGCTGACTGCCCGGCGAAGTGACCATTCAGGCGCTTGCATTGATGGCTTTGCCAATTTAGGTTACTTGCTCTAAGGTTGCCTTTAGAAGGCTGCAAGAAAAGTAAGAATTACAGCGATTTGGACGTCACATGACTGTCTGTGAACGTTCCAACATCGCATTCAGGCTGATGCCTTCTTGTATCAAAGTGCCATGGTGTGCGCATGCTTTAGATAATCAGAAGAAAGCCAGATACGTATACCGTGCTGTAAGGATATTGTACGTTCAGAAAACATGAATGTTACTGTGAGATAGACTAGGCTGGTGACTGTACATGACATTGCATGACGCACTACACAGACACTACCAAGGCGTTCGTTGCCTTTAGAATATCATACGGTTTCGCGGAAGACGCGTAAATGTAATCTTATTTACGCCCTGGGCTACACCCTGGGCTGATTTTCAGGAAACTCAAAAACTTTCAGCTATACTGTGTGAATATTTTGTACCGAATTTTACCCAAATAGGACAGTACACGTAGAAATTACGGCCAGAGATTCATATACACTACTGATTGAAAATTCGTTACCCCTGAACAGATTTTAACGAAACTCAAGATTGGTCGGCAATTTTTAATGAAACAGACTCATTCAGAATTTCAGGAAAATTCTACACATGGTTTAGCCGCTGATGCTAGGTCACAGAAGGACGAGTGCACGTGTTCCTCAAATGAGGCGTTCTTTTTCACTTTGTAAAGAACGCCTAAAACTCGTAGAAAGCCCGTTGAAATTTGAAATGCAGAATCAGACAGTACTTCTTTATAGCTATAATTTTCAGAGCTATAGACTTCCATTGATTCAGTCATACGTTATAGCCTTTGGAGAAAGCTAAAGACTAAAGTTCCTCTGAATAATCCATGCACATAATGAATTTTACAAGTTCTTGAGAGACAGCTTTATAGAACAGGCTGTGCTACTGTCCTGAGATAACGTTTTATTTATCTGGTGAGGTCGAGGCTGTAATACCGACCGATCCATATATATCATACTTCTCGGCATCTTTAAAACGACGGATGTGTTTGGGGACTTCCTGCAACATAGCGTACTTAACCCAAGGTGTAAGAGTGACTTGCTACGTCGGATTAGAATAACGACAGAATTTCATCGTTTAGTCTTGTGTGGATAGCTGCATTTATGTATTGATAGGATGCTTCTTTAGATGCACAGACAGGTAGTTACATGAAATTGTATTACATAGATGATAGGTGATTGGCAGGTTAGTAGGTAAGAAGGTAGATAGCTGATAGGTGTACAGCTAGATGCATGGACATAAAGTTAGAAAAGATAACATTTTTCTGTGCACTTACACTTCCAAGTTTTATTTGAAAAGTGTCTTCTCTCATGCATTTTATTAAAATAGTTTGCCGGTACTTTCGGATTAGTTAAGAAACCCAAAGTAAGTATCTTTTAACTTGTCCGTTTCTCCAGCGACATAATAATATTTTTCTTTATTTGTCGTACGTTACGTGGAGTAAATTGGCATACAAGCGGTAACAGTGGTTACCTACGTCGTAGAGAACTGTGTAATTATCCTTAAATGGAGTATTATTTTCTTGATGTCTGACACCCAGTGGTCACACTAAACCCATGCTAATTATTTTCACTACCACTTTCAATATATCTGGCTTGTTTTAAGGTACATCCTCCCCTTTGATAAGAACAATTGGTCTTCATCGAACTATGAATTGAACATAGATCTTAATGTGCCACGTATACTGTAGTACTATTTTTGTGAAAACTTCGCATGTAAGTCAACAGCAAAACAATAATGTAATAAACATGGAAATAAACCGTATACTAGCCGTATTGTTACTCTGTAGTGGTTGGCAGGCCTCGTACCTATTAGCGATGTCCCATTTGTAACTTTTGCGCCATATACAGGCAATTCTGAGAGTTTGTATGGTTTTCTTCAGTCCGGACGGATTCTCTAATAGTACTCCAAGGCACATTCTTTCCATGTCCTTCAAATTCATCTCGCACACTGAAAAAAATTAGGGCTGTGCAACAGAATTATCCGAGAAACCTTAATTAAATGAACCAAAAACCAATCACAGTGAAATCCTGTACAAAATCTGGATCTATGATACGTGACATAACGTATTATGAATTTATTGAGCTGTGGGTTGTTACCTTACACAAATCCGTGCGTGTGTTATCACTTTAAGGTACTGTATGTAACATACTGACTTACTGTCTCTAAAAGACTTATAATTGTAGTAAATACCACTTACGTTGTGTTTGTCATTGTGTTTGCTATTCAGTTCAATTTTACGTGGTCTTTATAGGCGGTGAAAGCTTTAAAGCGTAATAATATTATTTTGAAGTTGCATATAAAGCCTTTAAGTTGTTAATAAAGAAAGTAAGAATAAGCAGCTTGCGTTGGCGTTGATTTCTCCCTGCCACTGTACAAGTGACGATGTCACAGGCAGCAGTTTGTTGACAGGCAGTGAAGAGCTCTGTGACATCCTTCATACCTACGGAAGACTCGTCATTATTAATGTGAGTCAGTTATCTGGCACTTCTTTCCCGCCTTCAGGACTTTGCTGTTCCCTCCAGGAATATTAAACTCCCTTCCTTTCCCCGCATTGCACCTGCCTCTCTCTCTCTCTCACTCACTCACTCACTCACTGTACGGTTGGATCGTTTTCGACAACGGGTTGCTTAAAAAATAGTGTGCTCCAGCAGAGAAAACATTCTCAGCTTCTTGTAATACTTGAGCATTTTTACTGGCTTATCTTCCTTCTCAATATAACCCCCATTTCTAACACACACAGTGTTTGCTAGAGGGTCGATTGCATACAATAGGTGCGAGACGCTGTGCTCAGTATGAAGTTAATGATACTGAACTCCACTGGATACTTTTCTTTCCCAACGCGGAACATCATTCGATGCATCAACAAACACGTCTGCACTTGCTGAGTTTACTGAGGGATATTATTTGAACTGCAACACGCGTAAAAAAAACTTGTATTCCGCGGGCAACTTAATTTTCGTTGTAATCGAAATAGCCCTATATTTAAAAAAAAAGCGGATACTGTTCCTAGATCACTGTGTAATGGTGTATAAATATGTGTAAGAATGGATGTTTGTTTTACACTTAAGAAGTTAGAAACCCCGGCCAGCGGTAGCAGATAGTGAGCTGGGTGTCAGTTGTTCCAGGCATACGGTCGGACAGACGGAGAGACGTGACGAACGTAATAGTGGGTTTACGCAGCGTGATAAGAACCCCTGTAGCTGAAGTAGTAATTACGTTTTACTTCCACTGAACGTGGGGTAACGTAGGCCGTTGCAGTAATTCGTCCTCCCTATTACACGTATATTTAAGAATAGTAGCAGATGGACGCCATAGATTAAAATAAATTATACAAAAATAATATACACAAAATTTCTTCGAAATTGTAACATATTTTAGAAGCCTGTTTCTCTGCTTGTCGTGACCAGGAAGCGGTGGCGATTTTGATGTCGCTACTGTAATTCTAAAAAGTGTGTTTTTGTCATGGATGGTGGTACATTTTTAGATCTAAATGTACCTACAAAAGTTACAAATTAATAAGTTGCATTGTTCAAAGATAAATATCTAGTTTTATGTTCGATGGTGTAATTTCAGACGTCCTGGAAGATGACCACTTACACCGCAACATTTAAGAGGCTGCTGTCATCCCACGGTTTCCTAACTGTTTCGCTTCATTGTTGCAATGATATCCGTAGGAAAAACGACAAATAATTTAAAGGAGATGTGTCGGTTATTTTACGGGATGGAAAGGGAACTCGCGTTGCTGAATAGTAGAACACTGTCTCCTACTTTGTAGTATGTGCCCTTAAAAAAGAAGTTCTAACTTCATGTGTAAAAACCTTGTTTCACGGACCATATTTAAGCAATGTAATTACTCGTAATTTAAGTACAGGCGATAATGTATATTGCTGGGCTACCTACGACTGAGTGTTACGTGGTGTAGATCAGATTGTTTCTTCCTATTTAGTACGTAACATGGGAAATTCAGAACTGATATAAAAAGTTTAGGACCGCTTATTAATGCAGAAATATTAACATGAAGTAATGTTTTTATTTTTGTTATGCCGTTTATTTACCCCTTTCATAAACGTGTTACGGTTCATACAGTGTTGCTTAGTATTAAAGGGTTCTGACAATGGCGTATTAAGTGCACTTATAATTACATGGTTGGTGGGGCTTGTCCGTTTCTGCCCGTCCACATACACCTTGGCCGCGCCGCTTGCAGTGGTTTTGTAGATTGCCCCAGCAGGGCCAGAGTTATGTAATTCTGCTTGGATTTGATGTAGGAGTGGCTTGTTGAATTAGTTGCTCAGGCGAAGATGGAATTTATCACTGGTTATATGCTGGAAAGTATTTCAAGTCCAAGCAGACTTTCGATTCCAGTTTCAGCTGATTCGATCGTCATTACCTAGTGCGTAAGTAGAACACCTGATTTATCATTACTAAAGTTGTAGTTATTTGGCATAAAATCCGTCGCTATGTCTTTGCTCATGTTCGTCAGATGCAGCTGGATTACGCGACATTTGAATTTAGTTTATTAAACTTATAATACATTACTCTCAATTGTACTGTTCCTAAGCTGTACAACTGTTGGCTGCAGAGCAGTGTTGCTCCCGAGAATAAAAAGACGAGTTTACATCTAGAAAGACCAAAAGACTAGCAAAAGCAAGATAGAAAAACACGCCTAGATAAATATGTTACTCATGCTCTTTTCCTTATTTTTAAACGATGAAGGGATTTTGGTTGATCCAGAGCAATGCCACCTTGTGACATTTTTCCTCAGGGATTGGCCTGTTTGAATATCATTGGTTGTAGGTGAAGTGAAGTGAAGTGAAGTGAAGTGGCCACGTTTTTTCAGTGAATCTTGGACATGTGGTTCAGCTTAGGACTTCATTGCACACATTAAGACATTCGTGTCTATGGACGAATTATCCGCATAGGATTAGCTATAGTCTGGCGCCTGGAAGCTTAGAATATCCTACGGTGTCTTGATATAGGCTGGTCACGAATGCTTATTAATTCAGTAATTTCTTAATTCAAGGTTGAGGAAAGTGCGTCCTCACGAGAGATTAGTTGATTTCACCTTCCGTCTCTTAAATCTATAATCCTCATTTCTGTCCATGCGCTTCATTTTATGTTTCTCTGTCATAGGGTGACTCCTGCGAGACACAAACCAAAATATGGCCAGTCACAACGGTCTTGTGTACTTTGAATAGAATCAGGTGGGCAAAATCTTAGATTAAAGTGTTCTGTTAATAGAATAACTAAGACAGGAAGTGTGCAATTTAAATATGTATTCGAGTAACAAAAATCTTTTTCTGACTGCATTTTACGAACTGAAGAACACAAGAGAAAAACATGTTTTATTTTCGTTCCTCTAACTATAAGCATGTTTTTTTATGTTTCATGGTTTTTGCATGCTTTAATGAATAAGGAATTATCCTGGAATTACAATTCAGGGGAACGTGTATACACTGCACATAGCCTTCTTTTGCACGGCTTGATACACTCAACGCAACGCGGAGTGTGGAACACAATCCTTTGACAGCAGTAACTTTGATCCTACTAACGGGAGCACGTGAGCTGTGTTTCTTTCATAACTTCTCCAAATGTTGTTTCCTCTTTGTTGGATTTCATTGCATAATTGTGCAGTTGTTCTTGCTGCAAAATATTTGAGCGGAAAGTCGCATAAGCCGGGGTGCAAGCCACTGCTTTGAAATACGCAAGTTTTCGTGTAGCTAAATACAAACGCTGTAGACAGAAATTTTCTATGGATATAATATTTCAATAACAGTTTCATTTTTAGTATATGACTTCTGAATTTTCTCTAACGTGAAGTCAACGAAGACCAGAAAATGACCAAGGGGTATAAAATATGGTTTTATGCATTCATGAACATACTGTCAGAACTAAATATGCTTTTTAAATATTAAACATCAAGCAGGGAACTCGCAAAGCATAGCTGCAGGTGGTACTATGTGTCGATTGCTCATTTTGCAATGCACATTAGACATTTCATTTACACAGGGCTTCGTTTGTAAAATGTGTATCTCAATGGTAGCAGTAACTCTGACGTAACATTCCTGTGAGTAGCAGTATAAAGTAAGCAGGAACTCTTACAGGTGTTCTGTGCAGTGGGTTTACACTTCTGTGTTGTAATTCATAGAGGTAAATGGAGGCCGCATAGAGCGGAGTGGCCCAGTACCCAGTGTTTTATGAAAGGATCGGCATTATTATGGGACGTTAGATTGTTATTTTTCGCTTTTTTCCATTTTTGCAGAGCTGTGGCTAAGAAGTAGGACATCCTGCATTGGCATTCTAACACTTGTATCAATTCGGTGTACCAGTTTGGGGTGTAAGTGTAGACGGGAAGTTGGACGGTATTTTCTCTGCCTAACTTATGCAAGTAACTTCACGGAACAGAGTACTTTCTGGAGAAATGTATAGTTTTTCAGGTACTCAGGAGCTTTTTCCACCCTTTTTTTTCAGTTCCGGAAGTTCGTTGCGTTACTTACAACGGCTCAAAAAGTACCATACTACGTTCTATAACAGACATGATAGACTGTAGATTCTTGAGTGGTTTAAGTAACATTGTACACAGTATATTATTATCTGTAGGCTGTTACTGTCTGGCTTCCTTGTTCACATACAGATTCGTTTCTGGGATGTTTCAGCGTGTTAACTAGTAGTTATTGGCATTATTGCAATCCTTCGGAACGCCCAAAACTGTTCACGAATCGACACGGCAAAACATTTCGGAAGAACTGCATCTTCAACTGCTACTATTACTTATTAAATTTGTGTATCTAATATTCTACTGCAATACAGGCAGCAAACTGAACCTTCTATCTTAATTCTGTCATACCACAAGAAGAAAATCTGTGTCCTGCCGACACTGTGCACGTGATAGAAATATGATGCTGGGTGTTGAGAGAACTTGTGGAGATGCTGTTGCTGGGTGGAATAGCGCCATGTAATTAGAGATTTAAAAATAATGGTTCATAAAGATTTAGGCAGTGAACTTCAGGACCGTCAGTGTTGCTGTTTTAGACCTTGTGGCTTCAACGTACCGTATTTGCAGGACAGGTACCTTGTGTTTCATTCCCATTACGTAGTTACGTGGAGTTCCTGCGCAATTTCCATAATTGAATAATGACAAACAAACTTCATAACAACTCTAATTACGGCACTCACCTGCAATAACGAACCCAACACGATGCACACCTTTCAGAGAAAAAAATGGAGATAGGCTTGGCGAAATGAAGCAGAATCCACACGTTGCCCATAATTAACCAGTAGCGGATATAGCGCTTTTAGCGGCTGCTGATTTGTTCAGTGCAGCGACGTATAAAACAAACCAGAGAAATAAATTGAACCCACGATGTGCAGTTTTGAATATCATTGTCGAATACTACAAACACACTTGTCCTTCTGAATCATAATATTCATTACCTACTCTACTGCAGGAAAGTAGAAGGGCAACGCGTTTTATTGTACTGAATATTTCTTGCGAAAATTTTTTATTCGCATTATCCAAGCATGATGGCATGTATAAATGCGGGATCTCTTCTTACAACTGTTAAGTGTAACGAATTTATGACAGTAGTCAAACGTGTTAGGTAAAAGTAGAATTTCCCCCGAATGTTTTCATGTTTATAAGAGTAAGATTATATATACTTCTTACACAAAATGTAGGGTTTCTTCGGAAAAGTTTTGTGTACAGTACACCTAATGATGTAAAAGAAGCTCAGTTAGAAGATTTCGATCGGAATTAGAATATCTGCTAGTTTACATGAAGTTTAAAAACTTTTATCAGTTAACACCAGAAATGGCACATCGTCCGTAGAATGAGGACATAACAAAACAAAGAGCCCAAGATCTACAAATTTATTGGAAAACGCCCGCCATAGTGAAGATTTAAATGAATAAAAATGTGATTTTTTATTTGTAGCGTGATATGTTTTGCAGCAGTGGACTTGGGTTGTAATAAGTCAGCACCCTCTAAGCTTTACCTAAGACAGCAAATACCAGATTTGATAAACCCATAATCCCTCCTTACCACTCGTATTCTCTCGTCATACAATTTTATCCTCATTAACCTTTTGTAAAGATGACGAAGAGCTGAAATCCTATTCAGGCGCTCGGGATGTATGTGTTTTTCTGTCCCATACACCTAAGATGTTTCTAGAAGACACTAGCAACGTTTTCCAGTAGGTAGTAGGACAATAAGGGGAGGAATAGAAAGATAGATTAGGGAGAAAAGCAGAGAAAGATAGTGAATGAGTGAGTGAAACATCCTGAGGACAGAGAGAGTGATTCGTAAATAGAGACAATGAAATAGGAGACAGAGAGATAACATGGCAAGACTTAGCTGTGAAGTGAAAGAAACGGCGAAGAGAAGAAGATGGCAGCTTCTTAACGAGATCAGTAACAGACTGTGTGTAAAGTCTCATCTGCTTGACTTTCCCGCAGATAATTATGAGTTCCCGTGATGGGGGGTAGAGGGTGTATAAAATGTCTGAATGATCACGTTCCTCGGCTGTAATAAAGATTTGATGATAGTGTTAAGATCCAAATGAACATCTCTTCCCGCATTTATCCTGTCGTAGTACGTTTTCCGTAGGGCCCGCGTCACTGACAAGATGTTGTAATTAAGATGTTGCATCGTAAATTCCTTGCGGGAGAGTTTATGCGTTTTAAAAGAATAAAGCGTCTTTCCACTGGCTTAGATAGCGCAGGTAGTTAAAGTTTTATGACGATATGCCATTTACTCAAACTGAAATTTGCGTGAACTGAATTTAATGGCTCGTCAGTGAAAATTATTTATACCGGTTACACACTCATCCATTTTACTTACCTGTACTGCATATAAAGAATCTTCAGATAATAAATGTAACGGGTGTACGAGATGCATTCTTTAAAATAAAGTTTCTTGAATTGAACAACTAATTTCACGCAGTACTATTGTTTCTTTTCAGCTGCTGAAGATGAAATGGTACGATTCTGTAAGTACATTTTACTTCATATTCAATAGTTTCGTGTTCGATTTCATACCAGGAGCGCTGCTATCCTGAGAAGACATTATTCAGCTTTTCCTTGTTCTTTTTTCTATTCATAACTTGGTATCAGCCTAATATTCAGTGCCAGAAGTCTTTACTCTCTGATGTTATAGACTCGTTTTTATGAAACGTAAAAATCAATTAACTTATCGTTATGGGCTTATGACAACTTTTAAGTATTTACTGTAATAATTAACTTCTTTTATATTTCATATATCTGAATTTTGTAACGTCACGCGAAAAACTGCTTATTCCAACATACCTAATACTGAGATTTACAGTGTAAGGGGCGCACACCTGCTTCATTTAGTCGAAGGATCGAACGGTATATTGGTGATATTTAAATGCACTGGATTAGCGCAACTAATTATACCAACAATTCGTCATAAATAGCCCACTTATGACCACTTTATTCCTGCTACTCTGAATATTCTAAACATAATGTTGAGCATAGTGTTTAGTCATAGCTGCAGGTTCAAATAGCATCGTATTTTCACTGTATGTAACATTGAATTTGACGCAGTTGTAAATCATAAAACACTTGACAGGACTAGAGAAGGGTGTATGTTGGCAGTGTGTATTTCCGCACAGAAATCGCACGAAGTCGATCTTCGGTCCACAAACAAATTGCAGTGTTGGAACAGCTACCGTACTGGCTTAATTTGGGTAAGTATGGACTTCATGTTCAGAAAACCAGCAATTTTCTTGGTGTCACCACACAACTGTAGGCTGCTGAGAGGACTTTTGTCCATATTTTAGCAATATTTCAAAGTCGTGAAGAATCGTGTGTTTATGGTGTCAGATGTTCCTCTTTAGTCATCATCTTGATAGTCTTAGTTTCGTTACGTAGGAATAAACCGAATTAATAAGCATGCATACATACATACATACATACATACATACATACACACACACATACACACATACACACATACACACATACACACACACATACATACATACATACATACATACATACGTACATACGTACGTACGTACGTATGTACGTATGTACGTACGTACGTACGTATGTATGTATGTATGTATGTATGTACGTACGTACGTACGTACGTAAGACATAAGGAACTGTCCAGGTCGTCCGCCTATCTTCTGCAGTGTCTGACTTTGCTATGTGCTACATGGATGTAAGTCATAATCAGTCATGGCTTTAATTACAGTTTATGTTTTATTTTTGCGAGATCTCTTATTCACTTCAAGTAATTAGAAGTCAAGTAGCCTCGACCTACTGTAACTTATTACATATGTAAGACATTCCATTAATTTACGCTATTTTGAATTACTTTCTTCCCGAATGACTGCGAGATTTCATGCGCTTGTTATTAAGCATTTCGATACTGATTAAGTAAAGGCTTAATATAGGGCAATGTTTGTCATTCTGTCTGTCTTTTCGAGTATTTCATTCTTGGAAGTAGGATATTCAATAACATTTTTCATGCGAGTCTGTACTCAAAGATCTAGGGCGAATTATATTTGCTGCTTATCGCTATAGAATGGCCTTCAATTTAAATGAAGTTAACATCCAGTTTTAATGATTTCATTGAAAGAAGGGTATTGCAGAACGTATGTGGCCCATGACGTAAAAGTCAGACGTAATTTAAATGTGTGCCTTGCAAAACCATACCAGTTACTTTGTGATAGGTACATATGTAAAGAAAACAGGGAAACTCATCCTCTGTGTTACGAGTTGTTCAAATTAAATGTATAGAATTACATGTGCATTATTTTGTAACGGAACATTGTTTTGACTTTCATTTCAGTACGCAAACTTTCTAAGCAAGCCTGCGAAATATTTATGGCACGTGTTCGGGTTTCGTCTTCCTACTCTCATTCCTCTGATGGAAGTTCAGGGACGTAAGACGTCCTTGTGGTGAGCTTATTTGTGTATGACCGGCGGTGTTCTGTTTCTTCTTTGCACACCAGCCGACTGTTGGCGGAGTTCTAGACCCGTGTTTGGAAGTAGACGTATCGGACTCGAATCTCGACTTGTCTACCCCAGTATATGGGCCCTATATTCCTAATAGCTTTGTGTAACTAGGTCTGTCCGGACCAATTCAGGGGCATATCATGTAAGTGGCCACATCCGCATGCGTTGAACTCCATATTGATAATTTCTAATAATTCGTTATCTTGTTGTTACATCATTAGACACTGCGTCACTTTAAAGCTGAACAACGTTGCTAAACTACTTAAAGGTTCAAAATAGGAAACCAACAGAAGGCATAATTTTCCTTCTTTTGGCACTTGATACAAGCACAGTATTGTAAAGTATTAATGGTCTTTATAGAATTTTCTCTTAACGCTTGCAAGATTAGTTGGTTTAATGCGTCAAACTTTGGATGTGTGAAAGATAATATAGTTGAGGCGCATTTCGAAATTAGATGGCGGCTTTTGCCTGAAAGAATGATGAAAACAAAGCACCCGTAGTCCCGGTGATTAGCCTTGGCCAGTTTAGCGAGTGAACACAAAGGATCTTCATTCCTGGGCTATAGTCTGTCCTGATTATTAAGTGAAAATGAAATATCCGTTCCAAGATGCTAGTTTCGGCCGTATTCTTAAATGAGAAAACACCTTCATTCCAGAACGCTCTTCCCGACCGGACGGTTGGTTGAAAGCTATCGTTCATTCTGGGACGTTGGGTTCTGCCAGATTATTGAGTGTAAAGTGAACGCCTTAGTTTTCGCTAGATTATTGAATAAAACGCAAACAAATACGCAGATCTAGATAGCTTACATAGATATTCCCACAAAAAATTGTGCCGTCTGCTTTTGAAAATTATGTGGATATTACATGGTGTTTTGTTTATGTTTTTAACCTTTATCCTGCTAATGTGGAATATATGGTGAGCTGCTAATAATGCCAGCACCACTAATGTGTAATATTTGGTGACCTACATTTGGCAACGTTGAAAGGAGCCTCTTTATCTCTCTCTCTCTCTCTCTCTCTCTCTCTCTCTCTCTCTGCACAATGTCTCAACACTGAATCAGTCGTGAAAGACGTCGTATGTCACAGCTGTGTGCACACACTCGGCTACCAACTAGGCCCTTAAGGGCCTAGTTNGCAAGTCTTTGTGATCAAAGCACACAAAACTTCCACAGCAGTGGTCAAGTCTTCAAATGCCTTACTTTCACGCATTAACTTTTATCCTGCTAATGTGGAATATATGGTGAGATGCTAATAATGCCAGCACCACTAATGTGTAATATTTGGTGACCTACATTTGGCAACGTTGAAAGGAGCCTCTTTATCTCTCTCTCTCTCTCTCTCTCTCTCTCTCTCTCTCTCTGCACAATGTCTCAACACTGAATCAGTCGTGAAAGACGTCGTATGTCACAGCTGTGTGCACACACTCGGCTACCAACTAGGCCCTTAAGGGCCTAGTTGGTAGCCGAGTAAGTAAATATTACACATTAGTGGTGCTGGCATTATTAGCATCTCACCATATATTCCACATTAGCAGGATAAAAGTTAATGCGTGAAAGTAAGGCATTTGAAGACTTGACCACTGCTGTGGAAGTTTTGTGTGCTTTGATCACAAAGACTTGCACCTGCCTTGTGTGCTACAGGAACTGCGGGTCAGTGCAAAATCCTCAAAACAAGCAGTCGATAAGGTGGGTTTCCACACGCTATAACTTTCGCTATCGTAGCAGGCGAGTAACACAAGTCGTAATGGGCCGTTTTGCTGCTATCCCATGTCCTTTAGGTGATAAAATAGACATGTTAGAAAGGGGAACAAAGGCTCATTCAAATAAAATGTGATATAATGGGTGCTCCACGTGGATGGGCCACCAGATATAAAGATTTATATGATCTTTTATATATTTTATTTTGTTATATAGATGGAGCAAGACAATTTCCTTTACAGCGACAACAAAATAAATGCAAATGTTCCAGATTTTAACCCTCAAGGCGGTGACCTTATTTCTTCTGTTCTTCTGTTTTCTTCCTCTCGAACAAAGAAAAAATCTTGGTTGTTTAAACTTTTGATTTCTTTTTCTTTTCATCTGCTACTCTTTCTTTTTTGAGTCAGACTTTAAAGTATTTTCTTTTTGGTATCCCATTCTTGGCTTCGTAGTTTAGGTGGAAGGAGAGAAGGAATCTCTTTTCCCCACTTTGCGAGGCGAAATACAGTAAAATGGAATTGAATTTGTGGGCGTCTCAAAGGAAAGAGGACTAAGACCAGAACTTGGCCTACTGCAGACCCAGGCGCAGTCACTTCATCATACAAGTAGCAGCACAGTGCCAGATCAAAGTTATAGAGAAATGAAAGTGAATGACTAATTGAATTCAGAAAACGAATTTTCTTTCTTACGTTTTGGACCTAGATTGAATACCCAAGGCTTATTTTCATGACTCCAGAAAGATGAATTCAGATAGTCCTCACTTTAGTAGAACTTAAAAAGACTTTGCCTTATCTGTGGCTTCTCAGGTACCATACCTGCTGTTGTCACCAGAATCAAACTAAAAATGCCTTTGGAACAGAGAATTATGTATATAGGAATGGTGAATTTCACATGGGTAACCCGAGTGGTCTTCCTCACAACACCAAGGCAAATTCTGCGTTAATACATTAAACAGGTCACGACAGCTTCCTTCCAAATCGGATTTAGTCATTCATAACAAACCTGCCATTCTACTGGAGCAAAAAGTGGAACCGAAAAGTAAACTGGTGGTAAAGACACGAGGAAATATATCTGTCGTTGATTTCGCAAGATTTCTACTCTGGAAACTGCATATAATTCTGGGAAGCCCTCTGCCAGCCAACATCAGTTGACTGTCTGCCTAACTTGGAAGACATAGATGTATATTAGAACTTCTCACACGGTGGGAGATATTTATTTCTTTTCTTCTTCACAACTGGATAAAAGCTGAACGACTGAAAGAAATATGTCACAGAACATTGTTATTTAAATTCGATTAAAATGACTCTGGTAAACTCGTTCGCTCCTCGGTCGAAAAAGGGTAATTCGGAAATTCGAGCAGTTTCCTGTTTATTAAAAATTGTCGGCAGAAAATGAAAGTAAATAAAGAATTATTAACGATAAATAGTTTAATGATGTGATTTCAGGCTTCTGCCGACGTGTAGTTGAGGCCTTCACTTTTCTGAGATATTACACAGCGTTGGTTGACGGTTGGTTACCTACCAACAAACGCCGCGTAACATCCCAGAAGAACTAAGATTTCATAGTTTGCTTTGCCACATTTAGTTCAAAATTTCTTCATAAAGTCAACTTAAAATTACGTGTAGAATCTAATATTAATTCAGCATTAGCGGAATTACACGCTGAATTGTAACAATAGGTTGTATAATTATGAATTTAGAGTTCTTCTTGTCGTAAGTGAAGATTGTGAAGAAACGTTGGCGCTATGAATTCTTCTCAGGGCTCATGTTTAAAATTTCCTTTCCACGTTTGAGTTTCATGGCATACATTGTGAGAAGTATTGCCTTACGAGGTGTAGTGCCATGTGGCTTTTAGAAATTTATCGACGTTTTGGAGGAAACTGATTCCTGCATCGTAAAATTAAACATTAGCTTTCACATCACGAATAAGACTCGCATATGGGGCTGCAGCTATTATTTGTAGAAGCCGCTGCTTCATGTTTTGGTATCAAAATTCCGGTGCCTGATGGTATTATCTCCATGTCTTTACGATTTCAGAACAAATGTAATGTTCATAAGGGAAGTTCACTTATTTTTTTCTTTTAAGAATATTTGTTTAATTTGCCATTCCCTTTTTGGTCATGATGTTTTAAATTTAAAATTCTCTTTGTTTTCGGTCATCCACTATATTTTCATATTCGAGAACACGTCGTTAGAATGCATATTTTTACATCCTATTTGCTACTAGTGTCGTATCGGAAATTAAACATTCATTGTTCTTCTGACATGAAATCTTAGCGTAAAACATTGTTATAGACTTAATGTAATGTGTTGAAACAAATTAGTGAACAGTTCGTAGATATATGATTTTAGTTCCGTCGGAGAACAGAGTGTTTGCTAATGGTTTCTTCTTTCATTAGATATAAACGTCGTAGGTTAAAATTTGCAGCAACGTCCCATTACAAGTACATGCACCGCAAAAGCAGTATTGAAAGTATTTCAGGTCATTCCTCTTTCATTGGACATACTATATTCAAAAAATATCACTTTAGTGGTAATTCATCTAGTGATAGGAGTAATCGTCACAATATTAACTAGTTCAGAAATTACGGTCGTATTTCTGCATACGTTTAAACAAACAGTCAGGTGTTATAAATTCCCGTGTTACAGTAGTTATTATCCTATTCCCGTCATAAGCCATAACATGTTTTGCCGTAATAGTCAAATATGTCACTAGAGGCCAGTCACAAACTGGTCCACTAGAAGTGCTCGCAATCCCACTGTATCCTTGTTAATTACATCATAAATATTATCTCGACTTTCTCTCGCTGTCAAGGATCCGTTTCTTTACTGAGCAGCTGTTGTTAATTTGTTTGCGATTTGTTGGATTTAATGATCTATCTCCTGTCACCACCAGATCCATTTCTAAACCTCACCTCATACAGAATCAGAATGCATACAGTAGAGATGCGCTTGTGGTGTGTGGGTGTGTCAAGTACACGTTATTAATATAAAGTGTACTAGCTGAAGTAATTGACGCATTTTCCTTTGTCAGATAGGACATCAATGAGTGCCTTATAAGGGATATTTATGCCTCCAAACATGGCGCAGGTCCGAATGTAATTTAGACTGTAGGCAAAAATATTTTTACTCGTACACGCAGAAATGCAATCACCATAATGTTTAGGGAAATGTTGCCTTCAAACTTGTCAGTCTACCCTGAATACTGCTATGCCGTTCTGTTCCAAAATTTTACGATAGTTGATAAATGTTTCCTTAATTACAAATTTAGGACTATCCCGCTTGGTTTCCCAATTACGTATTTCAAGTTAATTTAATACTGCCAAATTAAGTGGTTGGTAACAATTGGAGTAACTTGATAAACTTTTGTAAGTTTACAGTCAACAAATTGTTGGTCCTTGGTTGTATCATTTCTAAAATGTTCTCATCTACAGGCACAAAAGTCATCTGGAAAATCGGAAGTTACTTGCTAAAACAGTTAACTTTGTAATACCCTTTTTGCTTATAGACAAGTGATGGTCTGTCACGAGGAATTCCTTCATCAAGAACCAGTACCAAGGAACTCTGATGATGCGAGCTGGTGTGTATTATGTGAGGTAAACAGAGCATGGAAAGTCAAATGAAACAGTGCTACATGTCCATGCGTAATTATGGCCTTCATGTATTTTGAAAATATCCCAAGTGTGCGTAAGAAACTCTTGTGGGTAACGACCTTCAGAAAGTGGCGTTTAACGAAGTTCCACCACCCCGGTGTTTGCATCTATTGTTATTATTATTATTATTATTATTATTATTATTATTATTATTATTATCTGCCATATGCTTTTGAATGAGTTGATAAACAAGGAATTAAGAACTGATTTGATTTGAATTACTTACATTATTATTGTCCAGAAAGTTTCGTATGGAATAATACAAACTAACAAACAAAGAAAAATATTTAGCGCAGAACCAGCTGATTGGATGTCCTGAGAATACGTGCTCTGTTAGACTATACTGCAGATAACAGTACAATATCGTGAAGTGCGATCTATCTCGAAATTTAAAGCAAGGGTAAATTTTTAGTGCTTAATTAAGAACCACGTAATTAATATGTGGAACAGAGTGGACGTGTAACTATACAAATTCTTTGTCTGGGAACTATATGAAAATGAATAGCCAGTTTTGCGCCCTGACTATTTTACGCGTCAAGAAATTGCTGCCGGAACCTGTGGGATAAGAAGCTGGCTGGAATGCACAGTCGGTCTAGATACGTGGTGAAGCGGAAGGATTCTGGTCCTCTCCGCGATTTGGAGTAAAACTGTTTCAACTAGTAATTTGGGGCAAAGTAAAAGGATACACATGGGGTGCAATTAGTGCAAGAGCCATCAGGTTAACGGATATTTATAGTTCTCGATTAATATCTTGAAGCGTACCCACAGCGGGGCGTGTAGGTGTACCATGCGTGCTCTTTTGCAGTTCCCCTAATCCCTGAACAAGGGATCGCCAAAATTCTTCTGAAGTCGTCACAAGTACGCATCTCCTACTGGAAGACCCCCAGGATGAGGAGGACAGGGGAAGCTCGCCCCATAGACGCGAGGTACCTGGGGAGAAACATGCAGCATATCTCAGGCTGCCCAGACACACAGCGTTTCCAGAGTCATACCTCAGTCGCATTCGTTTGATTCGTCGGCCACGTTAGCAAAAGAAGTGTTCAAAAGGAAACTAAGCGCTTCCTTCCGAAAAAGGAGTGACAGCGTCTAGTGGGGGTTTGGCGATAACGTATACCTGTCGTACAAGTGAGTTTCTTGTTACTTTAATTATGCCAACCAGTTTCGCGTAGCAGTTGATTTATGGCTGATTAAAACTAGACGCAGGATAAATAAAACCGTCATTAGTTAATGTAATATCACTAGTATGGATCAAATATAAGTCTGAAAACTCTCAGCTGAGTTCCTTTAATTGAAAGAGTTTTATCACGTAAATTTGGTTGCTGTGTCCTGTCAAAGATTTAGTTTATTGCTGATTGTGTAACTAGGTTCATGAAATATTTTCCCTTCTTCTTCGTTAAATATTCAAAACATCTAAAACTATTTAAATAAAATCTGCAATCGTGATATCTATATGCATTTTTTGGGTTACGTTTATGTAATTTTTCTTACCTACGCAGCTTCTACACGATCAGGATTTTACGATTTTGATTTTACGTTCGTGTAAACTTTGTAATGGTGTTTACATTTGAAGGATTAGCACTGAAATTCATGTCAGTCGACGACATTAGTTAGAAGCTCCCAGGTACCAGACTTGTTTGAAATTCGGTAACCAATGTGTGCTGTAGAGCACTTGAAGGATAACCAAAGAAGATCAGAGCGTATGCTTTTATTTACATACTTTATGCGAAGAACGCATGGGCATTTTTATTTTCTGAGCACATAGTCATGGTGATGCCGTAAGTTTTGGTGATCCTTCCTAATGAGCCGTGATGTATTTAATTGTCTTATAGTTGCACCAGTAAGGTATATATTTTGCTGACTTCGTTTCTTTGTTGTGTTGTGAATGACCGGCAAAAAGCACAGCTAGCCTCTCGAAACGCGAGTTTACTGGCTTCTGTAAGTGTCTGACATTTCTTTATCACGGAGCTGTATCTGGTTCTAGAGTGCGGTATTGATGGCAGCCTGTCAGCACCTACATTCCCAGGTTTTGAATTAATAACACTGACGCGACTCCCTCTCTTCATTCCATTTCGCCATCGTACGGCTTCCCTGGTTTTCATTTTTATCGTCTCTTTTCGCATGTTTTCGGGTTTTTTCAGTGTTCCAAGGGTAGTGTAAAAGTGGAGTTTAAAAATTGACAGCGAATTTCGGACTCTTATTGAAATATGGCAGGAAGTCTTAAGGATTATATCCCGCATATTCCGATCTGTATTTTATGTTTTATTTCATTTTGATACCTTGTCTTGATGTAAAGATATAAATATGGAGGCATTAGTTTCCGAAAGCCATGCATAGATATTACAGAACACTACTCACTTAACCTTATAAAATCGTATGGTAAAGTTATTAATGTGAAAGAAGTCACAAGGAGATGTAGCATCACATATGAAGCTGTATATTTGCAGATTTTTCGTTATTCTCTTTTATTCTCCAGATTTCATGAATTAGGCTTAATAGTGTGTCTCCTTTGAAAAAATTTGACATCTGTGGTTTTTCTGAGATTGAAATCTAGAAGCAATTTTTAGTAAGATTTTACGAAAGTCACGGGTCCTAAAATCACTTGGTCAGGGTTTCGACGTAACGATTATATCCACATTAGCCCAAGCATGGAACGTCCTTTCCGACTGAAACTCTTCTATAGTATTTCGGAATTCTGCAGGTTTGCAGTGCCTGTAGAAGTCTGTGTGAGAGAGATTCATGAATTTACTTTTAAAAGAAAAAAGTATTTTTCTTCCCTTCATGATTTCCTGCTTCCCCACTTGGCAACTTCTACATAGTACTCTCCCCATTTCTTTGAAAAAAATCTACATATTGCTAAAGTATCGAACACGTTGGTGCGATTTATATGGCATGCAAATCCACTGCTGCTTTGCGTCAGGACGCTGGTGACAACGGGAACGCTGGGATCTGGGAATTCTGTGAGTGAGAGAAAGAAAGAAAACGACATTTTAATGTGTAATGAAAACTTAATTTACCATGGAAATCCTCACTCCGCACGAGCAAGTAATAATTCTTTCTTTTAACTGTGAAGATGAAGACCGCTTTTCTCTCTCTCTCTTTTTTTTTACTACACCGAAATACTTGTCGCAAGAGATTGAGTGGAATGGCGGCTGGAAGTGTCAGAGAAATTATCATCTGACAAAAATTTAAAATATCGCTTAAGTTGTTGATATATTACCATTGTCATAAACGCTATAGTCTTTTGGGACAAGGAGTTTGTGTTTAAAATACCGAAGGATCCAAATTTTTTAATGTGACGTTTTACCTAAGGCTTTGTCTTTTACACAAACAGTAAGACATACCATGTTGCTTCGGGATGTTCAGTTTCTACGTTAGCACTGAAGAGTTACACTCTTAAAGAAGGAAAGTCGGAAGGAAGAGAAATCTAGGCGTTAGAATTCGTGAAGCTTTTTCACGTGTTTCTAGGGACGCGGTGCCTAGATCAACTGCTTGTCCTTCAGAAGCATTTTGGTAATCTTCTGTAATTAACACTCTTCTTGAACACGTAAATGTTGTGAAGTTCTCCCTATAACGTGCCATGAAGGCACAGATGTGGGGTAGATGTGTAGTTGATACTTCATAAATAATGCAGTGTTTTTATAAAAGACCAAGGCCTGTAGCATGATAAATATCATGATTTCACGTTCTGCGTCTGTAGATTATATTTAGGGTGTTAGGGGTGGCGGTCATCGTGGCGATCATGATGATGTTACTTACTAACTGGCACAACAACCGTAAGGCTAATTGCAGATACAGAACGGGAAGGTAAAAAATAAATAAGTAGGGTAACAACAGACAAAAGAAAAAAACATGAAGGGAGGGAAAGAACAAATCACATTAGGTACCAACCTACGTGAATAATATTAACATAGTTAAATTAGTAGATGATTGAGCGAGCTTAATTTTTTGGTGATTATTGTATATGGATATCTCTACAGATGGCATTAGCTCCCAGACAAAATGTGCAGCAAGATACGTTTTATTTAATAAGGACAACATAATGGAGACGACAACGAAAATACAAAATAAAATTTAGAAAGAAGAGGTTAGGTACAAGTTTCAAAATTTTATAACAGGATCTTCAGTATCAGTAAATTTGATTATCTCCTTTTACCGAATACGACCTGTGTTAAAAATAATCGATATTCCTACAGACAGCTTAGCTGTAGAAAAGCATCTGGCTGAATGACTGATATAACATGCAGAGTAATCTCTATTTAACCTAACGGTTATCCTCCGTAAACTGACAGTATTAAAAGTGGAGAAGCAACTGAGTGTATCGTTGAAAGTAGTATTAAGAAGCTGGGCGTCAGTGTACGACCGCCTGCACATGTACAAATAAAAACCTGCCATGGCTGAAGCTGCCTATTATCTTCGAATTTTTTAAGTTTGTACACGTATTTTCACGTAAAGGAGTTCCAGGTGGCAGATAGGTACACGAGTTTAGACCGCACAAGGGCCTTATACAAAACAACAGGGCTGTCAGCGGAACAGGAGGAGGACGTAATATAAAAAATCAGTTGCATCATTTTTTATGCTTGCTGAAAAAGAGCGTGGTCTACGTGGTCACGAAGGTAAATCTTACAGGCTAAGAGCATTTAGAAATTATAACACACTGGGAACGAACAGTTAGCTTACTATTTAACTTCTGAATTGATATTGATAGATATACTTGTGAAGTGTATGAACGTGGTGTTACGTACACTGAGTTTCGTCCCATTACCAAAGAACAACTTCTGTAGTGAGTCACCTCAATACTGCAAAGTTTTACAACCGGAAGCTTTCTTAACATTACGATAAATCAACTGACAATAGTATAAAAATTGCAGTAAATCTTCAAATAATTTCTCGGAGAGATAATTGGAACTGAAAATAATTCCACAACTGTCGTTAATAAAGAGTTGAATAATAAGAGACACCAGGATTCGTAGTAGAAGAAGGAGAAGAAGAAAATATACCAGAAATAATATTCATCGGTCGGTCAGATAGCCGCCAGACCAGTTAACGTAATTAGAAGATCGTCTAAAGGAGCAGGAAATCTGCAGAAACTCAAAGCGCACTGCTTAAATGAAAATACACAGGATCAACTCGACCTTATGCACTCAGACAACTGATAGCCCTGTGCAGTTCATCAGAAGAAGGTAGGGTCTAGTTAAACAGTATGAATCCGAAAATTGGAGGAAGTGAATGACGCGAATATTTAAAGTAAGTGACTGAAGCATCAGCGTTATATTTGAATCGTTAAATATTTTTTCTTGAAATTTCAGTTATATAAAAATTCCGTTTCTTACTTTAAAATTGGTATTTATTGATAAAATATTTAGACCCATTTTAAGCCCCCCTTACACTGACTTGAACCATAGCAGCCTATTGCACGTATTATGAAATTTGACTAGTTTAGGAAGGTATGAAAAGGCAGCGGAAGTATCTTTTCTTTTCTTATAACAACGCTTAATGATTTACCAGTTGCCGACTGAAATGACGAAAGTGTGCAATGTTTAGAACTTAGGCATTTTACCAAATCTTTGCAGCCGTCTGGTTGCTGCCTGCTACGTACCCACACAGCTTAAACTTGCGCATTGCAATAATTGACAGGTTGTCTCATTACGTTAATCTGATGCACAGTGTTTCGTCTGCAGAACTCCTTCCCTCCGTGTTTCCAGTGATGAACGACCAGAAGGTATGCGTGTATAGTTCATCTGTTTCGTCCAACACAGTGGCCCATCGCTCCAGCCATTGCGGGTTGCATCCTCTGTAACGATGGAAAGAATGACTTCTATATTTTTCGGTTGCAATTAGAAGAAAACTCTCCAAATACGTGGGTCTGTATGAGGGTGTGGTCCTATATTTGTGTTTGACGTGCGTCATCTCACTGGAAGTTTCTTGGCAGACGTTGCGTCTCAGAAGGTTACATTTATTATTTTAAAATAAGTTCATATTTAAGAGATTCTTAATGTCATCCTAACGTTTCCTTGTATATGACAGACCATTTCTACTCCCGTAAGTATTGAGTTAGGGCCATTGACGGTTCCTAGACAAGAAACGTATGTAGCTTACTGGATATTGAAACTGGCGTATCGCGGAAACCGGAACAAGATTTTACTGACCCGAGTTACAATGTTCATTTCGAACACCGCACAAAAGTGGTTTTCCGGTCCCGCCGTGTTGCTCTAACAGATACTTCCTTTTTAGTTGGAAACTTTCTTTTGTTTTTTATGGAGCTCATAACCTTCCGCCAGTGTACTCCTCGTGGCCCCTGTCTTTGTCTTGCGATGAACAATGTATGACGTAATCAAAATGCAAAGTTTCAGTGTCTCAAATATTGTCAACTAGTTTTCGAATACAGTTTTTAGTGTTTTGCCGAAGCCGTACAGCCGACTCTCAGCAATCTGTGCGGTGTGCCACCGACATCTTCTAATTATGATAATAGCTCAGTCTTTAAAGAATAGGCCTGTATTCGCAGTATGTTGCAGGCAGTGTGTTACGGTGCAGCCGAAGCACGTTTCCGTCTAGTTTACCTGGGGTGATAATTAAAGGTTTCAAGATACGCTTTTGGTGTGCCTCTAATTAATGCGAAGAGAGTGCAAGAGGACAGGACAAAGTACCATCTAGGTAAGACAACTATATGAGGCGAATTCCGAACGAGGTTCTTCCTGCGCAACCCTATCAAGAACACTTCCTCTGCAACCAAGGCCTGGATAAAATGTAAGAAGAAGTCGTTTATAGGCTGTACTGTGACAATACACCTTATCTGGAATAATCTCAAGCCACTAGTCAAGAAAGTTCTTAAATACGATTACTTGTACAGGCATATTGCTAGTGTTTTTATATGTGTTAGTCACAAACGTAGGCCAAACTAAAAAGAGGAAAGAAACGCAAACGACAGCAACGTTTTGCACGCTTCTGTACTGTTAACATTCTTTGACCTTGTGCGCTACGTCAGTATTTGAGTAGGTTTTGTTTATAAGGGAGCTGTTTTTCGTTGCAGTACTTTGGAATTGTCGGTCCAGTGAACCTGAGCGTGCATTGTTTGTCTTCAGCACACACTTGACCCCAGAAATTTCTGCTGATTTTAATTTAAGTCTTCCGCCGCTGTGCAGATGGGAGCTGCGCTGTTCTGCTGATTTTGTACTATACATTTATGTTGTGTGTGCTTATTGGCTGAAGAACAATGGACATAAATAACTTTACGCCTTGTGTCGTATATTGAGCCATAACATCGAGACAAATAGAACGGATGGGTGGGTGAAAAGGGATCTATTTTATACTCTGTCAATTGTAAATATATCAATACTTTATTCCTCTCGAATAGGTGAACCTAATATTCTATTTCTTACCTATTTTGTGTGTATATCGCAAGCTTTCAACGCACCATACTGCACACAGTAATGAGCATGACTGTTCACACGTTTTAACCTCCCTACTTAAAACCACGTTCGAGATGTGAGTGTAAGTAATTAGTCTTTCTTTTCATGCTGCCTCAATTGCACTCCGAGGGACAGTTCCAACTTGGCAATTAAAGAGATAAACACGACGATGTGTGCTCCAAAATCTACAATCCGTCACCCTGTCTATTCCGATTGCTTCTAGATACTAATGGACAGTTTTTGTCTCTCTATAACTTGCTTGGTAAACCAAGATTTGTGTTCTTGAATTAATGCGAAATTCCGAAACCATAGATTATTAGTTGTGTTACGTGAACCTCATTTTCTTTTTTTCCGGAATGCGACAAATTCCAAAGATTCCGTTGCATTCCCTGACCAACATAGAGCTAGTTCTCTCTATATATAAAGATTGCGAGGCTGTCGTTGTTCCCTAATTGCCTTCACCACAAACTTGTAACAGTGACAGATCTCTCAGAGACGTTGGGATGGTGGGGAAACTTTGAACGACAACTTCCACTACGTTTGAAGCTTCTTTAAAGCGACATACAGAAAGAGAAGAAGAGGAAGAAAAAGCGAGAAAGGAGATAGGAAAGTTTCCTTTTATTTTTTTTAGTGATGAATGACTGCTGGAAACTTGTCACTATCCAGGAAATAAAGCTTTCGTTTTCAAGAAGCCAGTAATCAATCACGTAAAAAAGGCATTGGTTGAAATTCATAAAACTTTTAACTTGTTTTATTTCCGTTTCATTTTCTCCGCGATGAAAATTGCTATACATTTTATCTTACTTGATAAGTACGAGTCTTACAGCTGGAGAAGAATGCTTCCTATGATGTGTGTTTGCAAACTTTTCGGTTGGCGCCCAGCAGAGAACATTTCGTGGTATTCTGTCGACAAACAGCGTAAATTGAAACTGATAGAGCCTACCTTTATAATTGAAATACGTTACAGCTATAAACGTGTGTTGTATCAATACATCCCTCCATTTCTCATCAGTGGCAGAGAGTCTGTGTAGATATTACTCGTCTGGCATCCACTGCCGCTATGGATCTCCGTCTGCGTCCCATAAACGTCGTATTTCAAACTTTAAGGAATATATTATATGCGCGATAGCTGTTGGACTGTGATGGTACACATACAAGAGCTGGAATACGAGAATGTAAAATTGAATATGGAATTGAATTTTGAATACGGCTGAAGTTTTTTACCTGTTACGTAAGAGCATGAGAACATAAATAGGACTGCGGCATGGGCAATGGGAATTTGTGTTTTACTTTTGGTGCTGTGTTTGTGTATTTTCCTACAGTTAACCACCCATGTTTGCCACGGCCCACATTCTTTGCATTTGATAACGGATGTGGGGTATAAGGTTGAATAATTCTGTGTACCCTAAACTAACACTGTAATTTGTCAAATAAAATATAATAAACACGTAGCAGCGTAGGTCACAGTTTCAAAACTGCTAATGTTAAGTCTCCTGCTCGAATTGTTACCTTGTACTAAGAAATAAATATAAAATATTTACAAATAAATGAGATCGTTGTACGATTTTAAGTAAAGTAAAGTGTTACTTAGGTCGTGGCATGGCTCAGGCAGTTAGCCGCCTGCCTCCTACCGCGGAGACCCGGGTTCGATCCCGGCTAAGTCCGTGTGGGATTTTTGGTGGACAAAGTGACACCGGAAAAGGTTTTTCCCCCCGAGTACTTCGGTTTTCCCCTGTCAGTTTCATTCCACCGGTGCTCCATTACTAGGAAAGGGACAAAAAATAATCATATTCATCTTCATCATAGGATTGCACAAGAAACCTTAAGCCTCCGGTGCGCCTGTAGCATCTGCTGCGGGGCCTTTCTCCACACACACACACAAAAAAGTGTCACTTCAGTGAAGTTGTGTGTATTGTAGACAATTGAGGTCGTGTTGTAAAATTATTTGTATTCTTTGAGGACGTTATACTGTATGTTGCGGCTCTTATCAATTTCTTCTTACGAAAAAACTGGGATTATCTGCAATATATATCCTTCATTGCATTGTTAGAATATAATAAAGAATCGGATCTCTCTACCAATTTCTTCGCCGACCCCAAGTTTCTAATGTCGTTGCCTTTGCATACCAGCTTCTGACGTGAATAGCATCTGACTGACCCCTGCGCCATCTGTTGCATTTGCAAACTCCTTCCACTAACTAAAATGATTAACAAGAGAGTTAAGGTGTGGGGAACCCTCGTATTGAAATTTCAACTTATTTTCTCGCCTCAAATATAATCATAGTTGTTTTCTTGCTTGAAAATATTTTCTGGATTTCTCAGCAAGGATTTTATAGTTGTAAATGTGTTGTTTCTTTTCTGATCGTGTGACTGGAATATGGTGATCATTAAATAAATGCCTAATGATTTTTAATTTTTACAGTTGTTTTACTAGAAGGAATTTTAAAACGTAGTTGAAATTATTACTAAATAGTATACGGACTTTATTTTATATGACAACTACTCTTTGAACTTTCCGCTGCTACTGTGCCAGGCGTGTGGGCAGTCAGCTGAATGGGCTACTTCAGTGCACGGAGGGAGCCGACAGGAAATGGCAACCGTTGCCTGTAAGATAAAGTAAAGACCCAATATTAAATTTGTTAGTTTATTTCCATGAACCATTTATCTGTATTAAAGGGCGTCCGAAACGAAACAGTAAGTGAATCATATGGTGTTTAATATACAAACAATTTTAAAAAGTTATACAGTAAGTGTAATAATTAAATTTCCCTTAATTGCGGTAACACCGAAAGTGTAGACGTGCCTGTAGTATCCATAATTGGCTTTCTAGGGACAGAAGTTGGTTTCTTTCAGTTCAACATTTAAGAATTTATTTTTCGTGTTATTTGTTTTAGCTAAACTTTTATTTTAATTTGACCTCTGAAGGGCTTCAGTTATTTCATGAATTCGTTATTTAAACATATTTGTGTATGCGTTTGACTTCCTATTGTCCGGAAATAACGTTTGGTGTTGTGCTTGTCATTCTGGAAGCTAACAGCTGTATGTAGAAGCTGTAGCGCGGCTCATAATATTTTCTGTATGCAATTACAACAGAGTCGAGTTTCTTAGAAACGCGCAGGCTGCCGCATTACAGAACAATTAGAAGAATTTGTAACAACGTTCATTCTCAACTATAAGCAGATTTAGAATCTTTGAAACAGGAAGCAGTGTTCCGTTAAGTGGGTCGTGCGCACGAAGAGCAGAGGTGAGGCTTACTGTATTCTGTGGTGCGATGCCGTGTGTTCTGGTAACATGATCCTGGAGGCAGCAATTTCTTTGAAACGTCAGTACATATCTACCGGACCACGCGCCGATACAGCGCAGGTGAACAACGTGAAAACTCAAATCTCGCTAGTGCAGTGCTTACATACAACACGTTGTACCGATACTGTCCCAAGCGCCTTTCCTTGCCACGATCAGCCTTACTCTTGTTTTAAAGCGTACAGACATTACTACAACAGCAGGTCGCAGTATACACTTACGTAACCAAATTATCGAAGTATGAAGTGTACTCCGAAATCGATTATTTAGTGAAACCTCCCATTTTGTAGATACCAAAATTTTCTGGAATAAAACCAGCCAGATTTTAAATATCACTGCCTATAGCCAGCTAGTTCCTATTATGAAGTATTTGAAGCCTAAAATGTATGGCTTTTGTATGAAGGTATGTCTGCATAGTGTGGCGTCTAACGTAAATATAGCTTTCATTTTCTGACTTGCTGAGTACGAGAAAGAGGAATTGTATCAGATATCGTATTAAATCCGCAGAACGCATTTTGTGATTGGTCCCTGAATTTGAGCTGTGAGTATCTTTGTAAACTCTTAACATTCTAAACTGCATCTCTGTAACAGTAGCAAGAACAGTACCTTGAGAAATTGAAAGATGTCTATTATTTGTGCATGTTTGCCGTAATGGATTTCCTTCATGTGTTGAGTTCACTTAGTGTACTGCGGTGTATTGTATTTTTTTTATTCAATTAAACTTCAGTGTGATAGAGTGAGCATGTGGCTATGATGTGAGACAAGAAATACATGTGGAATTTATTTGGGAAACTATCGCAAAATGTGCACTTGGGGCACGGAGAAGGAAATGGCATGAGAACGTTAAGACACGCCTACAGATAAGTTACAGGTAGGCCTATGTGGTGTGTATGAAACTGGCTCAGGGTTATGTGGTTTTACTAATGGGGCTGTCTGCTCGTATGTGACACCGGGTACTTTTGTACGGATTTACACAGATTTTGTAGGAGAGTTCGAGTCCATGTGCAGGCAAAGTAGTAAAGAGGGCGGTAAAGTTGGCAAATCTATACTTCATTTTTTAATTCCCTTCCACCGTAATAGCCATAAGAAATTCGGAGGCGCGCGGGCGCGCGCGCGTGTGTGTGACAGTGTTGCGCCTTATCTTTGAGTCCCGAAATTCTGCGTAGTAAAACAACTTGCACTTGCCTAGTTTGTTAAAATGCGTTTTTAGGTCAGAGAACGTGAATATTGCGGCCACACACAATTTCGTTTCGCTGTGGGATTTATGCCAGTAATACTAGAATTTTGTAAGGAATGAAAATTTTTATCACATTATGGGTCTATATAATTATTTAAACATTGTCAAAGTGCATAGTACTGTGTATGCTTACAGACTGGAAATTGTATTATTTTGGTCGGAAGAAGCTAATAATTAGAGAAAAAGAAAATAATTGACTGGAAATGTTGTCGTGTACCTTGTCCAGCCCCATAGTATACTAAAATCGATACGTTTATGAGGTTCTTCCATATGCAGGTACAAGGTATGGGACTGAAAACCAGACTGGTTACTCAATAGAGTTGTTCTTAAATCGTGATATGGCTGTGATAAGAGAGCCAACAAAATACACGTTGCATCTTATCATATAAGTCTGAAAAAGGAAACACAACCACCTTTCACAAATCCGTGGTTTTAATAAACTGTAGGTATGGACAAAGACCAAAGAAACGTTCGTAATCAATGTGTTTTACCGACGAAAGGAACTTAATTCAGAATACTTTTGGTTCATTACAGATGCTCTGCTTTAAATTAATAAAATCCGGAGGTTCTTACCTACTCCACCCTAGAAATCCTAATCCATGTGCATACTCTGTCCACATTTAATTTTCGATGTTATCACGTTACCACTGGCTCCGTCTGGGTTATATATCATGAGACGGAGATATTTCTGTAACTCTGTCACACAAAATGAACATTCGCTTTATTCGTAATTTTTAATTGTAAAATAATTTGTAATATCAAGCAACATAGTTTAAAGTTACACAAGTATAGACACAGGAAAATGAAACGCGTAAGTGTAAATAACGCAATTTTAATTTCAGAACGTATCTTTTTATTTCATCTTATGAATACGAGTTACGTTATCGCTGATATCTGGATGCGTCTAAGCTAAGGTGTGGAATAAAATAAATTCTAACTTTTGGCGGAGTTTTCCTTATTTGCACCGTTGTAAGCTGGTAAATTATTCATTATTTTGCTCAAGTCTGTAATCACATTAACTCAGAGATATGTTGTTAAAATATGTTTTCCTCCACGTATGAAAATGAATTAATAGCTGACTGCAGGTGTAGGCCTTCATTCTTCAGAAAAACTGCAAAACAAATGTCTTCAAAATATAGTCTAATAAAATAAGTATTATGTTTATGCAAACCTACCCACGCGAGACGTGAGAAACCTTGCAAGCGCAAATGTAAATGCTCTTAAAATTGTATTAATACAATGACAGGATATCACATGACAGTTTCTGTCAGCTTACGAGGCAATGCTTTTTCCAGTCCAAGGATAGGTTAGAAAGGTAGTTCGGGCATCAAAATAAATGAAAAATGGATTGCTGAGGTAAGATAAATTTAGAAGTTTTTCACTTGTCATTAGTGTTTCGGGAATTTTAGAAATCTTAATTATAGGTTAATTGAAAATTACCGTTATTTTGGAAATATCACTTCGACCCGTTTATAAAATATAAAACAATTTTTTCAAAGTCTACGTTTTTAAAGTGAGTAGTAAAACGTAATGTTGCCGAAAGCTTCTAACCCGATGTAGGAGTGGAAGTGGGTGGTTGGTTAGATTCTAAGAACCCCATTTAGGTTGGTGTTGGGTCCTGAATCAATATCAGCGCAGCACAGGCCGGCAAACAAATGTCTACCCTTCAAGTTCTCAGTGTGTTTTTTGGGGGGTGAGGTTGTGGTCTGTAGAGGATTAAATAGCTCTTAATATACCAAGTGCTGCGCGACGTGGGGGCGAGAAGGGTTTGTCAGAAGAATTTCAGAATGTACTTGGTATGAAGTTTACATTCCCCTAGTTATTGGAGAAGACAAGTTCGCGATCCTTAGTGAGTGTCAGGGAGTGAAATCCTTGTATTTTGTTTTGTTTCGTCATGCAAAGTGTGTGCTGACAAGCCTGGGTACGAGCATTGTTTTCAAGTCAGTGACAGACCCTCCATAACAACCTTCATCTCGTGGAATATACCTGTTTCATTCATATGTTGTACTAATGGTTTTTCTTTCTCTTTAATTTATACCGCAATTAGTGCAGTTACTAAGCTACTGGCTGGAAGACCGGTGTTCAGTCCCTGGTCATGTAAGGAGGTTATTTTCTTTACCGGCTTCGGGGTACACCTAGCTCCCCTTGCGGTGGGTCTGAGGATCAGTCCTCGGGACTAAAACAGCCAAGGCGTAACTGTGGTCAAGGACTTGCATCGATTACTAGTTCTGCCATACAATTTCATGGAGCTTTGCTTAAGAAACAGTCTTATTTCTTGGAGAGTTCCGTAATTAAACACAGGGACAGGTCTTAATGGCCGATCCCAGTGGTCGCGCGGTCTAAGGCGTAGGTCTGCGGCCGAGGGCTTCCTGGGATCGTGGGTTCGAAACCCACCGGGGACATGGATGTTTATTTCTTGTACAGTGCTTGTGTTGTCTTTGCGACGGGCCGATCACTCGTCCAGAGGAGTCCTACCGACTGTGGTGTGTGTCTGAGTGTGATGAAGTGAAAATAAATAGCCTCGACACCTGCTGTGAGTAGGTAGAAGGGGTACGGACTACGAAACGACAGGTCTTAATGACCTGACCTTCAAATAACACAAGAGTAATTTTACGTTTATTTGGTTCATATCAGGATGAACATTTATACCACAGTTTTTTGCATAGACAAATAACCCTGAGGATCTTTGCGCAGAGTTACGCTTAACATCTGAAGGAAATATGGACCTACAGGTTTAGCCTACTCTAATATTTTAGTTTATGTGGCGTTTTGTAGAACCGATACTGTTTATTTGGGTTTGGCATTCTAAATGCCTTAGTTCGTAAAACGGTTGCTGTGTACCTTAATTCTTATTTACATACGAGAAGCGAATTTTTGCTTTTATCATTACGCAGTAATACGTACGGAATTTTTAAAAACCAGTGCAATATGTAGTATTATAACGAATTAAATTTTAACAGTTTCACGATGTTTAGCTTAATATGGTGGAGGTTAATTTAAAATATAATCAAAATTAAAATTTCACTAAAGTGACCCACTTAATTCCATGATGCAAAGTGTATCTTGCTGTTAGTTGCTCAGCTAGTTAGTAAATTCTAGGCTTTGATGAAACCAAGAATTACACTAAAACCTGCCACTGATCCCTATACCGATCCAGTCGATTTCAGTGAAAGTGGTTACGTTCTATCTCATTTAGTTCATTTTAATATTATCCTTCTTTCTACACGTGTGTTTCAATGGAATGTAGCGTGAAATCTTTCGAGAATTATTAAATTTGAGGTCGGTGTGTTATACCTTATGAATTTCATTATGTTGGCGCCTGCGCAAGGAGAACTGCAAAGGCTCAGTTATTGGCTGAGCTGCGTATGTCCATCTGCCCGGATGTAACAACTCGAAAATTCATGGAGAAATTCACTAAATTTGACACCTAGGGCGTTAGCTAGAATTTGTTGACACATTCCTCTTTTGGTAAGATCATTTATAACACTTCTGATTTTCGAGATATGGCGCGCACATATTTATAAAACAATGAGTGGAGCATGTATATATATATATATATATATATATATATATGTAATGCCCATAATATTTTGTAAAATTCAAGTGGAATTTGAATTGTCCGAAAACCGTATTAGTTTCAGCATAAAAGTGAGTGGAGGTAGTCATATAAATTTTTTCTCCTGCATCAAATCCACGCAAAGTACGCGCATGGTGATTTGTAAAGCAAATAAATTTTCTGTGATAATGCTTCGCATACAGAATGGGAAGTTGAAAGTATGAAGTATTATATTACACCACCAGTGCTGATGGGACGTTATTTCCTACCCGCACAATGCACGCTACATCCTTCAGCTACGATTTGTGTCTTTGCGTCTTAAAACTGGACTTAACAAGCAGTGAGCTGGGTCACTGATACATACATCGCCGTACTGGTAAGTAGCAGGTAGAGTTCATCTGTACAGAGCATTGAGCGTTGTGTTACGAGGTGACTTATTATCTGGCATTTCATGACTTTGTTACTAATAATTCGTATAATTTTCTGCTTCTGTTAAAATGCTTTATTGAAATTATGTAACAGAGAAGAAACTTCCTGCGCTGGTCAAGTCATTCCGTTTTGCTAGTCTTTCAGTCACGATATTCATTTGCAATCAGACTAAAGGAATTTCAATACGCCTTCTTTTCTGGTACTCGAAATCATTAGGCGTGCTTGTCTGATACTCTGAAATCAATAAGCGCGCCTCTTTGACATTCGAAATAAGTAGGCGTGCTTGTCTGATACTCATACTTAACAGTCAGAAAGCGGCCAATGTATGTACTTTGGAAGAAAGAACACTTACTTTTGCGTATAGGGAAAGTTAGTGAATATTTGTTCCCTTAAATTGTCGTATTTAATTACAAAACACGTATTATAATACGTAGAAACAAATATTTTATGTATGAAATAGTAATATGTCTGGTGTACAGTCAATAAAGACACATGAAAACTACACAGAAACAACCTGCATTAAAAGGTAACAACAGACCGTTGAATTAGGCTGCCTTGTAACAAATGAAAACTTGCCTTGCGTTGTTGCGATTAGTTCTTATTTATTTTAATGTTCGGGTCTTTATTCTGGAAAGAGAGAGCTTCTGGCCGTATGGAGATCTGCTTGCGTTCGCAGCAGATTGCATCTTCTGGAAGTTGTAGACGCCTGGGGGGTCTGTCTGTGGTAGATGCTGTGCAGTGGGAAGCCGAAGCAACTTTTAGAAATGGGGAAGACAAGAAGAAGAAGAAGAAGAAGAAGAAGAAGAAGAAGAAGAAGAAGAACGGTTGGCGTTTGTTTTGGGTGTCTGCCAAATCCGGCATCCGGGATCTGCTCTGGGACCGGAGGCAAAGGAGAGGAACAGGAACAGGAATAGTGGGGTAAAAGAGAACGTGAAATGACAAAAGAGGGGGGGAATGAGAGGAAGAGAGGTGAAAGACTGAGTAGGGAATAGAGTGGAAGTTGTGAAAATGTACGAAGGAGACGGAAAATGAGAGGGATGTTTTTTGTTCGTTTGGATGCGGCTTCTACAACACCAAAAATGTTTTTATCGTTTGGCGACAAGCAAGAAAGGAAAGGGGGAAAACAAGGGGCAGACGCCCCTGAATGTCTTACACACCACTTGGTGTGGAAAACACACGATGTTGCGATTGCAAAAACCATGCTTTTCTTGAAAATCTCCCAGGTTTGCCTCACGGTATTGTACAAGACGGAGATTCTTGTACCGTAGTGTGTGATATGCTGATAAGATATCCTTGAACCTGAGTTTATGAAAATTCTGGCATAAATATGAATATAGTATATGACTGGAAATACAAACATCAAATAGGCTAAATGTCAAACGTTGAGTAATATGTAAAGTATGTCACAACAAGGAGCGTTACGACAAAGAATGATGCTGGGAAAGATATTAGTTCCGTTACGTGGAGGCAACAGAAACGGTTTTATAATGTGTTTATTTTATCTGGGTAGGGGTGGAGGCGGAATATATAATTCGATATAGCGACTGATCTAGGGGCTAAAATACGGAAGAATTGTCGTCTTCTTCTTGATAGGGGCGAGAAATTTTCCTTTTCTCCTAAGTGTCCAGTCCAGGTGTGGGGCCAGCTGAGCCTCCTGTTCGGTGGGTATAGCGGGGTTTTCCCCGTGGACTGGGCGACCGGAACATGAAGCTGACAACATATATTAAGTCTGCCTACATCGGAATGGTCCCATGGTCGGGATAACGTGGTCAGTATCATGTATAGGTTACGGACTGGATGATCCGGGGTTCATATTGCGGGAGGGCAAGCTTACTTCAACTTAACGACGCCCAGACCTGGTCTGGGGCTCGCACAGCCTCCTGTTCAGTGCATACTGAGATTCCTTCCTCAGGGATAAAATAATCGTGGCATGACGCCGACCACTGTTCTTCACCTAGTGCCGATGTTAAGCATAGACTTGCACTGCAGGTCCACTTGTTAAACGGAGCTACAGAGCAACTCCTGCTGTGAGATTTTATAGCGTCTGCTGGGAGAACTTTACGCCTTTTTACACTTTGTATCGCTACGGGTAGCTTTCCCCTCGACTAGATTTTTATTATTATTATTATTTACATAATGGTTATCGTGAGATTGAGTATCTAGGTCACATATATAGTGTACTAAATAGCTTATCGTCTCGAATAAGGGGGTTGAGTGAGCAGCCTTAGACCTATTGCATCGTACGCAGAGAGTTGTGGGTTTAGAGATGGGTTCGGAGATGGGCTATGCTGACTCATAAACAGAAACTTAGTAATTCTTGCAAATTCTTTCACACAAAGTTTTCTGTTGAGTGCATTAGCTAGGTCACTATCAATCCCTTCCTAAAGTTCCCCGATTAATAATTCACAAATCCTCATGACATTGGTCGGTACATAAATATAAAGAGTCGTTTAATGTGTTCCGTGTCCGTGCACTATATTATACAAAAACACTAATCACCAACAAATGCACAAAGAGAGTTTTATCATCAATCGTAACACACTCCTACATGTCTCGACCCTGCTGGGTCATCTTCAGGGAGAACTTTTTATTATCGTTACACTAAGGTTGCACTTTATAGTTGAGTGAGAGTGTGCTGTTGACTGTGTACTGCGTTGTTTTTGGAGGCGTGAACTCTCTGTTGTCCCGGCTTGCACTGCAGTGCAGCAGCCCAGCAGGGTCGAAACATGTAGGAGTGTGTTACAATTGGTGATAAAACTCTCTTTGTGCATTTGTTGGTCATTAGCGTTTTTGTATAAAGCGTCGTTAAATACACAAACAATCCACCAGCTTCGCAATGTGCTATTAGAGTCTAAGAGACGACGTAATCGCTTAAACTGGACTAAGATTTGAGGTTTTTATGGCGGCGTGTCTTCAGATTACAATTTTGTGGCCTGCAGTCGTGCGGCTGAACGCAGCACTTTCCTAAAAATTGTTATCCACAGGTAGACTATACGATGTCACAGGCCAGATATCAAAATATATTTGTCGACATTGAATTTACACAGTAATTGCGAATTCACTTTTAATTGTTACAGATCAAGCGGACGGGCATACTAAGCACTTTTCTCTTCTTATAAATTCCCCGTGCTGCCGTTTCATACTTAAAGGTAAATTTGTCGCTGTGCACGCCGTGAAGGCATATGGAGGCAATAGTGGTATAGCCCTGTTCATTCTTAGCCTCGGTGCTAGATGAAGGTGGGTGGCCAATATCACTTTACCCCGGGAAAGTATCCCGGATACCCATTGCTTAGTAGGCTGGTCTACTGAACACTAAATGTTTTGTGTCTAAAATGACGGGAGAAGCTAATGAGTAGTATCTGTCAAATAATAATTCCTCGACCCGTCGTATAATATACTTCATACGAGGCTGACCGGGATGTAATGCACAGACTGTATGTATGAAACCGACTGAAATTCGCTACCAATTTCTAGGAAGCACTTCTTTACATTATTGTCCCGGATGTTTGTTTATAATACATTGAAATACAGTAGGATTACACGGCACGTCTTGGGTTCCTACCTTTGCAGCAAGTAAGTACTGCGGTGACAGTAAAAGTAACTGAAAACGGGATCTTTAATTAGAATAATCCCTTAACTGAGTTTCGGAAGTTAAGCTTGTACTTTATAAAGTCTTCTTCAGACTGCTTTAACTTGAAATTTATGCCCCGAAACTTCGCAATGCAACATGACACGTCCATTAGAAGTTGGAAGGGTCCGATCGGGAGTTCGGGTAGCCTCAGGTCACTGCTTGTTGCCTGAATGGGTCTCAGCGGTCACTGCTGGTAGTTCGGGCTTGGTAGGAACTTCTGTTTCGGATCAGTTCAGGCACGAAATTAAAAACGCAAAGTGTGGAGTAGGTCATTCTTGAGAAGATGTTAGTTGCTCACCTGACCACAGTTTACCCATATTTTATAGAAGTCCGTTTTTCATTATCGTGTTCAAAAAGGCCAGGTCATTTACCCTTTTCTGGGTGTTTTTTTTACAATGCCAATTGACAAGCTATTTCTATCACATAGGTTTTAATACAATCTAGTGTAGTCTTATACACGTACATATCGCAGCTTACCCCCTTTTTTTTAGTTTTTCAGTCAAAATTTAGGAAACATTTCTCACCTCCCGCATGAATTCTACATGTCGTCTCCTTGTATAGACTGTCTACGACAACTTAGTCAACATAGTCACAACATATATGAATGTTGCATTGCCTCTTCCGTGTGCACCCTGAAGATGCTTCATACTGTGGCCGGTCACAAAGGATCTACATAACACATCTCATTGTAAGGAAACTAAAAGGAGAAACACGCAGTGGCCACTTTAGTAAGAGGCAAAGACTGTCCCGTTTTGTATGCCAAGCAGTCACAGAGGGGAGGTAGAAGTATATCTGAACCCATATTTGACCCCAACGCTAGAAGGGGATGGGTGGTCAGCGCCACGCCCCGGCCGCTTTAACCCCGGGAAAGAGACCAGGAACCCACTGTACGAGAGGCTGGACTACTTCAGTACTCACCCAAAAAGTGAGGTAAATTTTATCAGCATAGTGTGTATGTGCGTGCGTTTGCGTGTCTGACTGTCCGGCACCAATGTGTCTTATGTGTTGTTGAGTTACCATTTAAGATGTGCTGCAAATTTCAGCTTAAACTTCCAGACATGCCTCGCGTATTGTGTTCCTACGTGGACTGCTAAAATTACGCGAATATTGATATGAAAGGCTGTTCAAAACGGAACTTGAATTAGTCGGAAATTAATGAGTGTTAGGAAGAATGTCGGGTCCTGTAAATACTTACATACTGTGACAATCAATAGCACTAGGTTTTATAAATGAAAATTACTTAGAACTTTAACGGAGAAGTAATGGTTGTTCTATATTTATGTAAAATTGTTAGTCGAGTTTTCTTGTAAAGGAACATTCCTGTCGAAAGCGGGAAAGAAACATGATTTTGAATGGAGTATAACAGGGTGTATTATTTAGCTGCATATATTGAACAGTGCGTTAGGTTTTGAATGCTAATTTACCGCAATCTTTCATGTAGTTTAATCTCAAACTTCACACATTTCTTCTTCCAGACTGCGTAAGTCTTCAGTGCGCCAAAACATGATTCTTCTGAACTGACATTGCTTAAAGGCGCTGTAAGTCAGTGCTCATTCTGCTGTTATTTGAGTTTTCATTTTATATCTGCATCAAACTGGGAATATAAGGGCGCCAAGCTATTCTTTTTAGTAGGTATTGTACTTTTTTATTTATTTGTTTATTTATTTACTTATTTTCATTTTTTTTCTGCTTGCATTGAAGCGTGGAATCTGGTTGAGGATCCGGAATGTCCTCCTGCCGGTTTAGCTTTACTACTAGGCTAAATAAAAATCTAATTATAAAACCTTTGTCTTAAATTTTATATGAATTTAAGGTCTAAATTTTCTCACCTGGATTATTCTGAAAGTTGTTGCATCGTCATCAGATCCTGCTTTTGAAATTGAAAATTCCTGTGGAGTTCTGCCTTGTATTTAATATTGAGGCACAGATCTATACATCTATATATTTGGTAACGTGAAAAGAAATGACATCTGTTTCACTTCTACAAAACTTTGTATTTATTTTCTGAAATACGAGTATGTTAACCTTGACAAATGTAGAGCTAAATTTATCTACACATATGGATGGGTGTTACAGTGATATAACGCCCACGATCGTAGGCACCATCGAATTAATTAACTTAATGTTTTCGTCTTCCTGTTGCAAAACCTAGCGTTACCCGGCTTGTCACAGTACTTCCTAATTTCACGTCACCCGAAGTTTCTTTACCGTGTTCAAACAAGTTCGCTTCTGGAACCTATCCTAAGCCTCTAAACTGCTACACAGAGTCTAAGTTCTGTTTCTGTAAGAGATAAGGAAGTTTCGAACAATAAGATAACAGCACGTCTTACGTGGAGTAGTATCATCCAACCAGAGATTTCACCACGTAACGAGCATATGTTGATCGTCCGTGTAGTCATACAGCCATGAGAGAACACCACATGCATGTTGTATCGCAGTACAACTCATTTAACCATGACAGGCCTACTGGATACATGGTAAAATGTCGAAGATAGTGGAGGCGCACGGAGCATATATAACGTCATGGAAACAAGTTTGGTTATGGCGAAATTCTTTAGATAGTAGCAGGAAAAATGTCCACGAGCAGTGACCGAGACATCTAAACACGTACACTACGGACTGAAACGTGCGTCGTGTATATAGCTTATTAGAGAAGACAGAAGAATTGAGCTGGCATTGCCCGAGAGCTAGACGTTCCGCTGCGTTGGGCGCACAGCCTTGTCCACCACCAACTAAAGTGTGTGCATGAAGGTTACCAAAGAACCTCGCAGACTGTTACGAGCTCATCGTTTGGGACATTCTTTCATGCCTTCGACACATCACGACGATCGAGAAGAGCAATTCTCATTATGTCCATCATTTCCTGCAGCAAGGAAATTCAAAGCAACACCATGAGGGAGACAGATCGTGTAAAATGTCTTCTGGGACGATAAAACTGAGGTTATTGTGGAATTCCTTGAACGTGGTGTCACTGGAACAGCTGAGTGTTATTATGGTACACTTGAGGGGTTTCAGCAGTACATTCGTCTCAGAAATTCTGAATTGCTGCTCCAGAGCATAATCATTTTTTCGTGATTAAACCAGGCTGTACGTAGTACCCTCCCTAAAGTTCCGATCTTGCTGTCAGCCATTTCTGTTTCCTTGGACCACTTGAGAAGCACCTGGCTGGCAAGCGATTTGCGTCTGACCCCGACATGATGCAAGCTGTCACCTACTGGCTAAAGACGCTTTGCACCGATTTTTTTGTACGCCGGGATACAAACCTTGGCGCCATGTTGGATCAGATGCTTAAGTGCCAATGGTGGCGACATGGAACACTGATGTGTACCATTTGCAGCCCACGTGCCGTGTACGAATACATCCAAGTCGGAATAACGTTCTCAGCATCAGACTGTTAGCTACGGTTTTGGAAATTCAGTTTCATTTTAAAATTCGCCACTTCCGTGCCTCTGTTTCTTAAATGGTGTTTACATTTTAGGTTTCCTTACTGTCTTCGTGAATATGCTGGTCACTTCCGTATCTTCCCACGTGCTTCGAGCATCACAGTGTCCTTGATGTAATCATCGTGTGAAAGGTAATGGTGAAAATTACGAAACTAGTGTTTGTGTAGCAGAAGGTACGCTTTATGATCGATTATGTAGATTGTGTCGTTCTCGCGCGGTTCCTTACCTATAGGTTGGTGTAAATTCATGGTTTCGTGGTATGAGATGAGGGGTAGAAAATTTCAAACCGTGTATTTCTTGAATTCATGGCTCTCTTTCTTTCTCCAGGCATGTCGTATGTAGGCTTGTTTGTTACTGGTACTAGGACAAGGTGCTAGTAATGTTTACGCTTGCACCACGCTAAAAGGAGGTATATGTTTCGTATTCCTATACTTTCGCTGCTGGTTCGTATGTTGCTCTATCTGATGAACCCCATTTGTGAATAAAAATAAAATGTTTTATATTACGAAAAAAACTCTTTGATGTATTCATTCAGGAAACACTTCCCATTATATGAGAGGAGTTTAAAGCGTTTCTGAAGATCTGTCTTTCTTCTGTTGCATTTTATTTATTTATGTTTGACTGAAGCTAAAATACTCTGTCCTAGATAGTATTAATACACTGCTGGCCGTGGAAAACTACATTATGTAGGGACGACATTTTAACATCAGTTAAACTGAATAACCTGGAAACAGGTTCAAGCACATTTCTAAATTATTACACATACAGACATGTTTTGTTTTCATCTCTTTGGTGTTTAGCAGATTTTCAACAGGTTTCAGTAGATTTCATTGTGATGGATATTTAATCTGTGCAAATAAAATGTTTTCTAAGTATGACTTCACTAATTAGAGTCGAACTCGCTTATAACGTCGTGAAAGGGACTGAATATTTTGAGTCGTCATAAAAGATTGTCGTCGTAACCGAGGAGCGTAATGTTATGGTTAGAGTGAGGAATTAATTGGTACCACAGAAAATCTGACTGTAGGCGAGATATCGTATAAACCGATGTCGTTATAAAGGGGTTAGCCTGTCATTTTGTGAGGAAGCACAGTGCAGTGGAAATTATGTGCCTTGCACTTGTTTTTACTGATTCATTCTGGGTATGAAGTGTTTCAAGTTGCCGGATATGAACAGAACATCTTTTATTTACAGGTAACGTTGTGCGTTAGCAATCAGACAATTTCCTCTGATGAAGGAGTCTGATTTTTATAAGCATTAAAGGGGAGCTATCGTTGGCTTTATTTCAGTAAGTGCACTCGAGTACACACACACACACACACACACACACACACACACACACACACACACACTCTGCAATATTTTTATTGCCTTTTTGAAGTTGTTACATTTTAGTTTTTCAGAGGCCTGCCAACTGATATGTGTCCTCCTTTCGGTTAAACCTACACATCAAACGCATTATTTTGAGTGCACTTCGTTCTATTACAGATTTCTTGCTAGTTTGTTACGTGTAAGACGTAGCCTGATATACAATGAGCCTACAATAGAATTTTAAAATAGATCTTCAAGAAGTGGGATGGGGGGGTCATGGACTGGATTGAGCTGGCTCAGGATAGGTGCAGGTGGCGGGCTCTTGTGAATGCGGTAATGAACTTCCGGGTTCCATAAAATGCGGGGAATTTCTTGACTAGCTGATAAATTGTTAGCTTCTCAAGAAGGCATCTGCTCAATGGAGTTGGTTACCATAATATTTCCCTTTGTCACAATTTATGCAATTACAAATTTCATATATATCAGCCAATACCTGGATAGGCCTCCAATGTGCCTGGCTTAGTTCGTACTGATACATGTAATTCTGTGTCAACATTATGTTACTTCAGGCATGAAGTGTCAGCGACTACTGACGTCTCATATATGTTCAGTAGCTGCATAAGAAAAAACGATAACGCTTCGCTTTGGTTTCGATATAAGCATGTCTACAATCAATGTATAAACACGTGTTGTTGATAAGCCTACTCGCTATGCAGTAAGCCAACTTGGGGTGTCTATTTGAACGTGTTCATATGGGGTGGATACTGTACTTCATGTGTACACACACAAATTGCATGATGTAATTTGGTTTCGATGTTCTCAGCTTTGTGGTCACATGCAGTGGCCAATCATGTGCATGTCAGTTCTCCATAAGCCCGTGTCAGTTATGTCCTCAGCACCTGGCTCTTTGGGAAACGACCTCTCTCCTCGCTACGTGCTGTGTGGCGGGTGGCGGTTGTGACATCGCTAGGTGTCTCGTCTGTACAGTGTGAGGAACTGACAATCAGTCACTTCTGTTTGCACAAGCAGTGTCTCAGATTTGGAACTAAACATTTGAGGGTCATGTTGCATCTGTTTATACCATTATATAGTTCAGTTAAGTGTAAGAGCATTTCATATGATTTACCCATGTCGCTACGCGTCTCGGTATGGCCGTACGTTCCTCTGGAGAGCATGCGAAACCGCTTATTGAACTGTGTTCTTAAGACTATTTACGTACTAAAAGTTTTAGAATTAATTCAGATATTAAGATATAAAGTCGTATGTATAATTGTATTATCCAGTGTATATACTCTATCTTGTAGAACTTAGAAATATTTGATGATAATATTTACAGTTTTATTTTCTTGGATCCTAAATATATTGCTGTCACAGTGCTCAATACGGTGTGGTGTAGGTGTTTAGAATTACTCCAGTCTTTCATCTCCTATATTAAGGATCACATATGTTTGAGCGCACGTCCTGGGAAAATCAGCAAAGTCTGAAACGGTTTGCAGGTTTTTTAATTACTTTAACATTTAACTATAAAAATCGTGTAACTCCTCCTACGTTGTGTATGGACGTAGGTAATTATTATTGAAGAGAATGCAAACAGTGCGTTCAATATGTGCACATGTGATGCAGTGTAGGCTTCTAAGAAATAGATGATGTGTTTGTGTATCGGTTTTGATGCGTATACGTACGTCCTGTAGTATTAACGCATAGCATATTGGGCGCTGGTCATATATATCCTATGAGATTCAATTAAATTGATTGTATTTTAGCAGCACAGCAACTGTGGTGTGTGTATATAATGGGATAATATTGTACTTACCGAAGTATATAGCGATATAAGTAGTGTCCATTTCAGTGGAAAAAGCGATCATGTGACTTATGTATTAATACCGCAAGGCTGGTTTGTGACATCGTGGTCTGACGAACTAACGAAGGGACATGCTCAAAATAGGTATTTTCAGAATGCTTAAGATTCGGCATTGATGGCGGTCTCCTTTACTTTTATTAATCCCTTATCAAAATGTTTTTATTCAAAAAGGCCAAATATAAAAACTGACAGTCCTGCCTCAAGCGGAGACCAAGGGAAGGTAACATATTTCATGTACTTCCCTTGGCCTGTGCTTGAGGTATGGGTGTCCATTAAACCTTTTTTTTCATATTTGAAAATAGTAGGGAATTGTTATTTCTTATTTACACGTTGCTTATGAAACATTGATATTCGAAAGTAATTGCCCAGCATCAAGTATTAGTAAATACAGTTTTCGATGATTGTTAAGATCAAAATGCTCTAATTTTCATTAATTAAATATTTTAATTTTTCTATGTGGAACTATTCATACGGTTACAACTAGTAGGCTGTATCTTATTAGGTTTGTTGCAGTTTCTTTTGATACGAAATACTTGCTTTTAGGATTAATGTTTTAATTTGTTTCTCGGCGTTTCACGCTGGTGGGTTTGGGTTCTAAACAGGGAAGATCTACAGTAAAAAAGACTCTGCTGTCTAGACATTCACCAGAAAACCTAAATATCACATCTAGCTGGCGTGGTGCTTTATATATTTATAAGTGAAATGACTTGCAAATTTGAAAGCGTTACTAAGTAACTAAGAGCAGACAACACATTTTGTGTTTAGGAAATCCTAATTGTTCACACAGTCAAAGTCCTCACATCCTGCCGAACGTGGAAATTCATTGTATTTTGCAAAAGGTTCGCCTTAGTTCCATTTGAAGCAGGAACAGTACAGTCTTCAACTTCTTATAATACCTTACACTCCATTTTCATATCATTTGTGCATTTCAGCATTCCCCTTTGAGTTTTCCGAAATTTCGATAATTGCTAGGTATCGCAATTTAATTTCAACAAAAATTTGCGAATTTCTGCGTCAGTACAGGCACATCGTATTTTCTTAGTAATTTAAGGGACGGCTGTATAGTATCCATTCTTTCTGAGAATCGAATAGCAAAGGCATGAACCACTGGGTTTCATATCATAAAACCAGAGTCGCTAGGAATAGCCACACAACTTCCACTTTGGTTTGTAATCTCTACATAAAGAGAAGAAAATTTCGTAAATTCGGATTCTTTTGAAAGCTCTGCATAATTTCAATATTCCCTTGTGGTTTTACTTTAGTCTCATCTTTGCGAGGGAAGGCTCTTCAATTTCCATAATCTTTTTCGAATTGCTACGTAAATTCAGGTATCTTAGGGAAGCGGTTAGTATTTTCATGAACTCGCTTAGTATTTTCACGTAGCTCCCTTATTACTTTCACAAATATCGCCTGATATTTTCACGAAGCTCGCTTAATATTTTCACGAAGGGCTGATTATTTTCAATTCTTGCTAAGGATATCTATGCAAGAGAAAGAAACCTGGTGGATCGGTACGTAGTTTCGGTATTCTTTCCCTGTGGATTGCAACGTAGTTCAGGTGTATCTGGGGATTATGTTGTTAATTCAAAAACTCTTTGGAGCTCAGTACTTAAGCTTGATTTTGCCTAGATTAAAAAACCATTGTGGATCACATAGTAATTTCAGGATCAGTGGAGATGCTTTAGAACATTCATAAATTTTTGGTGTTCATTTTGTACGTTGGGAAGTTATTTGGGATCGCTACATAAACTCATTGTTTGCAATACGTCGCTATTAAAATTAATGTTGACTGTGGATCACTCTAGATTTGTAGAAGTTTCGTGGAAGGAAAAGACCATCAACGAATGTTAACGGTTCGAAGCTCTGTACAAAGTCTGACTTTTTATGTTGTAAAGCATAAATATCATAAATCTGTCATGACGTTGCCTCCTTTGTTTTGCATACTTGTATGAAGTGGTAAAGCGGGTCTTTGATATTGCCCCTGACGCAGAAATGGCTAGTTCCGCCTGTGCATGATGATGGTGGTGCCAGTTTGCATTAAACCAGGTGGATGGGCTGGCGGTGTGTATTTTATATCTGAGTCTTGTCACATGTCTGACATGAGTCTGTGTGCGTTGTGCGGCAGTGTGCTAGCTTGTCATTTGCGTTGCACTGTAGTGCATCAGGCATGTGGTGTGGACGAGGTGCCCGTCTCGCATGTTTCCACTGCGTCAGGGGGACTACCACTGTGACACGGTGGGCTTCACTCGCCATCACGCTGCTTGCTGCGTAGTTTATCTGTAGCAGTTTAGTGCCCTATGCGGATTAGCTTATGCCTCTCTCAATTGTATAGCGGTTTCTTTATTGCTTGTCACTGGAGAGAAGGCGATGTTTGTAGACGTGTGTCGAGAACGGGGAACTACTCTGAAGGAATATGCTGTACCTCTTTTCGAGAACTGTGTCGGTATTCATCTGGGGGACCAGAGCAAGACTCCAGAAATATAAGGCAGCATAATGTTCTGTGACTTGACCTTGAAAACAAGGGAATCGTTTATTCTAACCGGATAAGACTTTGTTTATTTCGATCATGCTTTTGGCAGCAGCTTTATTCATTTTCAGAATAAACTGTTCGTTACAATAAAGTCATTCACTGTTACTGTCTCCAAATGTTATTGTAATATTTGCATTTTTTTCCTCAGTAGGGAATCGCCTATTTGTTTTGCCACTATTCTGCATCCGTTTTATGCCCTTGTCCCGATATTGTGATTTGTTGTCGAAATATTTCGAAGTTATCCGACAATTTCCTTACTTCATGTTATGCTTTTGACATCCCTCTGAATAGGCGTGATTTCTCTGAAGAATTTATAGCCTATTTCTTCCACTTAATTGGAGTTGATTTAACTCGCAGATCCGGTACGGTTTCTGGAGAAGCATATCGTTCTGAGAGCCTAAGGGAAAGCACAGGATAAGAATGTGAAGAACACTTGCATAAGTTTATGTACTAATGATGCTGTATCTACAGATGGTGTATGACGTAAATAAAGCCTAATCTCATCATAAATCTGAGAGAAATTCAGGACTATTGCTTTCCCATAATCTGTCATAGTAATTTATGCACACACCGACCAATGTAGCTCCAACCAACCAACCAACCAACCAAACAACCAACCAACCAACCAACCAAAAAACCAACCAACCAACCAACCAACCAACCAACCAACCAACCAACCAACCAACCAAACAACCAACCAACCAACCAACCAACCAACCAACCAACCAACCAACAAGCAAGCTAGTATATGTAGGAGAGATATTTGAGATGGTCAGCTTAGTGAGGTCCAAGCATTGAATGAAACCGGTGGGTGAGATCGCTTCTTAACAAGACTCCGCTGAAGGACCCTCTCATATATCGGTTACATCAATTACAGACCTCATATTATATTTCTTTAAGATCCTATTTAATATTATGCTTTTGTGTACGCTTAAATTCCCCACTGTGCCTTACCCTTCAGGATTTCCTAATAAATTTCTTTATATATGTATCTCCTCATATTTTTTACCACCCACATGCATATTAAGGCTCGCCTTTCCATTCCTATCTTACTGCATTTTATCAATATACCTTGTGAATATTTCACTCCAAGATACGAGGCCTTCTGAGAAAGTACACCTTGTAAAACTGGTGAATAGTGAAGGAAGTTTCGGAAGATCGTATCACTTCCATCTTCAGGGTCAAGATATATCAGCAGCCCAACTCTTCTTCTTAGAGTGCTTGACTCTGAATCTGGTGGAAATGCGCTTCTCCGAAACTTCTGTACCTATTTACCAGTGTACATGGCGTGACATCCCAGAAGACTTGAATCTTCAACAGCACCTTTATGAGGCCCTCAAAAGTCTTAGGATTCCCATTGTTACGTTCCCTTACTTAGAATTATGTATTGTCCTCAGTGTCCTCCTCTAAAATATCCCGATATTGCTTGCCTCGCACGGGCTTTTATGTTCTCTTTTCGCACCCTCACAAAACAAGGGGTAGAGTTATTAAGTCGGAGTATTTAGTGGTCTAGACAGAAGACAGAAAAAAATGTAAGAATCTTCTTGAATACCAGCATTGCCCACAATTTTTGTGAACGTAAGGGAACCTGAACACACGGTGCAGACAAAAGTTAAGGGTTTTCGCCAATGTGGCCATCATTCTCCTTCCTTTTTACCCAAACCAGAAAATGTCCTATTCTCTTTGATTAACTCTTAGTGTCAAAGTCTGTCAAAACATTAACCTAAAATTAGTTAATAAGTGATCACACTCTTGCATATTACATAATACACGAACCGAGTAAGCGTTTGTGGCAGAACACAAAGGAACATTTGTAGTAGGCCTACGCCATATTGCTGTGAAATCTCAATTCTTTCTGACTGCAGTTTTTAAGTGTCCCTTGAGCAGTGACATAGATTGGTGATGCTACTTCGGAACTGCTGATGGCAAACTGCAACATCAAACAACGAGTGTTGCTATGTCCTACAATCCATGGGGCTGGAATGGGGTGTGAAATCCCTCCTTTCATCTCACTCACCTTCCATCTACACGCACATTTATGGGTGTCTGAGTGACAGTTTCCCCATTACCTCTGTAGTCATGGTGATTGCGGAGTAGCGACACCTGTCTCCGAGTGTCGTATCGGCTGACACCAGACCTGCCTGCTCTGCGCACAGTGTATACTTGTAACTTTCCTGCTGCCACACAGTTAATCACGTAAGACGTTACCTGTAGTGCTAGGTGTAAGGTGTCTTTCGCTCAGAAGTGGTAGATTCTTCAAAGAATGTTTGTGAATCCAACCGATGTACTGGGACTTACTGTTCTTCGACGTGCATTGAACGAAATTCATAAAAATTTACACAAGATGTAAGTTCTCCTCTGCTTCTTCTCATGTCTGATTCCTGAAATGACGGCAGTTAGTTTAAATTCGTGTGTCCAGGTTTTTAAGAACTTCTCACATATCGAAACGTGATAAAAATGTATCTTTTAATTTGGAGCTTAGAAAAGAATAACTTGTCAAAATGGGAATGGCCGATATTAGTTTATATAAACGTAATTACCGCTGCGTTTACGGTGCTAGCATCTGATTTGTGGTAGCATATTAAGGGCGGTCCCTTTAATGTATGCAGTCCTTAATTATACAGTAGAACTTTGACTTGCCGGCTACGGTTGTGACCTCTCGCTTTTGCGACCTCCTACTAGAAACATACCCTTCTAGATAATGAATGAAACCTGTACTTGCCACCAGTTGGTGTATAAAATTTCCCCTAGACTGACACTTTAATCTGTATCCCCCCAAGTCTCAACCGATTCTCTCGAAATTAAAACCGAGTCCCCGCAGGGTAGTCATTTAATAAGATCAAATTTTGATTCTCGTTATTCAGACGACGGATACCCCCACTCCTCAGAATTTCTTTAGTAAAAGTCCCTCTTCTGAAGTGCTGAAAATGAAGGAATATAATGAATGAGTTTTTTTGTGATATATGATTAAAATTTTTCGAGTATATTTCATATGTTTTGGTTTTGTTTTTAAGTGTTTATTTTTACTCAATAAATGTCTGTAAAGGCGTGTGTAGTAATTGTGATTTATTTTTCATTTCTATTCGTGACAAAGAGTATTTTTATGGCTGGAAATGATTTTCCAGGAAATAAATCCCAGTTTACAATATTTTACTTCTGTGAAAAGGATTTTGCTTATAAAGGCTTGTTTTGCGATCGTCACACACGAAGCAGTTAGGTCGTAGGAGAGGAGGCCGCTTGTAAACTATGAGCATTAGAATGTAAACACGTGTATCAGGCACTGTAAATAGCACTGTAGCAAACTGATGAAGAAAAAACAAAGGGACAAATACAAAATCGAATCCTGCGCATGTGCATTGCGTCTACCAATCGTGAGGCAAACCGGCTGCATCATGGTCGTGTAAGTAGCCCTAAATCGATCGTGTCGTAATTTGGGTAGCGTCCTTACCATTTTCAGAATCACTGCGGAGTACATTTCTTTTGGTGCTGAGATACTTTATGTACTATTATAAGGTTTAGAAGGGAGGAGCTTCGTAGCGTCCTCCGTGTAGTTCCGAAATTGTATGTCTCACAACCGTTCCTAATGGGCTTTCACGACATGTTCTTTAAATGCAGCCTGTGCTAATTTTGTTGAATAGGAGGGATTTATGCAAATGTATTCACTTTTATAAGTAATGGAAATAGAAGTATATCAGAAATAGATGACTTGTGTAAATAATCAGGATAAGATTTCATGCCATAATCATCGCCTCATCGTCATTTCAATAGCTCTTGTTGAATGGTGTTTAATTTCAACCGGAATTACAATACCGTAGGCTGGCCTCATGACGTATTCGTAAAAGAAGTTGCCTAATGTGAAGGCTGACCATGAATTGTGCTCAGCCAGCGCTGATAGTGTCTGTAACAGCAACTTGTGCGCAACTGAAGGACATGCGACGAATAGGCGATGTATAAAAATCGGATTTTTTTTAAGTAGTTGCTCCACAGTTGCCTACGTAACGATTCCAGCATGTTGCTCGAGATCACTCGAGAATACATAGATGGCGGTATCTAAATGGAAACGACTGAACAAGCTGAGTGACCTCATGAATGTAATCATTCACTCTTTCATCACAGTGCTTGAAATTTAGTGGTGGGAGTGAAGGTTGCGGGGTGGTGGTGTCAGCAGCAGCAGCAGCAGCAGCAGCAGTAGTAGCAGCAGTATTATTATTTGGACTAATGGTGGTGGTGGTGGTGGTGGTGGTGGTGGTGGTGGTGGTGGTGGTGGTGGTGGTGGTGGTGGTGGTGGTGGGGTGGTGGTGGTGGTGATCACTATAACCTCTCGTATCTATTTCAATGTAATTGTCCAAATTAAAACAAGCAAAAGTCCGGTGCAACAAATTAGAGCGTGCTAGTTAAGCTACGGAAAAAAGAAGCTTCCAGGTATGGTGGTGGTGGTGACATCATCATTTGCAGTTATATAAACCAATTCATGTTATTTGCAAGAACAACCAGTACGCCTACTATTGATAGATCTAAATCGTTCCGAGTTGCGTCACTGAATAGCTTGATTTTTGTTACCAAATCTTAACAAGGCTAAGCCATTCGACGATAAAGTTTAAAATTTTGCAATGAAGTCGTGACTTTTTCAGCGTCGTTGCTGGCTGCTGGTCTCCCCATTACTGTATTTGGAATTACTGTGAACACAATCACCCTGCAAGCAGATGTTGGATGTAGAGATATCTGATAGTTTATAGACATCATAAGGCACTGGGCCGTTGTGACGCTTATCGGAACACAAAAAGAAGGGCGTAACAAAAGTTCTCAGTTGTATAGAAGCAACACCGACCCACATTCACACGTGATAAGCCGTGAAACCGCTAAATGGATTGGAAGCAGCAGTACACTATAATCACTACAAGCTTTGTGCTCTAAGCTTACATTGTTGTTTTTACGTTCGCTGCCGTACATTTTTTTCGTCTCCCATTTCTCTCCTTTTTTAAAAATCTCTCTGTTCCTCTATCACACACTCGGTTCGTTAGTAACCGGAAAGCTTAATGAATGGAACGTTTCCTGCTGCGTTGAACAAAGAGAATCCGTCCTGGCTGGGCAACAACAACCCGCGCTTCGTGCTAAGATCACACGGACTTCAAACAGTGTCCGGGTGTTGGGGCGGAGATGGGGACAATGGGTCAATTTGAAACTAACTGTTCCTTTATACAGAACCCGATCTTCACAGAGTAGGAACTAATTAATTAGCTTTACCCCAGTTCGCTGACTGAATGTTTGTCATGCAAAGGAATGAGTTTTAAAAACTCTTCTCCATTATTTGACTTCGTTGCAGATTATACATCAAAGTGAACAATGCCTGTTTTTTCCCCCACAATTACGCGACAGTCGCTAGTGGGCGAGGGCCTCCTCATTGTCGAAGCTTCACGATCTCTTGTACAGGTAAAGGTATCCCCATACAGGCCTGAAGAGATCCGTACGGTTCCAGGAAGTTGAGGCTCCCATATTTCAAGGTTGTCAGCCCAACGCATCAGCCGCCTTCCCCCCCCCCCACCCCCACCCGCAGGTAATATTTCTGGTACTCATTTCCGTCAAAGGCTGAGTCGACCCCAGGGCCATAGTGCGGCCCCAAGGTTTATGTTAATGAAAAATCCCGATGACAGCATCGGTAATCGAACCCGCAACCTTCCGGCTTTAGAGCAGTGCCGCAACAAACTGCGCCACCGCGTGTCCCATGTCTGTTGTTTAGAAGTGGAAAATGTAACGCCAATAGAGTAAAGTGTGTTGTGATTACAAAAAGGCATGTGGTCTTAAATTTGAAAATTCACCAACACTTAATTGTAGAAAGTTCTTTTTTCCAACGAAATGTACCACAGGGAACGGAAAATGTAATTCTAGCTCGGTATACTTGAGTATAATGACATGGCTCCTAATTAAATTTACAGAATGCAGTTTAGGTAATGTATATAATTTTGTCACAGTCCGTACCAGCATGGTGCTTCCCATTGATTTATTGCTGTGTTATGGCATGCACGTGAGATAAAATGTGGAACATTTGTATCACGCTGTTCTCTCGTTGGTTCGTTCTTCGTATTTTATAAAGTGATATTATTTGATTCATATATGAATTGTAACTATAAAATTATAGATTTCTTGAAGGTCGTTTCAGGTTTGTGTCCACATAATTTTCGCACCCTCACAATAAAATGTGTTTCTGTCTTCCCGAGTGTTGTACACTCTAGACTTCATCTGAAATAAATGCATTTAGGTAGGGTACAAGTTTATGTAGAATACGTTGGTTTTGCGCCGGTTATGCTTGTTTTAAACACACTTGCATTTATTTCCTAAATGTTGGCAAACAATCAAATTGAAATTCCAAGTAGCTACTCTTATAATTGTTGCTGTGTTTATTTCATGGAATTTTATGGTATTTTACGAATTTTGACGTAATGCTTACCGTTTCTTTAATAACTGTCTATTTCAGCTGTCGGAAGCCCTCTGCACTGGCGCCCATTTTTTGCGGCTCGTAGACACTCCTAGTCAGCTAAGAAGTTTTGATTAAATTGACAGAAAAATTAAGAAAATAAAATTCAGAAATGAATGATTTGTTGTAGTCGTAAGCATCACACTAACAGTCGCTTAAAGTTCCTTTCGAAAATTAAACGGCCGCTTTCTTCCTGGCTAAGTTCATAATATTCCATGAAATATAAGCACGGTATCGGACATTTGTTTAGTGGTTTTATGTATAAATGTGAATTAGAAGTGATTATATTGCCTTATCATAGTGCTGCTGCAAGAAGTAAGTGAAACGTGCCATCAAAGAAACAGATACTTGACGGTGTCGCAAAGAAATTTGTTTTTCAGTGGAACATCAAATACTTCCTTATTCAATATGCAAGTAAATTTTCTTGTGTTATTTGTCAGAAAAGCATTTCTGTTATAAGGGAATATATCAGGCCTCATTACTGTAAAGACCTTGGAGGAATAAGGAAAATATAATCAGCCAGATGCAATCTTCTTCTTCTGGTCAGTGAAAGCTAATATAAGAGAGAGAAACAACCGTAATGACTCCATTGTTTAAACTATTTATATTGTAGTGGAAATAACTGAAACACAACTGGAGCATTTTAGATACTTTGAATTTGTGAAGAGTTTTTATAATCTGTAGCTGAATAGTTTTATTTAGCAAAGAAAATGACTTTCAAGACGAAGCCTCTGTGAGGGAAATTTTGCAGAGTGTGTGCGAATATTTGGTGCAAATTAATTTGAACAACTTAAATTCAAGGCAAAAGTACTTGATTTTTATGCACGTTTAGTAAATGAAATACAGACACTGCTCCTCTGATTATATTTATATCTAGCACTGAACTACTTTTCTACTTAATGTTAATGACGATTCTGTAGCTATTTTTGGCATCCGTTTGTGTTGTACGATGAGGTATTTAACGGATATTATGATTTATTCTCTGCACAACAACATATTATTTTATTATTGTATATAATATATGCAGTAATTATAACAATACATGATCTCTTCGTATAACATGCTCCACTCGTATAGGTCATCTACATGTTACTGCAAAACGTAATTAGATTTTGGTCGTTTATTTTACTTACATGGCAGGTCGAAACATATCGCACTAGGAGATCATCTATCGCGATAATTAATATGTTTACATATTATAATACAGTAAAATATTGTTGTGCATGTACGTAAGGAGCCATAACGTCCATTAAATGGCCCATTCCATGAAGAGCTTACCACGTCATGTAGACGGCAAGGAACTGCCACTGCCGCATTTTGTTCCTGAATGTGAAGGAAACACTTGCTTCTTTGGAAATGGAACGGGAATTTGACAAGTGTGAAATAACGGTGAAAGATCAGCATCGTAGGAAAAATCTGCAATCAGTCTATACTCACAAGCTGTGTATGTTCCGGTGGCGTTTTGCTGTATTCTTTATGAAGGTGCACTGTGCTGCAAAATATTTTCCATTTGGGAGGAACGAAATTGTGGACTCTGTGGTTTTGACAGTGGACTGTATTCTAAGACAAGGAATAAACAAATCAGAGTACGAAGATGTTTACTACTCATCAGTGAGGTGACTGAATAGAGAAGCAGTTTGTAGTAGAATTTTTAATTTACCAAATGAAAATTCTTACTTCAGAAGAGGTTAAAATTTTACCGTAGTTATTAGGTGAGAAGTGTTTAGGTCCCTTGCGTTTGTTATGGGCAAGATAACTCATCTCAGTGACCTGAATATGACGCTAATTAGGAAGGGTTACTGCATGACATTTTGTCTGACATGAAAGCGTTTGAAGTTAAACCGAGCCAGTTGCACAAAAGACAAGCTATCAAATCCATGGCTATATTCAGTGTAGCAAAACTGTTTTGCAAACTTCCACATCACCAGCAAATTGCCGGAAGCTGGACAGAAAAATTTTGTAGGATCATTCATCTGGTCAAAAATTAATTTTCTTTTAATATTCTTAGATACGCACGGGAAGACCTACGAAATCCCAACATTGTAAAACTCTTGTATTATTTGCATTGAGCAGGTTCCAATGCAGATGCCAATGGTGACAGCTGAATTACGAAATCATGAAGGTGAAAGCTGCTGTTACTGTGAGAAGCATACGGCAGTGTTACAGAAGCTTGTACGAAGATTTCAGCGGCATAAAATCTTTCACGAAGAAAATGTTGACAACATTGTGTAACATTTGCGTCTGTGAACAAGAGTTACGGCCATGAGCTTATGAAAAATCAAATATTTTTCTTGGGTTACTAATAAACACTTGCGAGTTTAAATTATGCATTTTTCAAGTTTCAAAGCAGACACCCACAATTTATCCGGTCATATGTACCTCAGGTATACACTAAAGAGTGTGATGAAGGGGGTTAACATCGATAAATGAAAATGAAGACCGCCAATCACAGCTAAATATTCACATACTATTTATTTTCCAAAATGGGCTATATCTACAGGTGCCCGATTTATAAAAATATTAAAAGAAAAAAATGATGTATGTGCAACATTAAGATATTAATGGCAGGAGGTGAGATTTCAGTCTCTTGCTGTATAAGATACGGGCTTTATTATTGGGCCTTGGATTAATTGTAACCGAAACATAATAACAATTTTTATATCGCCCCCACTTTGCATAAAGGGGTAACTGAATGTAGCTCAAAGTGGCACTTAGCTCCTTTTGTACAGGGGCAATGTGTCCCAACTTTCAAAGGAAGATGCTGCCTCCATCATCATAACTTGTCGCTCCCATTTTTAAAAAGGGGACAACTCAGTGTAGCACAAAGTGGCAGTTAGCCCCTTCTACAAAACAGTGGCGATACTAGAATATAATAACCAAAATAATTAATTATATAATTAAATTCTGAATAATTATTATAAGAAGGTTTGCTACACGGAAATGGATTATTTTAGAGATGGCTACAGATTCCAAACAAATGTCTTGTTTTATGTTGTTAGTTGCACATTACTACCACGTGTGCAGTGTTTTTTAAATCACATTCATCCCTGCCTCCAGAGTTTTATTCTCTCCTTCTTAAAGTGACGTTAAACAAAAAGTTATATCACTTAGAATTTGTTTACATTGAAGATATGCGCTGCTTGTACACCGAAACTTCGGAAGTCGGTGTAGTGGGGCCAATGTACAAATTTCATACACCAAATGTGGAACATTCTTTGTTACCTTAAATGTTTCTATGTTGAACTTTGAAACAGAAACTGTGAGAGCAGTTTGTTGTACTGTGCAAGCTAACAAAAGAGGGAACTATTAATCACAAAGTATGAACACTTAAAGACGGTTAATTACTAAATACCAACCATTGTGCAGTAAGAATTGGGCCACTCAAACTATGCACTTCAGATAAAGGAATTCCTGTGTATCAAGGATACCGCATGTAATTGGAATGCTGCATTCCGCTGAGACGCTTTCAGTGTGTGTTTAGAGGCCGATTTAATTAAATAATCATCATTCGCTTAGTTACGATGGCTGGCGACACTGGCTTCTGTGTGCCAGGCATAAAGCAGTTGTAACAAGGTTGGGTTCTGTAGCTAGGCCCTCAATAAAACGGTACGTATGCAACGCAAAATTATTGCTTAAACAATTTTGAGAATGCGACTACAGTAACGCAGACACGTCGACATGACGGCAAACTTAATAGAATGCAGAAGACCTTATTCAGCACAATTCAAGGTCAGTATAAACAGAACGTTTTAGTATATAAGGAATTGTTAAGCAGCTACATGTTTCGATCCCATACCCAGATAATCACTTTTTACATTTTGCTCTTGCTTTTATGCAAGCCTAATGAAGATCTGGGTATAGGAAAGAAACATGTGACTACTTAAGAATTTGATATGTAATAAAAATTTGTGATCAGAGTGAACTTGAATTGTATTGAATGGTACTGAAGGTAGAATGGAATGGCAATAATCAAAGAAGACCTAATATTTAACAATTACAGTACAGTGGCTGTGACGAAATATTTTTACCTCTCTTAGCATGAAAATACTCGAGACTTTTTGCGTAAGGAATTATGTATTTTATAGGTGTTGCTCAAAAATAGGCGATAATTGGACTCAAATTATTTTGTTTGCTCATGGAACACGTGATATTCGGGAGTCTGTTAATGGTTATTGATGCGCCCAAACATACCAACAAGTGTGAAGCCAGAAATTATAGTTGATTTGAGAGAAGTATAGTTACAGAAATATTGGCTACGCTTAATTTAATGGAAGATTAAAACTATTTTTCGGAAAATAATGTTGGGACATCAAGAATCACTTACGGGACCTGTATATAAGTGAGTAAAATATACCGCGTCATTTTGGTGTTGTATCACAACCAGTGCTGCGGGCGCAATACGTCAATAACCACTGACATTTAGAACTCCGTGTTTCTGAGTGATCACATGTGAGTCTCAATATAAACAGCAGTTTTTCCCTAGGAAGCAGTAATTAGTTGTTTTTATACTGCCAGAATTCGTGTGTAATTTATAGGGTAGGGATGATATATGTGAGGAGAAGTCAGATGAATTTTCTGTTTCAAAATATTAAGTATATTTTGCATTGTGATGGAATAATATTTTGGAAATCGAAAGAGTGTTTCTGTAATGCTCTAACATTATCGTAGCAGAACCCCAACACACAACAACGCTAAAACTGATGCACACTATATATAGGTCACCATTCTGGCCAGCTGTTCTCCCTGCTGTAAGAACAATGTTTCTTCAAGACCGGCGTAAATATTATTTTTCCATCTTCGCTGAGGTTTTTGAAGCAGATTTTCCTGAGAACCTTCTTCAGCAAAATTCTGCTCGTTTGTCTGTTGCGCATCGCCCTAACTGCAATCGTACCCTCTCGTAACACCCTGAAATGCAGACAGAAGAATTCAGTGAATTCTACTACGTATTGAAAACTAGTCATTCGTAGTTTTGTTAGTAAATTACGTGGTTCGTATTTGTGCTCATGTAGGATTATTTACCGCTGATATTGGCATAGCGTGGTGATTGAATGCCTAAACATGTAGGTAAAATGACGTCATATTATCGTCCAGTAAATAGACGGAAGTAGGGAAGGACACCATAACGTATGAGAAAAAGTGAGAGATAATAATGTACCCTCGTGAACTAGTTGGATTGAACTGACTTGACAATGTAAATGCAACGCACAGAGTCGCTGCGTTTTCAAAAGCACGTTGAATTATTTTTTAATTATGAAAGTGATGAGTAAATAACTATGTACAAATGTACTTGAAAATTGTCTCATCATTTGTCAGTGTGAAGTACAGGCAGACTGCCTGCGGGTGAGGTGTGGAATACTGGTTGGTTTTCGGATCTTATGTGGCTTATACACGGCACATGTGCGGAACGGTTTGGGCGAAGTGAAAGCCACGCAAGGAGTACCGCTACCGCTGAAATTCCCGCAAAGCGAAATTAAATTTTCATTCAAAGCCTTAATTAATTATTCTCCTTGACTTGTGTGTTTACTACAGACTTGTGTCCTCTTTGCATATTGTACGCGGCCTTTTTAGCAAACCCGCTCGATCATTCTTTACGTCATAACCGTCGTGAGCCTGTATTAAATATGTTTAAGTGGCAAAAATAGAAATTGCTTCAAAATTATAGAAAAGGAGATGGCGTTGCAAAACTTGAATACAACTAAAAGCTAATCCCAGTTTTTACTACGTTTAAAGATGCTGAATATTGAGCGATAATGAAGGACAAGCTTTGTCTTTTTGCTAGGTGCACTCGCTTTTTGATGTGAAATATTTCCACATACGAGAGTACACGTACATAACCTTGTAACTTAGCACCTACACATGCAAGGAAGATTCTGAAAATGTAAGCAGTTTCTAGTTTCGCAAAAATTATGTTCGTAACACTAAAAAAGGCGAATATATAAAATACTAACGTTCCCTCATTTTCCGTAAATTGGTAGGTGGTGGTCATTGATTTTGATGTGTTCATCTAAGCAGGAGATTGATGATCATATCCGGAACAACAGGCGAGGCGGCAAAGTTGAAATAGTGTAAGAAATGAACATTGCTCTGTGTAAGGGACGTTACGCCAGCGTTTTAGGACTCAGACGAAACTGTTTTATTCTGGCTGGCTGCAGGGACGAGTACGAAATATCTGTGCGAGTTTTCAGGTTCCCACAGTAGTGTTAATGAAGATTACAATCTTGTAGCTTGTGTCGCTGAATTCTTGTTAGAATGAGAAATTTTTCAGGAAAAATTTCTGGGGTAAATCAAAACATATGTTCAACAAATTTTTTTTTTTCCAAAAATCGCGTCTTTCTTGAGATAATTTAGGAAATATGGAAGAGCCTACAGCCCACAGATGAAAATATAATAAGGCACATGCGCTCTGCATGCTGGATAATTAAGGTTACAGGCACGCACTCGGAATATGTAATACTCATTGCTTTTCCACGGCAAAAATAGTTATGCGAACGCGCCTCCATGTTACGTAATACATACATTGCTTGTCGTGTACACGTTCCTAGTTCTGTATATGTGCAGTTCACTTGCAGAGTTCAACAGGCTTATTCCTCTATGTACTGTTTGCTTTAAATTGTAACCTTATTCTAATATTTTATTTACAAAATAACATTTCGAGTTCTATGAAGCTGTATGTAACCAGCTTTTCTGAGCTGTGGGTAGAGGATACATAGGAGTCTTATGCCACGATGTCTGCTTAGTTGCTACCGTTACGGTTGCTCCACTTCCCGAAGTGCCCATTCAACTTAGTATTCAGACTTTTCTTTAAAGGACTGTCGTTACATTTAATATCACGCAAACTGGCAAGGTTGCATTTTCCTATGGCGGTAAGAGCGAGCCCAAATATGTATAATTCGCTTAACGTTCAGCCTATGTAATACTCAGCAAAAGCAGCAAATATGTGGGCGGTCTGGTGTACGGCTGTGAACAGCAGCTCATATCTTCAATCACAAACCTACCGTTTTATGTGCTGTTCTGAAGTTTCAACGGCGGTGAAAATTTTGTTCCGTGAAATTTAATAGTGTAATTCTCTTAAATGACATAATGGAGTCTGGAAGGTTGTTATTAACTTGTTATAAGTCAGGAGATCGCAACGGCCACCTTCGGCTAATTATGTATACACCCTTGATAGATTAGATAAGTAAAGTAAAGCAGTCCCATTACAGGCCTGGACAGGCCCAGAGGGTTCCAGGAGGTCGAGGCTCCCAGATTTCTAGACAGTCGGCACATGAAGGTGGTTTAGGTTGTCAGCCCTACGCACCGGCCACGTTTACCCCCCAGGAAATATTGCTTGTACTCATTTCTGTTAGAGGCTGAGTCGATCCCAGGGCCATAGTGCGACCGACAGGATTATGTCAACGAAAAACTCCAGTGACAACATCGGGAATCGAACCCGCGACCTGCCGGTTTGTAGCGCAGTGCCTCAAGATGAGTTTATGTAAAAACTCTTACATCCATTTACAAGTTCCTTCAAACTTACTTAATACATGTAGCTTAAAGAATTTACAAGACATCTGAGGTATAAAATCAATGCGTCATGTTCTAAGTTACATGTTATATATAATTTATGATTTACTGGGAAATTTTATGAAGAGTCGCTTGATTATCTTCGTGTGAGTGCTGCAGCTGTATGAGAGTTGGTCAGAGCAAAGCGGCTTGCATAATTCCTCAGCCCTCGAGATTATGTAAATTCCTTCACTATGTTTTCATTAACCTAGTATTGTCTTTAAAATGTTAAAGTAACTTTAATTAAACACAAGAGGAATAAAGGCTCTTGTAGTGTAAATTCTCTGAAGTATGCAGAATGTTTCCTTATACTCGGCCAGGTCTCTCTTTTTCCACAATCGCTCTCCATGCGTACAGCTTAACGTCTACCGAGCCCTGGAAAGACTATTATCAACTACGAATGAAGTGCGAAAAGTTTTTTTTACAATTTTCGCAGGTTACCATCATTATATTTTTAGACTTCGAGGTACCTGCGAAGACGTCACCTTATTCCTTTCGCTACACTTTGTAATGGGTAGTGAAAATGAGTTTCCATTTCAGTCAGGACTGAACTTAACCTAGAAGCAATGCACGAGATTTATCTTCGAAAAGATTAAACAAGTCATTCACAAAATAATAATCAGAATATGCTGGAAAATACATGAGAATTTTTTTGCGGTATATCTTAATACCCCGAAAAATACGAGCAGTGGTTGTATAAAGTGACTGGGCGCGCAGCTCCTCCTTTAGAAAGTTGACCGTCAAAGTAAACATAAGATTGTATTGGTTACCACTGAATCTTATTCCAGTCGCGTGCCAAACCACGCTCTGTTACGTTGACATAGTGTCGGGTGAAGAAAACTCCCACTGAAACGTTTAGTTCTTTTATTTGAGTTTCATGCAGTACACGGCAGAGTTACTTCAAGCACTCTCACAAAATGACTTTAGGGGATACCACGAGAGCTGGAAGCCTCTTAGGGAGCCGTGTGTGACTTCGTATGAAAATTTATTTGAAGTGGATAAATTGCACATAGAAGAATTTCGTTAATGGAATACTTTTTTTTTGGAATTAGTCTATTTATTTGATAGCCACAGCGTATGTTAATGGTTATGTGCAGTCTGTTGTGTGTCGGCTTCCTCTTCTTCCCAGTTGGACAACTGTGGTAATTCAAACTACAATCTTGTCCTCTCACAGTCGTGATACCTAAACGTTATTAATTTCATGCTTCCATCAAGTTAATCTCTCCTGATCACAGTAACAAGTAATTTTAGTGCCTTTCATTGAGAAGCGGTAGATAGTAACCACATTCATATACAGAGTGATCAGTTAATTTCTTTACAAGGAAGCAAGTATTTTAAATATTGCTGGTTAATGTCATGTACTTCCAAAATAAATAATTTATTACTTTTAGGTAGCAAAGGAATGTAAAAGAGTGCGCTGTAGAATTCCTATCGCAGTGTACTAAAGTATGTTATGTGTTATGCATGTCAACCTTGCTTCTTAACAAAGCCAGCATTTTGTCACGAATTTATTTTTTACAGCGTCGAATAATACGATTATTATGAAGGATAAATTGTACGTCACACTAAAGTAAGCCTTCGTGTGTGTTTTAGTGTTGTGTTCCAGTAACGGCGTGCATAAAACAAGGAATGCAGCCACAGTTAGAATATACGTTGAATCTCGTACACAAAACTACGAAGCTAGATACTACGTACAGTCATTTGGTGCCTAGGTATCGAACATGTGTATTTTTGCATAACAGGCTATGTATTAAACTGTGTGATTTTCATCTTATAGCACAGAAGTAACTTGTAACTTAAAATTCCATGGTTTTTTATGAGCCCAGAAAAATTGACGTAATTTCTTGGAAAATATGTAGGCTGTTTTGATGTACTGAAGTTGAAACGAATGTAGCTTAGTTTATTAAAAGCGTTGTTAATTATCATTGATTCAAAGCCTTTAAAACTTGTTCAATTCAAGTCCCTTTTCCGGAATGTTAAAAGAATCTTGCTTTGGCATATGTAATATACAGTGACTTCTGATTGAGACCTTAAAAGCGATTTTCCAAGTAACATTATTCTCAGGACAGTATTGTCTGTGTACGTGACATTGTCACGTGTCCAAATAAGATAATCCCACGTGTAGTTAACACTCAGTCCAACGAGAAAAAAGGAAGGTAACATAATTTGAAAAACTTCCTCCAATATTCGAGACTATTTTATGATTTATAGTAGGATATAAGGAATACTCATGAGAAGAATTAAATATTGGTCATAAACAGTGTAATTGGATGTTTATGAAACAGTTTTCTTAAAGTCTATTTATTTCTTCTCTATTGGCTGGTATTTAATTACATTGCAGACATAATTCATGATTATAAACAGAAAGCAGAACGTATCTGTGTCTGTTCATGTTTGCCGTAGGTAACATCAGTTGCCCACATGGAAAGAACTTCATTGGCTATGCAACTGACTGTTATGAAATGGATCTTCCTCCACATTTTCCAAACCGAAAAGCATGTAGGTAATTGTGTATACTTGCTTAACAAGCACTCTGCACTGCAAACGAATCTAACGCCAAATGACGTTAAGCTAACCTGTCGTCTTGAGTTCATTAAGGCTTTTAACACGCGGAACTAACCCAGTGAATTGAAGAGCCCAGCCTCGAGAAGTCTGAACCGCAAAGTTGAGGAGGTAAGCAAGGAAATGTTTTTTAAGTCAGCCTAAGCTTAAATCCCATCTCTTTGCATTTGATTTGCATTTTCCTGATGGAACGACTCACTTTGGCCTTCCGTCCCGAACAACGTCTCCGTTAATAAGGAAATAATTGCAGTAAATAGCAAAGTTTTGACATCGTCTTGGCTTAATTTGCCCCCGGGATGTAATTCATTATTATGCATGAGCTCAACTTCTCTCCGGCCCGAGTCCCTCTCGCAGCTAGCTAGCATATTGCTTCGGGTGCATACAAATTTAAATAGTTGGCTGCAGTGCTTGTCGTCTGCTTTGTTCAGATACAACAGCCATCTCGGTCAACCCGAACCGTTTATTCACAAGGTAAATTTCCTTCCTTTTCCGTGTCCATACCGTTAATCTAAATTAAAATTTTGGTCGTGAAAATTCTGTAACCGATACTTATTTTTACGACAGCCGTTTGTGAAGTTTCTGTCAATTGTCCAGCTCCAGGATAGGAGTATTTTCTTTAAAAATCCCGTTTTATGTGTACAAGAAAACATCTACTTTCCAAAAGCATGAAAAGGTCTGCATCTTAAGAAGAAAGAATGGCTAAGTTTTCTGTGGTGTGTTGAGATAAATATAATTCTTATCAGGCTGAACAGAACTCGTTTTATGCAACTGACTCCACAAAACAAGTACGTGTAGGTGTTACTGTAATAGGCCTGTGACCTATTAATTCTATTATATGAAGCTGAAAATTTTCGACAGTGATAAGGACTACACTTATTTGGTATTTCACACAGAGTAAAACTTCTTATCCAGGACATGGGAAACGTCCGAAAAATCATCATTTTAAAGATACTGTCTTCTATTGAATTTCTTTTCCGTAGACAGAATTTGATGAACTACAACCAAGCAAAGTGTCTGCAGACTTAAGTAGGAATATTAGAAGAATAAATTATAGTGAATGAAATTAATTTTTGTCCAGTTGGTATGTAGGTTATGTTTTCGTAGAGGCCTTAGTAATTTTATATTACAAGGCCATTTTCTGTTTTTCCGTAGAACTTAACGAATTTTGCCACAGACAAAAACTGATGAAAGAATAACAATTTCCTGTAATAAATGAATTTCTCGTTTCAAGCGTGAGTTATTGTGTAGGCTGCACTGAAAGTACGTACGTCTTACGTTACACATCTTTAATAAACTCATACTTGCTTCGTTAATGGGTTACTAAAGTTATTATTGGGTCAATATAGTACGTGCATCATTAAAAATGTTTGTAGTAATTGCGGGACACTTTAACCGCATAAACTGACAAATTAAATTTTCTACATTGGCATGAACAAACACTGAACGTTCCTAATAATGTGTCCTTAGAACTGCGACATCAGAATCTGTGCTACCAGTACGTTTTGTAGAAAACTGCAAGATGATGATACTGGATGACCTCATTGATATTCCAGAAAAAGTTTCGTATATAAACAAGAAATTATATGCCATGCATCAAATGAAATCTCGATAGTGACCTGTGTTCGTAGAGGTTTATTCTGCCTAAGTAAACAAGTGGTCCGAATATATAGGTTTTTAGTATTTTCACCGACTACTGCACAGTAATTCTATATATTCTCCTACAGGGTTCCGGCTAACCTTGTAGCCGAAACATGTAGGGTATAGATAGAACTATTTTGCACTAGTTGGTAACAATAATAAAAACCTATATGTAAAACAGGTGCACGCACTATGTATAATGTCACGTAGTTTGAATATGTTTCTGCCTATAGGGCAAAGTTTTAGAATTTATCCCAATTATAAAATAAAACTAAAGATTTTAAAAAATTGTAGCGCAAAATGAAAAGGGAACCCAATAACATTTTATGGATTTACAGGCTTATAGAACGAAATTTGTAACAAATTTTATTAAAGGTTTTATTCTTTGGATCCTTCACTGCGTTCCTCGGAAACCTCACGCTTACCCGTGCCTTTGCTTAGGTTAGATTCCAACTGGTATGGGCACAAGTGGGATTCGTATGAGCGTACAGAATAGCAAGTTTTAGCTGCAAAGTTTTAAAACTTGCCACATACTCACTGTGTTAATTTTAATAACATATGTTTTGAATAGAATAGGGTGGATGGTGTAGAACTTGTTTGGATAGGGGTTTGGTATATAGGCCACGATCCTCTTTTTATTACGTATAAAAGGCATAGCAGCTACATTTTTCGTCCACTTCCGTAGATGTAGCGGTATAATCCTGTGAGGATGGGATACAGCATGTATCCTCTAAATCGCCAGACGTGAACCATACATCAAGAGCAAGAACGCAGAGACCTGGCTGACTCCTGGCCTGCCCTGCCCTTTTCGTCCCTAATTCCTGTTCCGATTACTCCACCTTTACCCGGGATGCACCCACCGTCGTTAGCACTTCACGAGACATTCCAGCTAAACACCCGTGGTGCTCGACAATTGCAAATATTCAAAGTAAAAAAGAGAGAATCTTGATATGAATGATTTAACTAACCAATTCCACGTAACACCGTCATATTTTATATGCTAATAGCTCCTCAAATAGCCAAAAAGCCTCCCGCATGTAAAGCAGCTTGAAGATTCATTACCGTCTTCACACCTGTCAGCCTCTTGTCCCTACGCTAACCCAGATAATTCGGTCCACATAACCCCATTTTATTTGTTCAAGGTTTACTTTAATATTTCCCTCACATCTATGCATAGGTCGTCCAAACGTTCTTTTTTCAAAGTTTCCGGTCAAAACTTGTATGAAATTCCCTTCTTTAGTAGCGTGCTACGTGTCCCACCAGTCTCATCCTACTTCACATTATCATTGCAATAGTATTTGGCGACGAGAACAAATCATAAAGCTCAGCATTGTGCATGTTTCTGCAGCCTTCCCTTATATGTCTTCCTCCTAATTCCATCCTGGAACACCTTCAGCTTTCATTCTTTCCTCAGTGTGAGAAGACAAGTTCCTTGCCCATGAAAAGCAAGGGAATAACAGGCAAAATTATAGCGGTGCATATTGGAATGTCTTGTTGTGTACAGCAAAAAGGAGGGCAGATGTTTTGTACTGCATATTAGAAAGCATTTCCTGAAATTAATCTGCAGTTTTCTTTGTTAGTTTCGTTTCCAATCCTTCCAATTTTGCCACATTGTCAAAGGATTTATTATCTGGTCTTATTTTCTCCACCTGCAACCAAGGTTAAGAATGAGTGGGGCTGTACCTCCCTTCTTCCTACATGCCTTTGCAGTTTGCATAAGGACAAATTTACCTTCTGCTTTTTATTTTATGATTTTATCCAATATCCTATTAACGATGCTTTTCGTGCGCAGTTACAGCAAGAGGAAAAGGAAGCGTCCTCTTTTTAGGAACCGTTAAAATAGCATATATTTAACGCTAATATGGGTAACGGCTTCCCCATCTTGTTACAAAGATAAATGTAACTTGTAAATTTACCAAGTAAATTCTTAAATTCAAACATTAATGTCACCTGCAAATGGAATTCAAAATACCGACAGTAATGGACATGCATGAAATTATGGTGAATCATTCCAAAGCGGTTTAAAAGCTTTAATCTCAGTTTGGTCTGCATTTGTAGATAAAAACTTATCGTAACAAGACACCCATTATCAAGAATTGTGATCGAAGGGATTTTGCTGTGAATATCTCACATCGCTGAAGTGCTAGGTGTCACGTGGGAAGAGTTATATTATAAAGAAACCCGTACCCCCTCTTCGCGCTTTTTGTCCCGATTTCTTTTCTTGTGTTAGTAAATCAGGCTGAGTCTTGTTTCGAAGACATAGAGACAGGTCAGAGGACAAGTATAAAGGAGAGTTTTAGCAGAACGCCAATCTGCAGAGGCAGCGAGCCGTGAGTGGATTGATGGGGCGGAACAGGGCGATATGGGGTCATTTCCTGCCTTACCTACCATTCCCGCAACATACGGGTCAATAACGTAACAGTTGTACAATGTAAATGCACGTTACCTCTAAGAATATACACTATATTTCACGTTTGTTCCGGGGGGAATCTCTGGACACCTGTTCACATGGACTGTGAACGTAGCGCGTTGATCACGCGCAGATGTGTTCTTAATGTCAGTTTTGTGACTTCCAGCAATACCCTGTGTTTGTTTATTCTGCATTTTATGGATGATGTGACATTTAAAGTAGCTAAGTAGAGTGGAATAAGGTGTGTGAATACCATTTCAGAGGGGGGAATTCGGGAATATATTGTAGGAAACAGCAGAATTCTATATATGGCTGCCTATGGCCAACCCAAGTAAAGACGGAGGACTTTGTCTTATTGACTGTCATGTAAAAGTGCATGTATAGCGTGTGGTTTGATTGTACGCTAAAGGCCCTAAACTTGTGGGTTGTACAAGTTTTCCACAAACTGGACTGTTTTATCCCACTTTCCCCTACCGCACCCACATTTCACTGAGCCTACAGCCTGCATCTCATACGAGATTTAAGGGAACTTTTTATTGTTACGTATCTCTTACTGTTTAATGCAGCAGCGAATTTCTGAAACGTCGCTTATTTACTCCCGAGTACGCTGGCCGTATTGAAATCATACCTTACACGTACGTGAATTAAAGACCTGTCGTTACGTATAGGAACGTAAGCAAATATTGGTAACGGAGGTGAATGGTATGCCACCTGCTACATTAATTTCATACTCATTCTGAATAAGCCAGCTTTACGTTCAAACGTTATCGCTCCTGCTGTGTATTTGCTCTATACAGGGTTCAAGACCAGGGGCCACTTTCTGTGCACAGTGTTGATGTGATCAGTTTCAGTTCGTTCGCGCAAATTCTAGTACAGTACGTGAAATCACGTCGCCGTGTAGGCTTGCTCCTTCCACATCACTTCCATCTCGTCATTCACAGATCGTCCTACAGTTCGACGTATGTAGTCTGAGATACTCACACAGCCTTTAAATAGACCACGAATAGACGTAGAATGGTGTTTGTGATTTTAATGGATAATTACTTGTGGCATGATTACGGGAAGGGTTGAACTGTAGATGAAACCAAAAGATATCTGTGTGGCCCTAACTTACACTCTACTGCATTTTCTGGTAGCTTGCTGGATCTACATTCCTCAGTGCCACACAGTGACAGCCGGTGACAGCAAGATATTTTTTCTGTTAGAAATTTATGAAACGAAATCTGTTGTGACAGCGCAGCGACTGATTCGGCGTGAGCACATGTATGGACATTCAAGCAACCCATCGATTCTTGCCTGGTACAAGTGTTTTATGAATAATGGTCATGTTTTTTAAAGGAGAAGTGCATTCAGACCTTCTGTCAGACGAGGAACTTGTAAATATTACACAGTCATTTTCGCGCAGCCTCCATAAATCTCCGAAAAGTTGTTTTGAATGTGTTATGCTGCACGCCGCACCGACGGACTTACGAAAAGCAATTTTTAAGTGACATTCGTCAAAATAATATAGAGCCGTATCTAATCGAACTTAAAGGTAGAAATTGATAAGAGCCATTTTACTGATGGATGCATTCTCTCTGCACCAAACGAAACTAAAAGGTGTATGCCATTTATTAAGTTCACACTGATCTGTCCCACAAATCCTTGTATGTATGTGCCTGTTTTCAAAACATTACCAGGTACTGGGATCTTTTTGTCTAAAACATAACGAGCCCCGCGGAGCACAGCTCTTCAGCAAAAGCTGGTCGCATTCCTGGCTAAAAATTTCCCCACCTTTTGACGAATTTGAAGATATATTACCGTGCTTATAAGAGCCACTTTCGATAGCTAATCCGAGACAGATGGATCAGGTCTACACCCTTATGTCTTGTTTCTGTAAGGTGCACTCTCTTTTTCTCTATATGTCACTTCGCGGCCTTGAAAATTATGTGGTGGTTTAACTTAACAATGAACAATTTTTGTTGACTCGGTTTTATCCGGCTTAACCCCGCCTTGGTACGAAATTTTCAAATGGGATGAATAGTGCTTAATGTCCGTTACTTGTGAGAAGCGCTTGTGACTAAGTCCTTCGTATTCATTTAAGGGGCTCGAAATAACATGTCCGTTGGGTGATGGCCAAGTAATTTTCTTAAATGGTGTTCCTTTGAATATTTAAGTTCAAATGACAACTTGGTTTATATCCCTATGGGACAATTTTTCTAGGACCAACTAACTCTTGAGCATGAAGCGAGTACGTTCCTTCGAAAAGTGGACACCCGATTGTACCGTGAGGCAGCGTCGGATCCCAGAAGAAAGAAATCGTAAATTTCTTAGCTTTCTTATGGCGTTATGGTGTTCTGTATTTTAGTGATGTGTCAAGAACCTACACTTAATTTTAAGTGACACTTATTTAAAATTCACTTCAGCCAGCACTTCAGTTTAAGCCAAACTCCTCCATAGTGTTTAACACGATGTATTTCTTTATTTGTTTTTTTTTTCATAAGAGAAGATTTGCAGGACATAGTATTATTTCAGAAAAACAGACAAAACTCTCCCAGAACTGCCAGTAACCTTACGCCGATTCGTATAATATAAGTGTTTCACTTCCTAATAAAGCTCGTAGGCTAAATTTTTGCACTTTTCTCTTCGGCTTCAATCAGAAAGGGGGCGCTGTACCTTAATGCACGGCACACTCCAACTTTATACCGTGTAAGTCCATGCCATTACTGATTTACTGTACCCCACTGGGCAGTGTAACTGTTCAATGGATCGTTATTGACAAGTACATGGCAGGCATTACAAGTTCAATTACTGCCTATCATGATCTGTCAACCCAAATCTAGTTCTGTGCACATCAAATCCACAAGATCGGTAGTTAAACACCTGTGCAGAGGCATAGTCAGACGAATTAACTAGTCCATTCGTCGCATATGAGTATCAATGGGGAATCTTTATATTTGTGAAGCATTTTTACGGAGTGTAAAACTATAAATGCTTATTTTAAGTCAGTCTTCTCTGAAGTACCTTGATATCGGCCACTTTTGTTTCGATTTTGCGTAAGTATTGAAAGCAGTACCCGAATAAGCTAGTGCCCTCGAACGTACGATCTACGTTATTGAGTTCAAGAACGAGGTCTCTCGCCGATGTGCGTTCTGGTGCAATAATCCATTGAAAGTAACCAGTACTTTCGCGGCTAAATTGTGGGTAGTGATAGTACTAGCAATTATGGTGGTTATGGTAACAGTATTCTTAAAGGAAGTGGTAAGGGCGAGAGCTTGTGTTGTTGGTGTTCCTCTACTGTAGTTAATGCTTAATTCACAGAAAATATTGTCAAAATAACTGACTAGACCAAGTAGATTAAATTACATTGTGAAAATAATATTTTCACAAGCAAATACACATTTGCAGATTGCAAGGTAATTGACCATGAAATTTCCAAACGCTTTTGGTGCATTTCCTATCTGTTATAAGTTAATATGTATTTTTAAATGTATTTCTGGAATTTGGTTGTTAAACTCGCTTGTAGGTCCTATAGTTTTCCATAGCGTGTACGTACGAAAGCAATATATGTTATTCCACCAACCCGTACCCCAAGATATTTACACAGTAGGTTTTAAACAGTTCCCGACATGTTTCGTTTTATGTCAGATCATCTCCAGGGGAATCAAGTTAGAACACCAGGAGCAGCCGAAGCAAGCCAGTCTTTGTACTGACAGGTTCATAAAGTCGTTACTATTCAGTTTTTATGTCACCAGCAGACCACTTACACTCTATGAAGTCAATGGGAGATGGATAACGTTGCAGGTCCGGTTATAAGATGTTTTGATCAGATGAACCCCACAGACAATGTTTAAATCGCTGGAGTTATCGCAGAATTGGATCCGTCAATTCGGTAAACAATATGTTGTCAAAGACTGAATTTTCTGTAGATAACTAGATTATTAATGAATTTATTACAAGGTTGTTCAAGCGAATAATGTTCACTTAACTCCAGAATTCTCATCTCCTCTTGATTAAATTTCGAACCAACATATTGTTTATCGAATTGACGGATCCAGTTCTGCGTTAACTCCAGTGATTTAAACATTGTCTGTGTTGTTCATCTTATCAACAGCATCTTATAACCGGACCTGCAACGTTAGCCATCTCCCATTGACTTCATACAGTGTAAGTGGTGTGCTGGTGACACAGAAACTGAATAGTAGTGACTTTATGAACCTGTCAGTACAAAGACTGGCTTGCTTCGGCTGCTTGTAGTGTTCTAACTTGATTCCCCTGAAGATGATCTGACATACAACGAAACATGTCGGGAACCGTTTAAAACCTACTGTGTAAAATATCTTGGTGTACGGGTTGGTGGAATAATATATATTGCTTTCTCTTGTATTTCTGCTAATGACATACAACGATAGTACACAAATATTAAAGTAGTGTTACTACTATTAATTTCAGTTACATAGATAATGCACGTTTTATAATATTAATTACTTTCATTCACTTTCATTTAAAAATTGTTGACTCACGATAACTGCGTCGGTAGTGGAGGGTAGTGGTCAACTGACGCCCCAGCCACTTTACCCCCAAGAGTGAATCTCCCATTGGCCAATGTAGGAGACTGGGTGGGCTGCACAGTCGGTGTGCATGCTGTAGGAAAGAGCAATCTTACTGTTGTACCAAGAAATCCAATCCCGGCCGTCCATTATTCAGTCTAAACTTTTTTTTATTAGTTTATGATTTTTAATTCGCAAAATCAGCTGCTGCAGTGGAGAGGGCACTGCGCATTTTAAGCGTTCCGTGTAATTACAGCATACGTTAAAGCCTGTCAGTCTCTGTCTCATTTTCGCGCCTGCCATCTATTTAGTAACAGAAGTTTGTTAAGAGCTAAAAAAGAACAACAGCTGAAAATATATTTGACGTGACTGGATCGAAATATTTGCCACCATGAATGAGGGCGCGCATTTCAGGCACGTAGAAACGAATTCTAAACATCAAAACTAAGTGAATTTCCTCAGCTTTGTGATCTGCGCTCTGTTGAGGTATTACGCATCTTCGAATGGTAAACCTTACCAACGTTTCGGTAAAACATATCGGTCCCATATTCAAGGGTTAAGAAGCCCTGCTTCATTGGCTGCTTCATTGGACTTCTTGACCCTTGAAAGTGGGACCGATACGCTGTCCCGAAACCTCGGTAAAGCTTTACCATTCGAAGCTGCATAATACCCCAGAAGAGCGCAGATGTTTTCAACATCGCTGCGGGAGCCTAAAGTCACGGCTTCGTCAGCTTTACCCCACAGTATAGGAGTTCTTATTTTTGATTGGGTGGGAAAGTAGGCCTAATTGGCTCATGATGTCGGTCTAACCCTATAGTAAAGAGAATAATCTCCGACCCAGCCACGAATACTTTACAGAACACTAAATGAATACTGGTTCATCCGTCTGCAGTTACTAATAGAAAACGATAAAAAAATTAAACTATTCCGTCTTTAGATTTGTGATGAGGAGATGAAATGTTCTGCAAATAAAAGCGAACACATGGTAGAGTCAGAACTGTAAAAGACATGACTGTTGGTATCAACTGACGATAGCGGTTCATAAATTGATGTTGCATGTTCAGTGTTTATAGAAAATAGCTCAATGCTATTTCGTTCTTTATCACATACCTGGAATTTACGTCAATCACAGAACGAAGAGATAGGCTGACTATTGGCTTGTCGGGTGTGTTTCCGAGGAACGTTATTGTAGCAGGAAAGCTTGTATGGAAAAACAGTAAAATTATGTGGTTCTCTTTGAAGGCGGTAATTTTAATGTTCTTTCTACAAATACTTTTGAAATTTCTGGTCTTAAGCCCTGGAAGAGAAGTATAGACCCACTAGGGCCACCGTTACTACGCTTGGGGAGCGTAAATTTTATAGTGCGATTAATGCCGTCAGATAATTTACAAAACCTTATTTTTCGGTGAAAATATTTAGACCTTCTCTTTCCTTGCCTAATATATTTGTTCTTTGCTTGTGTACAGTAACCGAAAAGCAAAGCTGCGAAAATATTGGGATTCGTATTGTGCAAAATAGGATAACGTGAAAGTACAGCATGAAAAGTTCTGGAAGTTGTCAATATGATGGTAATGTCTGACGGACTTAACTTCATTCAACTTCAGTCGCGGATATGTGATACTGAGTTCCCGCAAATTAAGAAACTCTTTAAGTCGGTGAACAAATTACTGCATCTGTTAGAGCCAGGAGAGGTCAGCTTGAATGTATCCACATATGTGCCTACGTAGGTTCTCGAACGTCATGCGTACGTTCTATTTGGAGGCACAAAATTCCTCAGAAGCGTCGGTAACAAATGAACGAATCTGCACGGCGTCATATACCAGAAGACTCTGTAGTCTTCATCAACAAAGTTGTTAAAAACCTCACATCACACAAAAATTCTCTGGATGTGTAATTCAATTTGTTCTTGTAACTTCGATTCTTTCTGGTCTTATTTCTTAAAATATAGCTATATGTGTTCCTGTATTTATGTATATTTTCCACAAAAAATCCTTCAGTTCAATGTATTTCGGTCTGTTCTTACGACAGTACTACCTCGTGCCGAATTCATCCGACTTGCTTCACATCCTGTTATCACAAAAATTTTATGTTAGAATGCATTTAATATGATGTTGTATAGAATCTCATTTCTAATGGTTAAATGGAAAGGCGTGTTTGATATAGGGAACTACTGAAGCTCCAGAGGAGCTGAAATCAGTAACTGTTACACCCACCACTCCTTGTAACTTATAAAGCTTTGACAATATTTTTAGAGAAATGCGTTACCTCTCCCCCCTCCCCCGTATCTCTTGTTAGGATATTTTTAAACCAAGACACGAATTTCCTGATGCAAGCACGCATTAGGCTATACTCTTATTCCAAATTACGACATTAACACTGCGTTATCTTACGTATTTCTCGGAAGACATAAAGAGGGGCCTACAAAAGTCTGCCACTGGTACATATACGAAATCCGATAGAACTTCTTCATGTAATCATATGCTACAATTTAAGATGTTTTACTAACTTTTTCCAACGGCTTGTTAAAGAAGATTTGTACAATTATGTTAGACGAATTTATTTATGAACCTTCTGTATCATTTGTAAGCCTAGGTGCTCTTCTGATGAGAAGGGTGTTTCTTGTCACTGCACCGACTAATCTTCACCCACCATTGTCAGTAAATGCAGTAATGAAGGAAGTAAAAAAAAAATTACAATTTCCAAATAGCGGTAATAATATTTCACAACTATGTAGGAACCGGCATGGCTCATTGACATAGTGGCTAGGCTCTGGATCGGGTGGTTGAGGAATCCTGGTTCCATTCCGGTCAGCGGAAGGAGACCTCCCTTAAGCATCCAGAATGCTTCTGAGCCACACCGGGGCCCTTCCCTGGGAGTAAGGCGATCTGGACGTGACGCTGACAACTGTCCCCAGGCTAGTGCCCTGCATAAGAATGAACGGAGTTACACCACCATTATCCCTTATGCCCTCATGATGTGCATAGGGTCAAATTAACCTTGCCGGGGACAGACCACAGTAAAGAATTTCTTAAAAAAAATACATTTGTCACTGAACCTACATACCCTATTCTTCTAATAATCATTGCACAGAGGCTGTTTGTGGAGTTTAAAAGGACTGTCTCATTTAAATATTCACTAATGTGTTCAAACAGAAATCCCGCTAACAGTTTCAAATCCGAGCGGCCTTGTGATTATGTCATTTCACTTGTTGCGATAGTCCGCACGTGTCACGTGGCAAAAAGCTACATTAAATCCACAAGCCGATGTAGAGCATGGGGCTGTTTAAGAAACTAATTGCGGTATGTTCTGTCATTTGACTGATGCGCCTGATTTTTGAGACGTAACTTCGTATGTAACATACGTATAACGGCTTCTTTGATATTTTCCGGGCGAAATATGTAGTGGGGCTAGTTCAAGTGATTATTGGCTTATTGTTGTGTCAGTTGTTGGCTAAAAAATGTTAATATAACAAACACAGATTCTCTGTTTACAGTACAAATTTCCGGGTCTTACTGTAAATTAAAGTATTCTTTACTTCAGTAACGAAAATCTACATGGAAATTGTTTTTAGTATATATGCAAGTGTCTTTAAAGTATGGAGGGAAGTTAAGAGCATGAATCACACCGAAAAATAAGATCCGATTCCAGAGAATAACTAAGTGATATAAATAAACTAAATAACAATTTAAGGTTGAGAAGAATATTTGGTTTCAGAAATAAATTGCTGCACCATAATGGCACAATGCAGAGAGACGAATTTCCAAATAAAATACAAAGTTCAGAGGAACTATTATGGAAACAAAATGCTGGAAAGGAACTGTTACCAAACTGATGCCGGAATAAGTCAACAAATGAACAGAGTACTGCAAAATTTGAGGAAGAAGTAACCCCTTTCGACACGTGCCTGATTCTAATTTACTTTTTTTTAACATAATGTGCTTTGAATTTATAGAAACATGTCAGATGTTGTTATATTATTGCTAGCGGTGAAATGTCGGCCGGTTTAAATACGTACTTAATTTTAATTTACCTTTCTGCAGCCACATTAACAAAACTTGTTATTACATTTACAGAAATGTGTCAAATATTATATCAGTATTGCCAACGGTAAAATGTCACCCATGTGTAAATCATACCTCGTTTGAACTTATCTTTTAATAGGCACACTACCAAATTTGCCATTAAATTTACAGAAACATGTCATATATTACATCAGAATTACTAGAAGTGTATTTCGTAATATTCATTAAGAATATTTTAAATCATAAAATACACAGATCTGCAAACTGGCTGTATGCCGAACGATATTGCCTAAATACCATAATATGTAATCCGGTTAAAGAAACCTGTGTTGCAGGGTAGTATGTGTATTATGAGGGCCCCGACTGGTACCGCTTACCTATATTTAATTTGTTTGAATTCAGGCAGGTTCTCTCAAAAATGTTACGCATATTTGGAATAGTTAAACTGAGAATATCTAGACTATACGTATATATGGAACTTTTTAACTGCTCGGAAAAAGTCTCTGCTGCTCTACATTTGCAGTACGATAAAACAGCAAACAATTTTGTGTTTTTACTCAGCGAAGATGTTCAGACGCAGATTTATGTGTTTTGCTTTGTAACAAACGTGTTGCAAGACTGTTTTATCTAGAGTTATTGAAAACTTAAAGAAGGAAGGCAGTTTTCTAATTACGTATATGCCTCAACGTAGATGAAAGTCGAGGAGCAACCAACAACTAAATACATGACAGCATTATGTTTTTTGTTTTTAATCATGCAAACCTACTGGATTGAATCACTAACAGGCTGGCTCTCTCTTTGTTCATAATTCAAAGCGCACCGGAGGACCTGATTAGTTCTTCTGATGAAGAAATGAGTCTGTGTGAGAGTATGGAAAGAAAGACCGAAGGAAGATAAAAAATAAAGCAAAGATACTTCACTGTATGAATTTATGTAGTGGTAGGGTCAAAGGAGAAATTAGTGCTAATTTTGACTGAAAATAATTAAAATGAGCTGCAGGCTCTTTGCGTTTCTTTCATCCAAGAAGATAAGATGAAAACATCAATAAATACCCCTGGTTTTAATTTAAGTTTTTTTTTTCCAAACGCTTTTGATCTACTAAACTGGACATTAAAATGAAGTGACTGAAAGTGACAGGTGTTCAATATTCATACTTTGTTAATTAAGTGTATCGGGTATTATAACCTTCTCTTAATTGACGTGCATATTTACTTAAAATTCTTATTGGTGCTTTGGTGGCCCTTAAAATGAACCAAGGTATAGCAAATCGAAGTTGCTCAAAAATTTATTTTGAGACTCTAGTAAGGAGTGTTGGTCAATTTCATCCAGCTGTGTAGCAGTTAATGTATTAGGACGAAAAAACACGACGAAAGATGCACGTAATACGGTACAATTTTAGGCGCGTTCGTAAAATTGCGAAAAGCGGCTGTTAGCTCCGCCATGTCTGTCCGTCCGTCCACGTGCAACATCTCGGCTCCCACTGGACACATTGTAATGAAATCTGAAATTGGGCAATTTTTTAAGTATCGGTCGAGAAAATTAAAGTTTCATTAAAATCTGACAAGAATAACGGCCACTTCACACGAAGACGTTTTCACGTTTGTGACATCTCGACGAATTCTACCTAGAATGAGAAATGCTTCAGACAAAGTTTGCAGAGGGGCGTGTGTTCAGGCTTCCGCCGCGATGTAGATGAGATATGCTCTGTTCTCTGATATTAGGCAACGTAAAGTTGCAATTCTATACCGACATTTCTGGACAGCCTATCGGTCCCATCTTCAGGAGTCTTCTTGACGCTTGAAGACGGGACTGATGGGTTATTTCGAAACGTCGGAGCAGAATTACCACTCTACGCTGCGTAATATCCCAAAGGAACGCAGGTATGAGAAGTTGTAGGGAAAATCAAAACACACATTTTCTATTAAACAACTTTTTCCTGGAAATCTTGCCGTTTATGAGATAACGTGGAAAAATATGGTAAAGCCAGACTGGCAACCCTTGACAATATAATGTGGCACATGCTCTTCGCATGCTGGATAACTAAGGCTAGAGACATACACTCTGAATATCTAATACTTATTGCTTTTGCGCGGCAACAGTGGCTATACGAACACGCCTCACTGTTACTTTTATAGGTGCGTTGCCTGTCTTGTTAAGAACGGATCCCAGATCTTTGACGAAAGCGAAAGCCAACGGTCACCAGTTGTCTGATATAGTAAAAAACAAAGCTTTCTGGATGGTGCAAAGCATCCAAAGGAAATCTTCGAAATGCTGCGTATAACATGTAATGGAAAGGTTAGACAGTACAGTTCCAGTGCTTACTGGTGCACTCTAAACGAATCCAGTACTATCTAGGACATTCAGAGAACCACGGCTATGGTTTTTATGTTTATTGCGTTACGTTTAATTTTTTAAGTTTTTCATAATTCATAACCGCGCACAGTATGGCTGCATGAAGTCGAAGCAAAGAATGTATATATATTTTTTCTGTTTCTGTGCCTGCTATGTGTGCAGTCCACATAAAAATCGCTTAGACGATTGCTTGAAGTGAGGTTGACTGGCGGACATTACATCTCTACCCCGCTCACGCCCCGTGGTGACATTTATTCGTTCGTGATCAGGATCGTAAGGCGCTCTTGTCAACCCCCATCCCCCTTTGCACAGTGTTAGGTGGCTTGTATGGACCGCTTTGCAGTTAGTCATCTCTGGCGGGAAACGATTGTACGGCCTGTGTTACTGGTTTCATTGAACGGTTCGAGAAACTCAACTTTACCCCTATAACATTTGTCCTATCTCCCTATGTCTAAGTGGGGTAAATTACTTAAAATGATTTGACTGCTGCTAAGATACCTTGCGTATCCTTGCTGCAGTATTCAGATACCATGTATACATAGCTTCGTACCTGAAGCCTTAAAAGGGCTGTTTTCCTGGCCGATAGGAGCACATTGACACGTAGTACAGGACAAAATATTTTTCCATATCAGGGAGACGCTATAGCTCAGTCAGTGTAGTGACTACGCTATAGTTCGAACGGTCGACGAATCAAGGTTCAGTTCCTGGCAGAAAATGGGATCAAGTCTTCCACGATGAGTATAGCGGCTTTGGGAACCAACTAGTATCCTAGTCAAATAGTACCAGGGGATCTCTTCTAGGGTGTTAAGTGGCCGAAGCATGGCTGACGACTAGCGTCCATCTAACAGTCAGGTTAAAAGTGCTTAGATTTAGAGACCTATATGTGCCTCAGGCCTTAGTGATGTGCTGATTGATCAAGCACAGAAGTACACGTACGTCACGCGTAGAATTAAAAAACGAACACTATAAGACAAAACGTGAACTGTGTAACTTACCAAAATGGCCGTGAGTTTGTTTCGTGCCAATAAAATTGGACCACGCATTAAAATAAAAGAACACATTCTGTGGACTAGATCTGGAATTATTAAACGTTAAATGGTCTCAGGATTTTAAAACGGCAGGTGAATACATGTAAGAATGTGTGCATTGGAAGGGTATTCAGCTACAAGAATGGAAATTGTAAATTTGAATAGGTCTATAATTTGTAGCGCTACTTTATCGACTTAACATGTCGCAGAATAAATTAAATGAAACTATGAGTGATTTGAGGTTCTATATCGTTTTTTAAGCATTCATGTCTCTCGGGACATGGTGCTGTGTTGCTGGGTTAGCGTTTCCTTTTTCGAAGGAACCTGGTGCTTACATGTTGAAGGGTTGAGAGGTACAAGAATAATGATGCTTTCGTCCTTGAAGATGTAGGCACCACGTTATTTCGAAATGTCTGAAGGCACCAAACCAGCGACACACAATCACAATCCAGAAGGAATGAATCCATAACAGGGCAACTTTCTTTGACATTATTACAGTTTGTATTTGTGAATGTGAGCTGCCAGGTTTAAATATACGTACGTTAAATTGAAATATTTAACCTATGACTTTTTTTGACGTTTTATAGAGAAGTATATGTGACAGTGCGTAAAATGTCTGGAATCCCGACTGCTGCATAGGCCTTAAGAAATAAATATATCGATGTAGCATGCGTGTTGCGTGATGACAGACATCGTCCAAAATAATGCGACTATGTGTTCTTAGACGTGCAAATACTGACTGGTGATATTAAAGTGAACATCAGTGGGACGGTGTAGGCTTAATGCGGGTGAGCGTGTATACCGAATGCTTTCCTTGCTAAATATTCTTATATTATTTGGCCGTGACGTGCACGCAAAATAAAGATTTAATTGTTGTTGGAAGCTGAGTATTGCGTACATCACATAACACACTGCGCGATTCATGAATTCTATTTTCTTGTATTTTATTAAATAATCGCCAAATCAAAAGAGGGGCCAAATTTTGTGGTAATATTTATTTTAAAATATTAAAATCTTTGATTTAAAATTTCACATAAACTGCAGGATACATAATCAGTATCAACACAAAGTACGTAAAATTATGCAAAATGTTGTTGGAGCCTAGTCACAAATTAAATTGAAAGAATCCTTACCGGGACAGAAATGTGGAATAGTGAGAGTTACTAATTTATTCACGAGCAGGGCGATGCACAGAAACATATTATTGTTATTATTATTATTATTTAGTCTCTAGATCGGTGCTTCTGGTACAATATGTGGCAAACATAGCAACCGAGAAACCAAAGAAGAAATGCAGGAAGTAGCGATGGGGACATTATAGCTTGATTATCGGCCTCTGAAGCAGAAATTCCTTAGTGTTCTTTCCTTTTATTTCTTAGAAGTTGACATTTTTTCTCCGAGGGTCTTCGAAGAGGAACGCACAAGCTACCTTCTCGCACACCGCCAGATATTATTATTAGCGATTCCAAAGAGGCGCCTTTTAATTCGAGCCGTTTTTCATACTCGCAGTAATATTGTCCTTCCTCTTTCAACTAAAGAAATCTCGAGCAACTTTCATTTGCGCGTCTGCAACTCTGCTAAGAGCCTAATAAATTCGCTGTCTCAGTGTGTCCGTCTTTGCATACAAAGAAAATCGAGAACAACCAAAGCGCTGTGCACTAAATATGGTATGCTGCTGAGGTGTACTGAAATTTTCCGAGCTATGTCGATTTTAACTTTGATGGAACAGTTTTACATGAGGACCAACATGCATTCCTGCATGTGTGTCAAGCGACAATCACTAAACCTTTATCGCGGCGAAAAATGTTTTAAACAAAAATTTACAGAAGAATAAAACACGCAGTTTATTTGTAGTGCATTTTTTTAATTTTCCTGATTTTTGAGGCAATTACACAAAAAACTGCGTATGCATTTGCGTTATTAAGAATATGAATTCATTATTCAGCAATAGCACTGGGGTTGGATTGGGGGGGGGCGGGCGGGGGTAAGTTGTGCCTCTCCGCTATTCTGCATTTCCATTACTGAAACTACTAGGCGTATTTTGCATACTAAATTTATACTGATTGAAACTGTGGAGTTTTCCAGTAAGTTAAAGCTATAGGTTTCAACTACATGAAACTCCAATAAAAGTATCATTAAGTTTCTTAAAAATGGCTCATATTGCGAAGGCTGATAGAGTGTAATATGGATCCAAGTAACATTGTGTGATAATAGGTTTATTGACTTTATCCATCGTCCCAACAATAAAATATTAAAATATTAAAATCACAACGTTTCGGAAGCTGGCTGTGCTTCCGTCTTCAGGTGAATGGAGGGGGAGAAGAGAACACCTACCCTGTTGTGCCCCTTAGACAGAGCTAGCCTCCATTCCTGGACTCTCCAGGGATGGAGGCTAGGGGTTCTTCTCTTCTCCCCCTCCCTTCACCTGAAGACGGAAGCAGAACCAGCTTCCGAAACGTTGTGATTTTAATATTTCAATATTTTATTGTTCGGACGATGGATAAAGTCCATAAATCTATCATCACACAATGCTATACACCATTGTCAAAACCTTATAGAATTGATCCAAATATTGTAGATAGTGTTTGTTTGGCGTGTTTTTCACACAGTGAATGTTGAAGGATGCACAAGGAAGGGTAGTTTATAATTAAGAAATATGACACCATAAGCTATGTAGCTTACCAGCAGTGTTTTTCATGACCAACAATGTGATATTAAGGGCAACAAATACAGCAAAAACCTTTTGTCTTTTGCAGTATCTGTGTGTGGCTATTCATCTGGAAGACACACTTTATCAATATTATATCGTGTTTCAATCGGCAGAGATTAATATCATTTTCATAATCATCTGATATTGGCTTTGGGGCAGAATATTGAGGATGTCAGATTTTTCTGAAACAGCGGTATACAAAATTACTGTGTCATTCCCTTTTTTTTTAAGCTGAGCGAGCATTACGCCTTAAAGCATACGGTGGCATGAAATGACATGAAACTCAAAGTTTATTACGTTCCTTAATCCCCTCCAGTGTGTTTATTAACGTAGCACCAACAATGTGGTTCTGTCGTCATCAGTTCATTGTCTGTGTCGGTTCTACACGGCACTTGACACAGGTTAACCTGTAATATGCAGAACCCCTGTGGCCTTTCCTAACAACAGTGTACTCTATAGGTACAGTATGAGTGCGGTCTATACCCACAATATAGACAGCGTGTGGTTTTTTCCAATTCCAAAAATATGGACAGTGATTTTCTGTTGTGCGGTTTTACTCGTGCCATTTTTGGTGAAGAGATGAGTGGAGGGGAAACGTTTTTATCTCTTTTGCGACCGAGCATGCTGGATGGTTAGGACTGCAGAGTGCTGGAATGGCAAATTTGTGGAAAGAGAATGAAGCAAAAAGTGTTTTACAGTATACAGAACGTCAGTGGAGAGAAGTGTCGGAAGTGGACAATATTTTATGTCTGATTCTTAAAATAAATCTTGTAACCAGTTAGCACTAGCGGAAGACCCGAAATGTTACGTATTACAGGGCGTTTGTCTTTGCAGCGACCACCTCGTCTGATTGCAGCGAGTACAGTTTTGAGTTTCATACGTCAGAACCATAACTAGAGTATTAAATTTTCTTCCAGTACGATAATCGAAACACAGGCCTATGGCACCCCCTTCATTCATTTAAGTAACGGAGGATCTGTTTTATTATTTGACTGGTTCAAGGTCACAGATTTCAGGAAAATGATGCCCCCTGGGGACATAACAGTATTGGCGAAGCCATAGATACTCGCTGATTTTCATAAGATGTGTCACAGTGATGTCAGAAATGTTAACTGCGCGTCTCGCACTGACATACACGTGACGTCACTAGTGTGAAGTGGGAAAATGACAATTATTCAGGACATTGTTTCCGGTTTTGCCTACCGGCACCTGATTGTCGCGTATATTATCTTATTACTGGTAGAACCGACTGAGCTGTTCGGAGGACTAAGATAACCAACAGGACATATTACCTTTCTAACTATTCGATTCAAATGTAACTTAGTGTTGTGAAGGTATTAACGCCAAAAGGTAGTCTCTAATGTATGGTCTTAAATTACTTGTCTTGTATTTTGTGAAATATTTATGTGAAAGTATATAACCTATATTTTGTGTCAACACACTAATTTGCCTGAAAGAAACGGTTCTTGATTAATTATTTTGATATCGTTTAGGACTGAATTCAGTTTCAGCTCATTGTAAACACGAACACAACTGTGGGTTTTGCAGTGTCCAAGTAGTGGCCGTACCTCTATCTACTGTACCACGTGGATCTGTGTCAGCACGCCAAGTGTCTCTGGTACACTGGTCAGCTAGATAGTGGTGTTGTGGGAACACTGTCTGCCAGTCACGAGAACTTGAAGGACAAATTTAAAGGCAGTTAAATACTTCAATTCGAAATCGAGTCGCCCGACGATCAAAAACGAACTGTCGTTTTGCGTGTTGTGCACTGCTCACCCCTTTCTCGACCACCGCATGCCGCTTGAAGGTTCTCTTCAACTACGAGCGCGCAATTTGTCAAGTGACCATGACAAAAATGCTGCGTTTTGGCTTAGAATAGTCCGTACTTCAAGGTGGCATTGGAACATAACCCACCGCGTGTTACGTGGGTCGGTAGGACAACTCATTTCATTGGCCCCTTTTTCTTCGATGCACCTGTTAACATCGTGTAGTACCAGAAATGTGTAATGGTGCTGAAGACCTGCACCACACTTCTGCGCATATCTGCCCCTTGTCCCTTGATGATGCCTCAAGAAATGTCCGGTGCGATAGGATCACAACAGTGTTGCCACATGCCACTTCGGAATTTCACTGTGTACCAACGGCACGCAGCTTGCACATGCAGACCCACATGGTAACTAGATACGGGTACGGTGACTTTTCGAACAGTCGGTGGTTTAAAGGCGGCAAATATCCTGAAGAGGTGGGAGGCAGTCAGCGTCTCAAGAAACGCTCTTGCTTCATGGACGCAGCTACACAGGACTTTCAGTATTGCGACAGGAACCGATAGGAGTGCACATGTTCTAATTATTTGGCATGACAGTGTTGTAAACTGCGTTCTGTGAAAAATGTGCTTTACGGACACAAATATTATTGCTGTAGTAACTGTAGCATGCTTAGTGACTACTCGTAACGGAAGCCATGAGTTATAGAGATTCATGCAATGCATTACGGAAGATATTCACCTAGCCTAGGCCTGCTGTGTTTTCTTCCATCTTTGCATATAAAAAGTTGGCGTGCATCGCGCATTTTGTTCCGGCTAAAGGCTCCTTCATCCATGCATAATGTGGCTGGGTGTAATTCACTTTAAGAATCTGTAAGTTTTATATCTCGTGGCACCGAAACTCATGAATAAAGTAAAAGTGACATCGAGTCATATACATATATATAGCTACAGACAGATTTCTTTTAGGGGTGCGATGAAATAACAGAATGTAAAATATTGACTTCATTGACTACAGTTCTGACACAAGGAACTTTACACTTATGACGGCAGTCCAAGCACATATAAGTTTTGAGAAGCCTATATCCGTTCGGATTTTAAAGACATCCGTACCATGTAATTGAACCCATGGGTTAATATTTTCTTGTTACAGCCCGTCACACAACCATGTCTACATTCAGAAAAATCTACTCCACATCTAAAGCAGTATCATTCAGACCTACTGCATGGCCGGTGCATATGGCTGACAACCTACCACCTTCATGTGCGGATTGTCTTGAAATTTGGGAGCCTCGACCTCCTGGAACCCTCAGGGTCTGTCCAGGCCTGCAATGGGACTGCTTTACCTTTACATTTACCTTTTAGTTAAGATAATCAGTATCAAACGTAATCTGAATTCTTTGAGTAATCTGGAGATGGAATTTGATGACTGAAATCATACGCTTGCTGTCAGTATGATTTCCAGTTTGTGTACCTCTCGTAAGAAATTAGATGTATGTGGTAAGTTCCTGTTCTGCTAAATTTACAGGCTAGGCTGTATCTTCTCTACGTACAAAACACTGCATACTGAGTGGTGTATACATAAGGTTAGGCTTGGAACAATCATTGCAAAGTTCCTCGTGACATTACTCGACCCTGCTCTCCCCCAGTTCAGGTCTATGAAAAGATTTACGGGCTCAAAGATTTAGGGCACAATGACCACCATAATGGCGGACCTTTCACTGCGGTAATAGAGCTCTGCCCTAGAGCGTTATAGTCCCCGGTTCAGTTTATTAACACTTGACAAAAGCGCGCGCGAAGGAAATGCCTGTCGTTCAGAAGGCTATTGATTCATTTATTCACTGCAGAATATTACATTGCAGGAATATTGGAAAATACAATTTCGGCATGAGAACGTAAAAAGTGATGTCCTGACAAAAGTATAATAACAAAAGGCCGTTATTGGTCGTTTTCCAGACGTGGGCCTGTAACTGTATGCTGTAAAGGGACATACAAAGGGGCTAATGAAAGCGCAACACACAAACAAAAGGCAAGGAGAAATACAAACTTTCCTTGTCGTTCATGACAAAATTTTTCCTTCAAATTTTGAGACATGCTCAATGACTGAACAAGGAAATTATCTCTTCCACAAGATAACCTTTCTTGTTAATGACTTTCATTATTTGGTTCTGAAAATCATGCCCGTACTTCAGTCACACCATCTCTTTATTTACGTCTTATCGCACTGAGGAAGTTTAGACGCGTAACTCGAGGGATTTAAGTTAGAGTACGTATTAAAATATTCTGAGTGTCTGCAGAAATGTTTCTTCTGTTAGAATCTCTTAAGACTAAGAAATCATATACGGTTCTTAAACTCGATCCGGACTTAAGATGAGATTAATCAAGTGCAACTTATGGAAAGAGCAGTTTGGACAAAAACACTTATCAAAAGGAGTAATGTATGAATAGAAGTTGTCTTGTGTATTTCCACATGACAGTTGAGATATGAAGATACCTTTTGCTTTAACGACGCTTTACATTCAGTATTTATTTTATGTTAGAACTCGTATTCTTGTGTTGTCCACTCAAGTGACATGCCTCAATTAGACTACCGTAATTCAGGCCCGGTCAACCCGTACCTTGCGACGTTGCCCCGCAACAGAGTGTTTTGATGCCCGCGGAGACATTTGAAATGAGAAAATACCTTTCAACCCGTCGCCTGGCAGCGCCGAGATAGAAGGTCGAAGCAGGTTAGTAGAGAGGGTTCCACTTTGCCGGCCACGCCCACCGCCCAATCAGAGAACTCCACGTCATAGTCACATGATCGAGCCGACCAATCGCGTTGGATGTAAACAAAGTCACATGACCAGGTGAATGACCTTTTAGAGGAATGTAAAAAAATATGGCGGCTATGCGCACTTAATGTAAACAAACATGGCGGCTACGAGCACTGAATATAAACAAACCCACGTGCCCAGGTTAATGACCTTTACTTTAAAATAAACAAACATGGTGGCTATGCGCACTAAATGTAAACAAACCCACGTGACCAGGTTAATGACCTTTACTTGAAAATAAACAAATATGGCGACTATGCGCACCTAACCTAAACATAAACTAGTTATAATAACAAACCCACGTGACCAAGTCAATGACCTCTACTAGAATACAAACAAATATGGCGACGACGCGGTATATTTGAATTTTAAATATGGCCGACACGGCGCGAAGTTTAAATTTTTTTAAATATGGCGGAAACAGCGCGAAGTCTAAACGAACAACATGGCTGTTTATGCGGGAAGTTTAAATTTTAAGATGGCGGTATTTTTAAAATTTGAAGATGGCAGAAAGTTTAAATATGGCTGCGTTTGTGAATTTACAAGATGGCAGATACCGCGGTATATTTGAATTTTGAAGATGTCTGTATATTTGAATTTTAAATATGGTGGTATTTTTAAAGATGGGGGAAAGTTTAATATGGCGGAAATTACAAGATGGAGGTATTTTAAATATGGCGGTTTATTTGAATATTAAAGATGGCGGAATATTTGAATGTGACTAAAGCTCGCCGTTTTAAGGAAAGGGGTGGCCGGGTGGTAAGATAATGGACTCAAAATCGAAAGAGTCTAGGTTCGAATACTACCTCCCCGACCATTCCTTTTTTTAAGGATGGGAAAAGGGTAATATCAAAATAAAGAATACAATTTTTTGTTTTCATACTCAGAGATTATCACTTTTTTCACATTTATTATTAATGAATGTTTTATACTTTATCTCATCATACAATATTTCAAAGTCACTGGCATTTGTTTGAGGTGGTGTACAGAAAGAATTAAATTCGAAACACTTTTTCGCCATTGTATGAGTTCGTCGTGTAGGTTACAGAGTTTGAGTATTTGCATGTCTATACAAGAACCAGCCAGCTGCATCAGATATGACCAGTCAGTTTTATTCAACAACACACTGACGTCCTCAGACGTGATGCGGATATACCGTCCACAGTACACAGATAGGGTATGACGCGAGTCACCAAGTTCATGCACTTCATTTTTTGGTGTATCATTCTTGAATGTCACCAGAATGAACCACTGTATTTGATTCAGAACCACATTACACGAAGAAGTCAAATCTTCACTTGCGGTGTTAGGTGTTCATCGAGAAAGATGCTCACGTACTTGGTCCTTTGCTTGTTCAGGAAGTAGACACGTTCAAGTAACGTTGACATCTGGAAAACATTAATGACAACGAGGTTGAAGCGGACATCCTGCATACTGGAGACTAAGAATGTGAAAGTTTAGCCATTGTGCTAATGAATGTGTAGATCGTAGCGCACAAAAATACTTAGACTTGTTATGACACGCAATTGTACAGCTGATGGTAGGGAAACATATGTCTTCAAGCTGCGGGCATCCTAGTTGTGTGATGTCAATAACTGTACGCTCGATAAGATTAATAATAAATGCTGTTTTCAGGGTTCTAAAGCAATATATTGCAACAGCGGATGATGCTTCGCGGTGGAGAATAGTTTCCAGCTTTGAATACAATATATCACCATCATTCCAATTACACCCATGATTCATAGCTTGATTAATTCTAGCGTTTAACATAGGCACTTCTTCCCAAGCGTATGGCCTCTTGAAGACGTATGATGACACTCGGTTGTTCATAGAATCGGCAACTGCCAACTCCTTCACCACCATCTCACCATCCCTCCCTTCCAAATAAGTAAAATCAATCACTAAGAGAGCCATTACAGACTGATACTTGTAGGTGTACTTACCTTTTATTTATATCTGCGACTTGCACGACTGCTGCTGCTGCTCCAACTGACTGCAGGCCAGGCACTTTCCAAATTGAGCACGGAACATGCGCACTGCCTTTGTATCGTTACAGTCGTAGTGTGCAGGTGAAAACATGTTCACAAATGACGTCATGGATAGTCCCTTGGCTATGTGGAGCGCGTAGAGGCAGCAGTAATGTCCGCAGGCTTTCGAAGTTAAACCCTGTAGTCGATGACGGTTAAATGTCCAAGAAATTGGGTGGCATTGCAGGAATTATGTTATCTCAAGTTTGAAAGGCGGGATTCCGTACGAATCAAAATAACAGGCACAGTCGTCGTCGGAAAAGCAGATAGTTACCCAATGCGAACCGGCCATGTAATGTTTGTCAAGGTTGATAACAAGTATAGCTGGTTTTACAATTGTGGCCGGTAGTAGGTCTATAGGATAAACTCCTTGAAAATATTTTACATGTTTGGATAAAACTCTATTGATCTGAATGGTATTCATTCCACCGTAACTGTTCTGGAGCCGTCAATTTCAACATGCCTCAGAAATTCAGCATACAGAATGCACGTAACAGGTTCTGGTAAGGGTTTTTTTAAAGCGTGCTTCAATACGCACGTTTCCTTGACGAGGTAGACTTATATGTTCTTCGTCAGCCTCTTTATCTACCGTTAAATCGAAGCCCAAAATATAAAATCCTTTAGTGAATATGTCCATAGTAATCATGTGACCACGGTCATCATGGTGTATGTCCGTACTGGAGAAGAGTGTTTCGTAAGCTCTGGTAACTCCGAAAGGTGTAGAGCAGTCCATTGGGAGTGACTCGGAAGGGCATTGACTTCCATTTACGTACAAAACAAGTTATGTCATGTCATAGTGATGAAACTGGAATTGGATTTGTACTTACAGAACCGACAACAGCAGTGTTTTTAACAAGTCCTATAAGTAACCTTTCAGGAATCGGTCCGAGGAATGCATTATCGATAGAGACCTGCTGGGCCCCAGCACCCGCTCTGAAGGTTTTAATCTGAGTATGTGTAATAGGATAATGTGCTTTCCTTTTCATAGCCAAGACATTAGCGTGAGCTAGAAGAAGAGGCGGTTTTATTTCCGTCTGAGTCACAAAAAGAGTAGCCTCTAAAATTTTAATACGCACTTTGACATCATCCGTAGTGCCTAGGAGGTAGAAAGCTTCTGGTGCGCGAGTAAGTCTAATGTTCATATCCACACCATTAATGAGCATTCTGTCTGAATTAAACAAGTCTGCATGAGGTCTTCCATACAGTTCTATAGTTTGACTCTCACTGAGATAATTTCATCTTGTAGTGTAGCCCTTGTTGGCTTTGTCAGCTGTAAGTGACCCCTTTGGTGTACTTGAATCCGTGAATCAGAAGCTCGAAACTAGGTGCGTGCCAGACGCATCCGCACCGTAATTTAACAGCTTTTCAAGGTATGCTTTGTAATGATAGTTTGCCTCGTGGAGAGAGACTGGTTTCCCATTTAATGAGACACTGAGAGAACTAAACATTGAGTGTAACAAGTTGTTAATACAGCCTAATGTATTTGGCTCAGCACCAGTCAGATCACTTCCATCAGTTTTCACAAGTTTAATGCGTAAGAGTAGATGCACTGAATTTAAGTCAATGTAGAAATCACTATTGCCAGAACAATGAAATTCCAACTAAGCAGGGTTATCTGCAGGGGCGATAGGTTTATATGTAACGGTGTGAGTGTTTACTACAGACGTTTGCATGCTGCGCTTGAGAAATATGTCAAGACCCGATTTTAAACACTCCAGTATTCAGTTGTGAAAATATCCTTTACCTTCCTACGTTTACTTTGAGAACGAGCCTTTTTCGGCTTACACTTTCTTTTTAAACACAAACCAGACACCGTCATTTTCTTAATTTTGTGTTCGAGGTTATCCTTTGCTTCATCAAAACGTGACTTCAAAATTTGTCCAACCTGCTGGTCGGGTTCCTTATTTAGCAGATCTGTCAAGATGTTTGAACCTGTTTTTAAGGCTTCTTTACCTACAGCCTTTGCCCCGGAATACAACAGAGGTTTAACAAAACGGAAGAGTCCTTTGGAAAAAGACCCAATACCAAGCCCCCTCTGCACTCTAAAACTAGCCTTGTATACTGGACCAATTTCACCAACACCGCTTTGTTTAATATAGTATCCTGTATAACGATCCATGGTACCTGATAAACTTGGAAGTATGGTGAGGGTTTGTTTTTAAAGTGTAATGTTACAAGACATGGAATGTCGCTATCCTCGAAAGCTACATCTTCACCAGACTTTGTAACCAGACTAATCCCGATCGACTCTATGGAAGATTGTTCCACTGGTCTGTAAATTGGATAGTAAAAGATGTGGTGCGCGGTAGGCGATGGAAAATGCAAATAATTTAAGAACCTGACATACGAATCTCCTACCAAATTTGGTTTGATAATGTCCATGTACACGAATATAGGTTCAGGTGCAGCAAAGTTAGAGTGGTTTTTTTCCGATTCAGGGATTCTGGAAGAACGGCAATTTGCAGGGGTCATAATTGTCTTTGCCAAATCTTCAAGCCCGTTATAGACTTGGACTGGAAATTGGGACACCAGCTTCTCACTTATCTGAAGCGAGTTTTGTCCGTAGCACACACCTAACAATTCCGTAACGTACCCATCACTAGGTAGATATTTGTTTAGGTATCATAAAATTTATTAACAAATTCTTGTTTTTCGTCAGGTGTTTTAAGATGCTTCCTAAGAGTTACGAAAATGTCGTGAAGAGATGTGTAATGTCTTACAGGAAATTTGATTTCCATAGAATCTAGCCTTAGGGTATTGTGTAATGGCTGCTTCTTATAGCCTTTAGGATAACATATCTCGACCAGGCCGACTTCCCACTTATCGGGTTCGAGCTCGACTGGAGTAGCTAACTTTGTTCTGAAATTTGAAATTGTGTTTTGCGGGAAATAATACGCCAAACTGTCCGACGGCAACACCACGTAGAACTGATCCATTATATTTTATAATATCGGAAGAGTTTACCCACGACTTGAAAGTCTCGTCGTATCCTTTCCACTTGACAATATGTTGTTTAATACCACCCTTCTTACGAGTGCGTACTATTTTATCTATTTGAAATTCTGTTTCTGGAGATACAGTTACCCTTACAAGTTGGTAGTTATAAAACTGGCCCTCTATATAGGTCGACCCTGCAAGTCTGTCATTTCGTAAACACGTTGCGGCATGCGGTGAATATCTTTCACTACCTGAAATATTTCTGTTGAAAAAGTTTTCTCATACCCTTTGGCAAATTTTACCTTTTCCTTTGTTATGCGAACTAGGTCCTCTACCCTAAATTTAACTTGCCCTCGAGGGATAGCTGTGCGTAGACTATTTACTCGCTGCCACACAGCGTAAATATTGGAGGGGTTGACCTTATTAGGTGGCATTCCTATAGTGGAATGAATAGAATTGTTGTAACCTCGCACAAGTTTATCTAGGACATCCAAGTAGCGGTATGTGTTATTTTTGATAAAGTATCGATACATTCTAGTTCTCAGTGTTCTATTAAATCTTTCAATAATAGCACTCTTTATATCCGGGTTGTGAGTCGTATGAAAACCTACACCTTGAGCCTTGAGATACCGCTGTACTGTTTTATTTAGGAACTCGGTACCCTTATCTGATTGTAAAGTGAGCGGTTGTCTACTTTTAAATAAAGTTTTTAAAGTTGTAGTAACCGAAGCCGCAGTCTTATCCTTTATTGGAACACTCCATGGGTAGCGTGAAAATACGTCGATAATATTTAAGAGGAATTCGTTTCCATCGTTATATTTAGACAGACTGGTTAAATCTGCGAGGTCCATCTCCCAAATATCGTAAATGTTAGTTACAGTATATGAATTGTAAGGAAATCTTTTGCGTACTGGTTTATGTAGAGTGTAGGTGTCCTGTGCAGACAGCCACTCTTGCACATCTTTCCTGTTCTTTTTACTTGCCTTTACCAGGTTTGATACAGACCCGAAACCTGCGGGATATCCTGGATCATAATAAAATTTACCTAGTGACATTATTCCACAGTTTCCCAATCTATTTGTTGTTTAGGTGTGTCGTTAAAGAGTCAAGAAATAAACCGCGTATATTTAACACACTTGTTAGCTCTGATACGTCCAGTAGGGCTATAATCAACTCTATGTGCATTTGACTGAAGTAATATCTGTTTATATGCCTGTCGGTCTTGGTTAGTCAACGTGTATTTATCAGGTCGTGGCTTGGTCAGGAATTCCCACAGACCAGGTGTCGCCTTGTACCTCCTACCGTCTACAAACACGTGTTTGTTACTAAACTTGAACTTGGAACCACCAATTTTAAAAGAACCGTTAGCATCGTCCTGATAAACACCGAATGTATGGTCGTGGGATACTTTACGCCTTAACACACCCTGAATGTACTTTGAATGCACCGGTGAAGCACTGCTTTCAGTATTGGTTTCTGATTCTGTACTTTCAGTTTTAAACACTGGTGCTGAACTTATAATGCGTTTACGTTTTGCTTTTGTTTGTAAAACTAGGTTTACTATCTGGGGTACCTCCTGTTTCTACTATAAGGATTGGGATGGGGTCACGCTTTCGTTTCTCAGTTTTTAAGTACGGGTCCTGATGCAATCGAACTTGCGTCCATTTATTATAGCTGTGATCATTACTGTCTAGTATTTTTTAACAGGCGGTGGTGGTGTTGTTTGAGAGCGGTTTTCCCACAGTTCTGGTGGAATTAAAATCTTACGTTGTAAAACCATTTTAATTATTATTATTCATTAAAACACCTATTATACCTGAAAATATACTAGTTAGCAAAGGAACTATAAATCCATCTCTTTGAATTAAACGTTTACGCTTACTTTTAAAACTGATTTTCGGGTTAACCAGCGCACGTAACTTGCTCTTATATTTACTGAGTTTATTCTTCTCTTCTGTAGATAATTTAAGATTCCCGTTTAATGTATTAATAGCGCATTGAACAATAACTTTTATTAACTCGTCACATGCTGATGTAAGTAATACGCGTCTGGCTTGTGGTTTAGCGTCTTTAAGAACGTGGAGATAGTGTAGTTGTGATTTCAAACGGTTCATTACTTTTTACAGGTGCAAACACCTCGGTAACCTCGTCTGGAAATATCTTTGTTCTAAACCTCAATAGAGCATTGACTGACTGTGTTAGATCCAAAAACAAATAAGTATGCGCATCTCTACCAACGTCCAAGTAAATCTTGTGAAAACTAGAACTGTTTTCAGGTTACACTTGTCGAGCCAAGTGCACTATTTGTGTCTTGTCTCTAGGATTTTTAAACACAACTGTATACTTGTATTTAAAGAAATGTCACGCGCCGAGGGGGCTTGATGGAAAAGGTTTTCAGTAATTAAAACCAAACTAATGTTCGGGTGGTGCGATCCTTTTGTAAATAATTCGCTGACTTCTGTCGAATAAGCAGAGTCCATAAGATCATCCAACACTATTAATGTAGGCACATGTTCTGGATTATCAGAATCAGGAACATCTTTAACGAATGAAACGTCTTTCAGACGATGTGGCGCTTTGTTTTCACTGTGACACCAGACGATATTCTTATACGCCGTGTCACAAAGCTGCTCCCTACACTCTATCAGTTTAATTACAAATGTAGACTTGCCGCACGCGCTTGGTCCTGCAACTATCAGCGTAAATGGATGTTGTAACTTGAGCGTCATAATCTAAAATGAAGTGTGAAATATAATTGCGTCTCTATTTATACTAGAGCCATAACAGGGACAAAAACACCAGGGATAAAAACAAATTAAAAATACCCGTAAGGGAAGGAATCAAAGTCGGCCATAAGCCGGCTTTTCTTAAAGACAACCTTGTATTCCTTGGTTTCTGGTTCTGAAACTACGACACCACCATGCTTCCGTTTGATCTTTTTCGGATTGTGTACATGAACAGGTGAGTCATCTTCTAAAATCATCCTCCTTAAGGAAGTGAAGTTCACAACGTTTGAATTTTCATAGTTCAAGGTTATGCCCTTCACTTTACATTTTGTTGTACGCTTTCCGGTGGAGGGGCAAAAGACAGAAAATGCGTAGTTTTTCGGGCCACCCGAGACAAACTCTTCGATATAGGAGCCCGCGCCAAACTCCTCCATTCATCTGTGAGGTCGCCAAGATAATCGCCTGTCTTGACTTTTTGGGTCATACCTACTTTATGCACGTAGATGGCCGAATCTCTATCACAGTATAATACAGATTCACCAAACTCACTCAGATACTCGTATAGTTTCAGCCGAGCTTGGGTTTTCACGTATGCTGCGACAGCAACGTTGACATTCTTCCCTGTGGGCAGGTTTTCGTCAGAATGCTTCGAAGAAACCCACACCACGTCATCGTTCGGGAATATGAGGTTTGTGACCTCAATACCCGGACTTGTTAAAAGCTCGTAGAACTCTTTCTCTGAGGAAACAAGCGTTGTCTGGGTCTTGTTTTGGTTCTGAGCCCATTTTCCCCACATAGAGTTCAATTTCAACTTTGCCAAAGTACGTTGCTTCGCATTTTTAGAAATAGATGCCTTGTCTAGGGAAATTCCCTCTGCACGCCGGTAGTCCGCAATGTATTTGTCCTGGTCTTCCTCAGTACGAACCCAGGATGGATAGCCAGATGATTCCTGTTTTAATTTTAGGAACATGTTGACGTACTGTGCAAAAAGACCCCCTGAATTGGTGGCTTTATCATAGCGCGTCACATTGTACTCCCAAAATTCAAACGTCTCCACCAAACCATAACCCATCTCTACGGCTTTGCCGAGCTCATCTGTCACCCATGTACCGACTATACACCGTTCCTCATCAGAGTGTGTACAGTCGCCTTGGTTCATACTGTCGGCGCATTTACAACACAAAGGGAACATCAGCCGAGAATTGCTCTTATACGGGGGCACCGAATCGTAGAGCTTCCTGGGTGGTAGAACCTTACATTTGATTATCCCCTCCCTATCCAAACAGTCAGCGGGACAGTCTGCACCTACATACACCTCCGAATGGCCCACAGGAAACTTACCGTATTTACAGATGTATGGGTACAGACTGAGTACGTCCACATAGTGGATCTCTACACCCTGCTTGGTTCTGTACCTCGTCTTGGATGTTTCGGTTCTACCTCCGTACAAGGCATCCAGAATATTAATGGGAGACTTCTTCACATAGGGGCGTGAGCTGAGTTCATTTTCTAGGGCAGGATTGTCGCGCACTAATTTCTTAAACTCACAACCCCAGATCGAAATAACTTTGTAACCAGCATCTCTAATCTTTTGCAGCCGAGCTTTGTCTCCTCATATCTGCTCAGCAATGTCACGCCGGTGTTACCAATGGATTCCTGCCGATTGGGCATGCATGGACACCCATGCCAAGAACACCCTAGGTATTCAAAGACTTCCCCAGTCTCTGCACAATACCCATCAACTTTCAAATTTGGTACTCTATCCAAACGAACCTCCCGCCCTTTACCGGCATGAGTCACATTGTTCCTCGTCCGACCGATATACGCCAGCCATTGAAGAGCTTCAACAGACTGGCGATCTCCCATTCGGTACCCCTCTCTCGGGATAAGACCCACAGTATCAGGTTTCAGAAACTTGTCCGGAACACCTTATTGCAAATGGATGATACAGAGTTAGCCTGCCGAAAATGGTCCATCTTGACCAATTTCAAAAATAAATTCGGAAAAGCACAGTATGCCTGCCTCAATACATTGACATCATCCATACAGCAGGCCAACAGTTCTTCCTTATTACGGAAAATTTTGTTTTTTTGCTCCTCATACCATTCCAAAAATTGGGCTCGCTCATCACCTGACATAAAGTCCGCCCCATAATACTTGGGTTCGGGATAAGGTCCCACATAATCCAAATTGTCAGCCGCGTTAAAAAAGTGGGGATAGTATCCCTTCTTGCAGGTGAGTTCAAATGATTTGGGCATGCTTTTCAGACACATAGGCAAGAAATTGAGTGAATCCAGAAAATGTATATGTTCCACACACATACTAAGAATTTTGGTACCATCCATTATCAATTTCGGCACCCATCTCAGTTCCAGAAACCTTCTCAAAAGAAACTGTTCATCGTAGCCGCGAGAATTATGCGAAATAACAAATATCTTATCCGCGAATGGTCTGGACTGCCGGAGATAATCAATAAATTTGCCTACGGGGTCCTGCCAAAACACGTGGACACACTTGCCGCACTGTTCACAATCGACATTCCTATCCGTAATAGTTTCACACTTTGAACACATTTGCTGAGCAGAAATAAGGTTCGGTACATGTTCGAAAGGTCCTTCATGTCTCCGCAGATCTTGTGTACACTCCGTGTCAAAGAAAACATACATGAATCTGTCTGAAAGCTTACTAGGTTTGAGTGGAGCCATGTAGCAAAGATGGCCGGAAGGTTGCTTTTTGTTGCAATAAGTACAAAATTTCTTAAAACATTCGTGCTTAGAATCTGAAGTTACTAAAAAATTACAATTTCGGCATACTTGTCTCCACTGGCACACCAGCTTTCCTTTCACCTTCAGGGTTAGATGATTTTGAAAACACTTTTCACTAAGAAAAGACCTGTTGCATGTATCACAATGCTTAGAATGACCTTTGGTGCATGGCGGTGTTGCGGTACATAGGGAGCAAGCCTTGTTACACGTATGTGTTTTATCGTACAATGCGTCACACGCGTTACATATATACTTTTAGCCATTTCAGCCTTGATATTGGTAATGACAGTATAATGACCCGAGTCCGCATCATATAGTAAATACAATTTCTTATCCGAAAGGGAATTTCCACTAAAAATGAGTCTATCGGGACTCAATCCGTCATAAACAATAATTTTGTAGTCCGAAATATAATCCTGAAACTGTTCAAGTTCCTCAAGACCTCCGCCATCTGAAAGATCAACCCGGATGCCTTCAGGATTTCTTCAACAGGTTTTTTCAAACATTTACCATCCCTATATGTGGCCTGCTTCGGGTCACCATTCACTCGGGCCATAGCAATAATAAGGGCATGAGCTAAACACGAGAACGCTGCCTTAACAACAACGATACGCTTTTTGACAGCACTCGAAACATCTAAAGGCCGCCCCTTCGTCTTTTCTCTACCGTTGCAAGCTGTCATCCTAACATGATCCAGACGAACCTCGAGACGGCCAGTCAGACCAAACCTGGCGTTGCTCTGAATCACCTCCCCGAGCACATACCAGACCACATCAGGCTTCAGCTGATCACGGCTTCTCAGGCTAATCCCAACCACTTTATCATTTACATTCTCAGTGTTACGGATAGTGAGTCCCACCATATCTCTATCCGGCACTTGGTCAACTAAATAATTAGTTAATCCGGTAATACATTCCCGGAGATACGAAGTTGGTTCCTGCTCTTCACCAGGGGTGTTAAATTTAATAAAAATCTACGCCCGGTCGCATTAAATTTTGGAAAAGATTTAGTGGTCTCGTCCGAAATCATAAAAGGTAACTCATCTGCCATCCTAGGCGAAGTGCTTCCACTAGACGGGCTAGCTTCCGACTCCTTCCGTCCTACGTTAACAGGAGGGACTTCAGTTGTCGGAATAGCTCGCTGTCTAGTCAGAAACATTTTCTTTGCCATTTTATATTCATTCGTGTATAATCACTTACTTGCAGTACAACTGTAGCTCCGTCACAGTTCACACCAACAGCAGGTTTATTTGCCTCTGAGTCGTCTCCAAATGTTCGCACTGATGTAGCTCCAAATATCCAAGAATTATCTGCACAGCGTGGTAGCTCAGTCAAGAATAACGTACTATTATTTAACTACGTGGTATGTATATATATATATGCGATTTTAGAATACTAGTCTCTTTGTTTATGCCTTGGGCAGTCTACTAATATACAGCCTATGTTTATTCACATTTAACTTAATGTTACGCCTCAGGCTGTACACTAACTTACATCCTGTGTTTATTTCCATTAACTTAATGTTACACCTCAGGCTGTACATCTGGTGCCAGTCTGTCGCTAGATATTTTAGGACATGCATATTTCATGTTTATACCTTGGGCAGTCTACTAATATACATCTTGTGTTTATTTACAGTTCCCTTAATGTTACGCCTTAGGCTGTACATCTGGTGCCAGTCTGTCGCTAGATATACCTACGTTTATTTAATGTCGTTCCCTGGGCGTCTACTAATATACATCCTTGTTTATTTACATTTAACTTACTGTTCACGCATTAGGCTGTACACCTGGTGCCAGTCTGTCGCTAGATGTTTTGGACATGTTTATTTAATGTTGTGCCTTGGGCAGTCTATTAATATGCATCCTTGTTTATTTACATTTAAGTTAATGTTCACGCATTAAGCTGTACATTTGACGCCAGTCTGTCGCTCGGAGTTCCGATGTTCAAAATACCATATAGCCGTAGGCATTCCCACTCTGAATCAGTAAGTTCCTGCTCGGCATACAATTCTAAGCTGCAGCTAGTTTTCTGATATTCATTTATAAGTAATCCAGTGTTATAACAGTTAGTATCGTAGTGTACTTCATACATTCAGGTTGTAAACGTATCGCTCTTCTTGTGATTGCACCCGTACATAAATGTAAGTATTACTCAAAGTGAACAATTAATAGATTTTTTAACGAAGTAAGTTCAGCATTAGTAGCTATACTTTCCGCCTTTACAGATGCCTGCTCTGCTAAATCGCACTTTCTTCCTCAGCAACGTAGGAACAAAGGTTGTTTCCATATTCCTAAACGAATATTTCATACCACACGTTAAAATCGTTACTCCTACACATCAAGTAGTGCTAAATCCTACGGAATGGTTCACCCTAGTGTATTTTAAAAACAAGATCTTTGAAAATGCATGCTATCGACTCGGCGACAGTCACCAGTTCTTAGATACGTATTATAACCTTTCTATTCAAATTACATGTTACAATTCATATGTGTTGTTAAGTAAAGGCCAGTGGAGAACTCTTTCACATGTAAGTAACTGTAACATAAATGCACAAATTTTAAAACTGTTTGAAGTTCATCACGAATTAGTCCAATGGCGAGATAACTGTATCCGATCAAATGCTTTCTGTGCGCCACCGCCAATAAACGAAATTGATTTTCAATTGCTGTACAATACATTTATACCAAAAACATTTATTCCTGTTCCTACAAGTCCGTGGATGTGCTAAATGAAGCCTGCATTCTAAGAGTAACTCACATTCCAGAGCATTTACAATGTCACCCCTAAAAGCAACTTCATGAGTTATCTGAGCGGGCCATGTTGAGCCATGAGGACAAATGTTCAGAAATAACCTAACTGGAACTCCAGTGCTGGGTCTTGTATAGACAGACAAATACTCAAATTCTGTAAACTACACGACGAACTCATACAATGGCGAAAAAGTGTTTCGAATTTAATTCTTTCTGTACACCACCTCAAACAAATGCCAGTGACTTTGAAATATTGTATGATGAGATAAAGTATAAAACATTCATTAATAATAAATGTGAAAAAAGTGATAATCTCTGAGTATGAAAACAAAAAATTGTATTCTTTATTTTGATATTACCCTTTTCCCATCCTTAAAAAAAGGAATGGTCGGGGAGGTAGTATTCGAACCTAGACTCTTTCGATTTTGAGTCCATTATCTTACCACCCGGCCACCCCTTTCCTTAAAACGGCGAGCTTTAGTCACATTCAAATATTCCGCCATCTTTAATATTCAAATAAACCGCCATATTTAAAATACCTCCATCTTGTAATTTCCGCCATATTAAACTTTCCCCCATCTTTAGAAATACCACCATATTTAAAATTCAAATATACAGACATCTTCAAAATTCAAATATACCGCGGTATCTGCCATCTTGTAAATTCACAAACGCAGCCATATTTAAACTTTCTGCCATCTTCAAATTTTAAAAATACCGCCATCTTAAAATTTAAACTTCCCGCATAAACAGCCATGTTGTTCGTTTAGACTTCGCGCTGTTTCCGCCATATTTAAAAAAATTTAAACTTCGCGCCGTGTCGGCCATATTTAAAATTCAAATATACCGCGTCGTCGCCATATTTGTTTGTATTCTAGTAGAGGTCATTGACTTGGTCACGTGGGTTTGTTATTATAACTAGTTTATGTTTAGGTTAGGTGCGCATAGTCGCCATATTTGTTTATTTTCAAGTAAAGGTCATTAACCTGGTCACGTGGGTTTGTTTACATTTAGTGCGCATAGCCACCATGTTTGTTTATTTTAAAGTAAAGGTCATTAACCTGGTCACGTGGGTTTGTTTATATTCAGTGCTCATAGCCGCCATGTTTGTTTACATTAAGTGCGCATAGCCGCCATATTTTTTTACATTCCTCTAAAAGGTCATTCACCTGGTCATGTGACTTTGTTTACATCCAACGCGATTGGTCGGCTCGATCATGTGACTATGACTTGGAGTTCTCTGATTGGTCGGTGGGGCGTGGCCGGCAAAAATACTGCAATCTGATTGGTCGGTGGACGTGGTTGGCAAAGTGGAACCCTCTCTACTCAGGTTTGAAAACGTACGAGCTGTTTGTTTGTCTGACGTACATTGCATTACTAGTTACTTTCGTGAAACTATAATAAAAATAGCTACATCTGAGCGTAAGATGTGAATTGCATTTTTAAATAAGTTTTCTTTTAGTGTCAGTACATTTTTATTGGCAAATGATGCACAGAAAGATACACAAGTAAAATTGTACGTCTAATTATATGCGTACTTATTCATTCTTCGTTCTGTGTACTGAATTCCATGTTGCCCACATAAACGCTAAATTTTACAGAATTGCCCACAACACATAAAAGATTTTGCAGGCCTGCACAAATTCCACTGTAGTGGAGAAGTGCTCAATTCCTGCACGAAATAATCTCGACGTATACTGCACAAATTGAACTTATTAATCATTCATACTCCGGTTTCGCTTACGCAGCTCATAAGATGGTTGCACAGTGCTAAATTAATTGTGGACTCAGGCACTTGCTGTAATTGCGAAAGGGGCTACTGCGTTATGCTTGTGGTAAGTGACCACACTTTGTGGGGTTTTTATTTAATAAGGCGAACACTGAAGAGATGCCTAACGGAAAGGATGTAGCGAGACGAGTGGGTGGAGGGAGTTAATTTTATGAGATTTTAGAGACCGGAAGTTGCACAAAACTTTTTTAAGATCTCTTTGCTCTCATCGTTTAAAATTTGTTGTCGAAGATTTTCGCATGTAGTTTTTAAACATGGGTATTTTTTCGATACCAGAAAGCTGTTTAATTACGTTCCGCTTCCCCAGTGATTATTATTTGTTTTTTCTTGTCCCTTATCCGCTATTCCAATTCGAAACTAACTGGCCTATTTTCAACAAACTCTTTGTGCAGGTCATGCCACTGCATCATTATAACGCCATATTTTCTAATGCCTAATGTGGAATTATGCATTTCATATGTTCAAGCAGCCCTAGAGCCACGTAGGTCTTGAAAATTTAGGTAATTATTACATTTTAAAACTTTAAAAGATTGATTTAAATTACAAATAAGCGAACGAAGCGTATCTTTATTTCTACATCAAGTGATTAGTCTGTACCTGATGACCCATTTTGAAGTAGTGACGACAGGCTTTAAATATGTCTTTGCCTTTTGTTTCTGTACATGTAGAATATTCGTAGACTGCACTTAAAATTAAGAAAATGTATAATGGTCAGAAAACGTGATACTAATTTTAAACTCGATGAAGTTCTCCACAATCTTAGATTTTTCTAAAGAACTTCATCCTGGTTTTGTGTTTAAATTGAATTTTTCAAAGGACGATCCATCATATTACTGGAGTACTTCTATAATTGCTTTTATTCTGGAGCTTTATGTTCAAGTACAGGAAAGCATAAATGGTTATGGCTTTAGCTTTATGGAATTACATAAATATTTGTGTTCGTATTCTTTATATTTCCCTGTCCATCTTCATATTAAGCGATTGCAGCTTTGTCTGTCTGACAGCTGCTGTGCAACACTGATAAAATTAAGAGTAGTAACTTATGCAGAATCGAGATGTGAACTTTCTTTTTAATGCATATAAACGCGCAGAAGTGTGTGCTTGTTTTTACGTAATATAGTTGGGAATTTTCGTATAAGATATATTCTAAATATCACTATCGCACTAAATCACATAGACGAATTATCGTTGCTATGACAGTGCTCTTTATATCACTTGTTTATTTATTTAACTCTTATCATCTGTAACATTTACGTTAATTAGAACAAAGCAACTAAATCCAGTCGAAAAATCACACAACAAAACAGGTGTTGTACACCCAATGTATCGAATCATTAATTTTTAAATTGACATTCACCGTAGTTGCTGCACGTCGCTGTCAGTATTTCAGACTGTATAGCATTGATTGTAGGGTGGCTGGTGAATGCTTAAGCGTAAAGTCCTAATCGAGGTAACCCCCAGAATTTGACTGGGGAGACCGTGGTAAACCACAAAAACCTTAGACAAGATAGCGGATGTCCCGGCCGAAATTACAGTCCTGCCTGCACCTTCCGAATTCATGTGTAGCTCGTTATGGCTTCACCATTATTTCTCACGTCTTTGTGTTATATTCCATCACCGGCTAAGACCTAACTCTTGTTCGGCCCTTGTATTTATTTCTCTCAATTGTAGTCTACAGTATTATGTGGGTAGGACAAGCTATTGGCAAAGTGAAGAAGCAATTATGCACATTACAGTAGTTTTACATCCAAGGTATGTCGAGATACTGCCGCCACCGCCGCCGCCGCCGCCCCCACCATCACCACCACCGCCGCCGCCGCCGCAGCCCCGCCGCCGCCACCACCACCATCGCCGCCACCACCATCGCCGCCACCACCATCGACGCCACCACCATCGCCGCCGCCGCCACCACCACCACCACCAACACCACCACCACCACCACCACCATCACCACGAATTTAGATGGCATGGCAGGCCAAATATGGGCCTTAGCCTCTTCAGTTTCTCTTCCCAAGATTTTCCGGTCTCATGGCACTTTTCCGTCCTGCTCTCGCCTCTAATACCTAGCAACTTTATACAGATATTGCTTTGCACACGTAACCATGCACCAACGTATAGCTTGGAACACGTTTCCAGAAGTTAGTACTGCAGTGTTAAGGCCTCACGAAGCAAAGTACAATTTAATTTATGAATTTTTTTTTTAGTTTCCCATCGATTAATGTGCTTCAGATTTTGTACATTTGCGTAATATTGTTTCTCACATTAAATTACCGAGAATGAAGTGGAAAACACATGTTGCACATATTGTTGGAATGAGAAGGGCTTACGAAATATAATACGAAATTCTTCTGTAGTAACTCAGTGTAGGCTTTAGGAATAGATGGAAAGGCAACGTCAAAATGGAAACAGAGAGTAATATGTGAACGTGTTTGTTAGATTCACCTTACCCGTTGTAGGGTCTTCGAGGATTTTCTGGGCACGTTTGTGAATTCTAGATTTTAATAACGTTAATTAAGTCTTTAGTAGGTGAAGATGGGTATGCAAGTACTGTTTTGACCTTGTCTAAAGCTGAAGCATTACTGGATGCACCAACTTCGGATACATGCTTTACAAGTCAAGGTCACTAAGCCTAAAGATCTGAAGCAGTTCCAGCAGTATAAAACCCCGTTGCGATCTTGATGCAGTTCCTTCGCAATAAATCTATTCCGATCTGTGAGTCTGTGTGTTTGGACCGTACGAAATCACAGCTATTCTGATAGCTGAACAGAATGAGAATTTAGATAGTCTTCAAATCCCTTATAGTGGGTGAAGTTTTATGGTCCCCCAGTGTCTAAATATGACCTGACGCTCAGACAGTTCCTGTGTGTAAATTCCGTAAATAACACCTACGCTACGTGCAGCGTAGGACAAATAGTATGATCAGGACTCTCCCTAGCCGGCGTTGCACTCTGCAGCCAAAATGCCATATTCCAAAAGATACTACGGCGAAATTTTTATTCAGTGTCATATTATGTTGGAGGTGGCTTTAGAAAATACCACATAAAGTATGGGTGTTAAGTCTCACGGCAAACACTTTCATGAACCCAAATATCTAACGTGTTGTCAGTTAAAGCTAAGGCGTCATAGTGACCCGCAATTGAGTGCTACTGTACAAAACCGACAGATGTGTTCAATGGAACTGACGAATTACAGATAATTCGTATAAATTCATATAAACATATCAGTTGCCGTGACGGTTTTTTATTCATTCAAAAATTGGCCGGCCTAAACCGCTTTAGAGTAATTTTAACCCTTTGTGTTGTTCTTCAGTAACAAAACATTACTTTAGTGTTTGCACAACGTATAGGCCTACGCGAAATTCTGCCATTAAATTTTTTCAGTGATAAAGTTCTTTTGTTGTTTTAACAGTGGATTTCCACAGTATCGATTATTGGCCATCATGTTTTAATTGGTTATCAAAGTATTTTCATAAAAGCTATTCCCGGCGAACCAAACGAACTTCAAAGCATCCATCCAAAGAACCAATAATAATAAATACAAGCCTATATATAACGCGTTTAAAAAATGAAAGTTTTTGTGTTTGGCAGGATGTTTATTTACTGCTTCTTCTTCCTTAAACTTTTAAAGCCTAGCGGTAACTTTACATACGACCAGGTTTAACATTAAAAAATTCTACGTGGTGCCCACATTGCTTTTATGTGTTTTGTACGGATCTCAGAGCAAACAGCAACTTTTGCCTTATAAAACATCAAGAGACTGGTTTTCATAACCGAAGTGTAAAGTGTTTACAGCGCGGTACGCACTGAGGCCTTATATAAAGCAGATGCGCTTCCAGGCCTTATATAAGGCAGATGCGCTTCGTCTTTAAAGGGCTAAATTATATTGCGGCTGACGTACTCCACAACAGTTATACTCTCGAAGAATCGTAGTTACTGGTAACTTAAACTTAATGACACTGAATTTTGTTATTCTAAAAACGTGATCTGGCCTTTTAGGGATTTCGTAATTTCATGTGTAAGGCTAGAGTCACTTCAGAAGTAGGCTGCAATAAAAGACGAGGAGAACTTTTAATTTTGTTGTCTGAGAAAGGTATAGGGTGCTGGTGGAAATATGTATGTGGTGAATTACCTAAGAACTGGTTCAGTGCAGTTTAGGATAAAAAATTTAACTAATAAAAGTGAGCAAGGTTACTTTATTACATAAAATGGCGTCGGGTAATGTTAGTTTTCCGAATTTTATGTCCAAGGCCAGATTAAATAGTATCCAATCACACGCAATTTGGATATAGGACTACTTTCTCGTAATGAGGAGTGATAAATCAGACAGTGGCTGCTAGCTGAAAGGCTGTCTGTAACAGTGCTTGGGAAACCGTTCATGCTGTTATATCTTTCCTCTGTCAAACCTCCTACCCAAGTCCCCCTGTTAGCCCCAATTTCCCTGAAGACAAAACTCTGCGATCAAGTACAAAAAAGCTCAGAATCACGAAGAATTTTTACAATTGCGCAGCACAATTAAACGTGCTGCTCTACTGTGCAATTTCCCCGAACAGGCTGCTTCTGCTTGACATATTGTTGATCCTCGCAGAGTTTTTAATATTTATTCTAATTTGTGATACATTTTTTTATGTTTTGTAGTCTTAGCGTGTAATAACTCTATCTGTTAACTGAGTACCATTGACAATCTGTAGAACTGCTAATCAGCGGTTACTCAACACGAAGATTGTGTATTCAGGATCCGTTGAGCTGGAAGTGCCCAAGAAAAAGCAACGTGTTGTGGAATGTATACCTAATATTGCTGTCAGGTACCTACCTATTGTAACAGCAAGCGGAAGGAGACATGATCGCTTTGGATAACAGCCCTGCCCAAACTCAATTACCCCGCCTTGCAGTATACATTATTTATACGAGGATGCTACACCACTTCCTTGGGAAAGGAGAGAATGGCTTGGGTACTAAGGGAGAGAACTTTTGCAGTGGTTTTAGGGCGGGAAGATAGAGTAGGGGAGGAATTGGAGCGATGCCGATGTCGGGGTAGACCGCGGCGGGTGGACTCACCCCGACTCGCCTCGAGAAATTGACCGGTAAATTTTTCCAGTTTGACGCCTTCCAATTCTGACCCCTGTTTCATGCTAGTGTTTGGTAGAGAATCAGGAAGCTCGAGCGTAGAAGCTTCTAAATCGCAAAATAACCTATAACTATGCCTGGAGAGTGAGTCTATGGTAACAGAATGGTTTACTTAGACAATCATGACTTGAGTAGGCAGATTTAAATCAAGACTCGCTACTTACGCAAACTTCTAGACATTTTCGAATACCTGTGCATTGCCAAAACTTGAGGTTTTGCGACTTGAATTTAAAGAGGGCCGGAAAGACGTCATGCCTTATTTCGAAAACAAAATGTTTCCCTTTCAAGATACGATTGTTTGTAAGAAATATTGGAGATAAATTCTCACAAATAAACTAGTAAGAGTCGCAAAGCGGAAGTGGAACTAGTTTCGGAATCTCATGTTTATAAGAAAAACAATTTGGAATGGTTCTACAGCTTTTATTAGCTAGAGCAGTGTAATCTCAACGGTGGAATTAATTGTAGTTTTAACTTGTGTTTTTTCCTTAATAATATTTACTTAAGACATGTACTACCGCATACGCAGGAACTAAACAACTCTCCTGGAGCTGAACCCTTCTTGATGTGCTAAGAATCTTTGAGCTGTTCGAGAAATTCTGCAATTTTTGTGAAAACTGAAAGAACATTACAGAAACCCATGGCTGAAACCTACCCTGAGCGAGATGAAACGGTTCCATTCCATTAGGTTTTACTTCTTTTTATCACGTTTCAGTATGAACTTCTCGTTTGCAGCTATCTCGCAAGTAGTGTGTTCTGCTCGCCTTTTCAGTACAAATTTCTACACACATCTCTTTCTTATACCGTAAGTATCCTTCGCATCTCCTTCTTCATAAACAATTTAAGACGTATACTCATGCAGATTATATATAAAGGGCCAGTTCCTATCTCATAGAGAATAGTTGCCCTTTCCGCTACGAGGGCCGTTTAGGAAAATTATCGCTGCTTGTTATAAGAATGACGCGAACCATTTAACTATACCACATACTATGCCTGGAAGTGTACGAAAAAAATGAGAAATGAACACAGGTCTTTAGTCGGAGGTCCTGAAGAGACCAGCCTGTTAACTTCAGACTTTAAGATTACTCATAATGGAACAGTGTGTGGGTTGTGTCCATTGAGGGACATTCGTCAAAAAAAGTAAACTGGTAGTTTTATAGAAGTCTGGGATTTTTCTTTTGACTAGCTGAAAGACTATTATAGGCACTGTACTCCCTGAAATTGCTTCATATGTGTACTGAGCGCGTTATTTAATGATGTTCTCAATTGCTAAGTGCACGTAGCGCGGATGATAGACGAGTGCATGAATGTGGGACGTTGGTGGAATGATACTGAGACTGGGGAATACCGATGTTTTCGATGGAAAACCTATCGCACTGCCACCTTCTTTAGTTCTTTCGTTCGTTCTTTCGTTCGTTCATTCATTCATTCATTCATTCATTCATTCATTCATTCATTCATTCATTCATTCATTCATTCATTCATTCATTCCGTAGTCTGTCTAACGGCAGGTCCATAGCCTCTCCCAAAGCGAGTTCTCCACAGAGCGCGATCTAGTGCTTCCTCTTTCAATTTCCAGTATCCTCTTTTCCTTAAGGTCATCCAGTAACTGGTTACGTCTTTTTCCTCAACTTTCCGTCACTTCTATCTTTCCTCTAAGTGTTCCTTCAACAATGTGGTTGAGAAGGCTGTTCCTACACAAGATGTGACCAATCCAGTTAGCCTTGCCTCTTTTTGTTGTTTGTGGGATGTTCCTGTCCTCCTTGACTCTTTGTAGTACTTCTTCCTTTCTGGCACGATCGGTCCAGCTGTCTTCTTCATCCTTTCCAGCACCACATTTGACAACTTACCCACCATAAATCCCACATGGACTGGTCTGGGATCTAACCTGCACCTCTGCGGTATCAGGCCGTCGAATAACCACCTGGTCCACTGCACGGACTTCTCTCCATGTGTATGTACCTTTCTTTGAGAATTAGCTTGGAATAAGACAGATTTTCTTGAATTTGGAAGATATTTAGTTTTCATTGTCAGACTGATGATTTATGCATGATTGAAATGACATCGCGTCGATGTATGTAAAAACACGTCGGTGTGTGATATATAACCGATACATTTTTATCGGATGAATTTGGTAATGATATAAAAAATGGAAGACGGAACGACCAGGCTCGTGGTCAGTTTGGGGTCCATTAAACGAGATCAGATTCGAGACACCGGACTTTGAAACCCAGACCGTGTTGAACGTCCCCAGCAGTAAAAGCATGTCTCCAGGCTTCATTAATTTCCTCCGGCAGCCTTGGCCGTTACCAGCGTGGTCGAAAGAGGAGCCGCTGTTCCTGTCACATGATTAATGACACTTGCGCTCTCCCAACGTGAGTAGGAGGGTCGGACCGTGCTTTTAACGCGGGCCAAATTCCGGATCACCGAACTTCATGAAAACTAAACACATAATGTAACACTGTAGGAACATACGAAATGCTTGTTGGCGGGCGATGATGTTGGGTTTTCATATCCAGCATCTTTGTTGGAAAATGAGGAGGGATTATCTGTAAGTGTGGTTCTGACGTATGTGTCTATTGTTACCCTCCCAAAGTCTATAGTCTTTTTATAGCTACCGTTAACACCGGGCTGATGCTTACTTTGAACTTTCGGAAATGCACTACGCTGTCGACCAGGCAGTAATTTGCCACGAGGGATATTGTTGAGATAATGGGGCTTAATTTCTAATTAAAAGCATTTCAAAAACTTAAAAGGAAAACCGTCAACTGCAGTCGCACGCCTGTTAATTACTCACTCTGGGATAGATACAACTGATTGTCTCGCTGTGTTATTTTCTGCTAGTGCTGCTGCTGCTACTGTTAATGCTGTTGCTACGTCTTGAGATCTGCCAACAAATATTGCCTGACAGGCAATCCAAAAAGAAATGTATAAAACCTAGATGTCTACATCCTTACAAGCTGTCATCACGATTCAATACAGTAAAAATACTAACTAACTAACCAACCAACCAACCAACCAACCAACCAACCAACCAACCAACCAACCAACTAACTAACTAACTAACTAACTAACTAACCAACCAACAAACCAACCAACCAACCAACCAACCAACCAACTAACTAACTAACTAACTAACTAACTAACTAACTCCATGGAGCAGAGGCCTTCTTGAGAAGCTAACAGTTTCTCAGCTAGTCAAGAAATTCTCCGCATTTTATGGAACCCGAAGGTTCATTACCGTATTCACAAGAGCCCGCCACCTGTCCGTATCCTGAGCCAGCCCAATCCAGTTCATGCCCCTTCATCCCACTTGCCGAAGATCCATCTTAATATAGCTAATTCCCTGGCCACTGTCATAAGTGACCCTGACCTATACAGGCTCCTCATATTCCATGTTCCAAAACTCATATCCCTTTTCCTTAGCTGGAGTCGTACCAAAGAATATTTAATAGAGCCTTTAGTAGAATTTCTTTTTTCATGTTGTATCTTCGGAAGACTAAATTTCGAAAATCGTCTGGGTTTTCGGCTATTCTGATTGAGGTGTTCTTGACTTTACAGAGCCTTGCCGGTAAAAGCCGTTGTGGTACAGTAGTGTAGACCAGGGCATGTTCCCCACGGAGTGGACGGGGCTGTGTGTCTGTTGACATTACTTCTAAACAGAAAGAATTAATGATGATATAAGCGAGACAGTGTTGTGGCATTTATAGGGACTGAGGGAAAGCATGAACAACCCCATTCAACATAGCTGGTATTCATTCTCATATTGTCACCATCACTGGCTAATTTGCTCACTCTTTATTTATTAATGAATCCATTATTTTCTCCATTTAACTTATAGGCACTAGGGTTACGAGTGTATTGATCCATCACTTCTACTCGTATTAGTTTCTGTCATGAATATTTGTTTGAATGGACGTAGAAATTAATACAAGCCTACATTATAGTAAAGGGAGTATTAATGTTACATACATTACTTTAATAGCACCATCACCATCAACACTTCGACATGTTCTTTTTAATGGTATTAAAATTGTTTCTCCTTAATTTTCCTGAGGAACCCCTATTGCTTTATACCCTTAGTTTTCTGTTTGATAGGGCAGCAGCCCTTGGATTCATTTTTCCTTTATTCATTTCAAAAGTTCTGTTCATTAATTTCAACGTTTATTTTATTACTTTACCAATATCTGTTACTTCCACTTGACATAGCGCGTAATCAATGGCACAATGAAATTTCATTCCCCCATCTTGTCTACCATCGCCATTCTATCCTGCAACCACTCTGAAGGAAGGCATTTTCTCAGCCTCAATCATTCTAGTCGCGAATATTTACACATCAGGTTATTTCATGATATATTAAGAATGCATGTGCTGATGTTATCAACTCGTCTTTTGGCTTCTTCTCGTTACTTTGTGACGAAAGGAAGTTTCGCGAATGCGACTTCAGTAACTTCTTGAAACAGTGCGCCGATTTTCATGATAGCGTGCTTTGCAAGACCTTTATGACATGTAAGGTTACGGCGCTTTTTACAGTTTAAGCGGTTGCATGCTGACACCCTTCAAATGCATTACCCTGAATGTTCTTCATGACACAATGTGCAAATTCCTGAAGGTACTCGGAACCGACAGTGCAAAGCAGAAATTTGTGCCGCAAAAATTTCCTACCTATAGATAAGTTTATAATTGAATATGATAATTAATTACTGCCAAGACATGGAATGGGAAATTTAGTATTCACGTTTAATAAACTTATACGTAAAAATTGCTTTTTATCTTAAAAATTACAAATTGTTTAGTGGGAGAATCGTAGGAGTTCTCTGACAGCGCGTATGTACTCATATACTTGTTATTTTAACCCTTTAAACACGAAGCGTGTCCGTTTTATATAAGGACTCAGTGCGTACCGCGCTGTAAACACTCTCCACTTCGGTTATAAAAAGCAGCCTCTTAATGTTTTATAAGGCAAAAGTCGCTGTTTGTTCTGAGACCCGTACAAAACACATAATCGCAATGTGGGCACCACGTAGAATTTTTTAATGTTAAACCTGGTCTACGTAATGTTACCGCTAGCCTTTAAAAGGTTAATCTGTAATTTTTAATACACCTGTGTGTACTTGAAAGCTTTTGAATTAAAATTGTCTAAGATTTTCGCGTAGATTCTTGTTGACTTTTATGACATCTAGTGTGACAGAACAATATTTGTACCAATATAAACTGGTTATAATTAACTCTTTCTAAACATTATAAAGGCACCTCGCTTCATGGCAGTTAGGCTACTCACACTGTGTTTCATTACGCTGACCTCTCAGTTTCAACGTCAGTCCTGCTCTTGTCACCGCTCAGGTGAGTGATCATTCCCGGAAATACTCCTCACATATTTGTGTTACGATTTCCTTCATACGCCTCAACGATCCCACACGCTTGTCAATCCGATGTGACATGGCGTGTAAATAAACCTTGTTTCCTTTTTTGTTTGCCATTTGCCCTACGTAGCTTTCGTGGAGATTCTATGGAACTTCCCACGTTGATTACTCTGTCTATGAAACTGTGACGCAGATAAAAACCTGCACCTAGCAACGAAAAGTATTCGTCAAACATTTTAGTAGATTTCATTCTAGGAGTGCTTTGAGAAGATTGTTACAGGTATGCTTGACATATGATCTATGGGTTTTACAAAATCTGGGCGAATTTCTTGACGACTAATTGAGCGAGTATTGACTTCCCCAGTTGACATTACTTACAAATCCTCTTTCGTAAAGCGTGAATGAACATTGACTTTAGTCGTGCATTGTGGTGTGTCAGCCAGTCTTCAGTAACTGTTCATGTAAGTTAGGTTCGAAGAGACGAATGGTCTGATGTTTACATGGAGAGGATATAATTTAAAGAGACTTTATCAACGTGGAATCAATCTGCACATTCAGAATCTCACCAGAGTGTTGAAGTGACCTGGCATTAGTAGCAAGAATCTGATTAATGTAGTTACTAGAATTCCTTCCATGGATGTACCTACTGTATTCCCACATGGTCAATTTAATGTGACCTAAGTAACTGAACACCATAAAACTCTTCCTGATAACACGAATGTCGTATTAGGAGTGAAATGAAAGAATCCCCACTTGTCTCTTCCCCACCAGTTTACGTATTCTACATGTCAGTCCTGTCAAGTGTGCTGCGTCTTCTAGCATTCCTGTCAATGTTTGAAATACTAGACGTCTCGGAGAGTGCAGTATCTTGTTTTACGTTACATTTCGAGGGGCCAAGTCCTTCTAGTGAATCCCCTGAGGAATACACAGTATAGCTGAGCGAATGCCGTTTTGCTACCGTTTCAGAAGTTTTCGGATGGCACTACATTACAGCAATAGTGCCAACTTATGGAAAAGAGACAGCAGGCTGATTCTGCAGTGTTTTGTAACCCTTAGTACCGTTGAGTGTGTGAGGGGGACGTTACAAGTTTAGTGACAACACGGGTGTGTTAGGCCGGTGTGTACCAAATTAGTACCAGTAGGCGCATAAGTAGTTGAATAGCAGTCTAAAATGTAACAACTTTAAATTACTAGAAATGCAGGATTCAGAAGACGAAATATAAAAGTGAAGTTACAGAAATTCCAGCGGCTATTAGGAAAATGCTGTGATAACCCTTCACAGCCTAGTGTTTTTATTTATGCTTGTGGTGTGGATCTGAGAAAGAATAGCCGAACCGAGACGAAGTGAGTTTACTGTGCAGTACGAGCTGAATCTTTGAGTGTAATGCACATTAATCTCAGTCCTTGAAGCGTTAAAGAAGGTGAGAGGAATGCATTCCTACAGTTAATGTAAACTTTGCAATCGGATCTGAAATACGGTTATAGACGGCCCAACAGCTAATAAGGTAAGCAAGATACGTCAAACGTAACATTCAGGTGCGTTTGCGTAACTATTGGTACCGTGGAGAAGCAATAAGTGTGTGTCTGTAGCCTTAGTTAACCAGCACGCAACACGCATGCGCCTTGTTATATTGTCATCTGTGGCCTGTCTGTCTGTACCATATTTTTTCTACATTGTCCCATAAACGGCACGATTTTCGGAAAAAAAGTTATCGAATATAAAATGTGTGTTTTGATTTTCTCTACAAATTTGTCTGAAATATTTCTCACTCTAAGAAGACTAGAGCGAGATATTATCATAAATGTACAAAGGTCTTGGTGTAAAGTACCCGTTATTCTTGTCACATTTTAATCAAACTTGATTTTCTGGCAAGATTTTGAAAAATAAATACCAATATTCATGAAAATCTCTGCAGTAGTAGGCGAGATATTCCCTGCGGACAGAGAGACAGGAATGACGAACCTACGAAGTAATTGTTTTTCGCAGTTTTGAGAACGCGCCTAAAAAGACAGATATCTTAGAAACATAATTATTAGGAGCGTTAGCAGTGAATTCTTTACGATCTTCATCGTAAGGGAGACAGACGAAGACCAGTATTTTCACCTTTGTCGAAGCCATAGGAGATTATGGAACAATTTATACCAAGAGGCATCAAGAAAGAATTCGGACATTATCCCTGATACAAGGAACAAAGTGTAGGAATTGTAGAGAAACTTGTAAAACCTCAGAAGGAAACAAAAAGTGGGAGAACCCGTGAAGTTGTTGATGATGAAACAAATTACATTCTTGCAAAATATGGCAAGAATAGTGCACACACAGCAGCTCCGCCGATGGGATGCCTCTGTTCGCAAGCAGCCTTGCAGCTTCCACTGGTCCAGTCGGTTGAGACAATGTATTCTTTACTGCTTGGACCGGAGTGACGAGGATTTGAAGTAAATAATAAGTCCTTATTCTGGTACACAGTTTTGTATTTAAGTGTATATGAAACTGACTTTTGCACCACCTAAGATGCCTTATCACATGACAAACACAATTTGGTGTATCGAAATAAATTTGTTCAGAATAGTGCTGAGGAGAAATACAGGAAGGCATTTTTATTGCAGTTAAATAGTTGAAATTGGAAGAGTAACTGATCTTTGAGGCGGTGGATAAAAGCTCAGTGCCCAGTTTTTGTAAGTAGACGTTAATTATACGATCGTAATTACGCAAGTATGGTGAGTATACTTATATTGCGAATAATATAGGCCCAATACGTAATACTGCGACATGAAACCATTTACGTCATTTCAAAATGTAAACACTGCTGTGATTTGAGTACATCGTCGTCATACCGGTGTCAGCATAAAAAGAAGCTGTTACATTACCCAGAAACACAACATAAACCGTACCTCAAATTAATAGAAGGCATCACAGAAAACAGTGTGTTTCCCTTAATCCAGGACTGTGTTTTGTGCCTTCTTTCTGGGCTTCCACTCTTCCTTCGCTGTCCGTAATGACATTACAACCATCATCCGTCTTCCCGTCATTTTTAATTTGGTCACCCCTAGCAAGATCCATCAATCACACGCTTTCTCTCTAAATGAGCTTGTCGGAAGTTTGTGACAAGTTATATTGTAATTAGTGTATCTCGTGAGTGGGTTTGGGGTAATGGAAGCATAAACAACCAAGTTTTGACTTCATAGCCTTTCGTGTTCCGAATTCTTGTATGAAATAAAAGATGCGCCTTCTTTCTTGTGAAAGTACGTAGTTCTTGCTTAAATCTAAAGCACACAACCTAGTGATTCTCTACTGGATTTTACGCAGTGATACACGGCGCCATATTACAGCTCTAAATCAGTGATAAATGTTGCTATCACTATGAACACCTACAAAGTTACCCATGCAGGTTTCTTAGAACATTTCATTCATATATCCGACATACTTCGATCGAGGTCGACCATCCTCAGGGCAATCACATGCACGAGCATAGAACCAGAAGTTCATATTACATGTTGTTGCCCTGAGGGTGGATATATGAATAAATATTCCAAGAAAGGTACGTATAATGGTGGTGCTGTGTATGTTGTCAATATTTATTGTAAGGTACACGGTGCAGTAAGCACGTACGTGCTTCTTTTTAAGACCGTAGGGAAAGCTTGTTTTTGTGCTTTGGAAGCGAACCGGTGTCGTGGAGATAAAGCCTTGTGAATTGTGCACGTCTGACCTGCGTGTTGGTTAGTAAAGATTATACATGTGACCGCATGTGGTTATTATGCAACTACTGAAAAAAATATGTTCCTTTACAGCCCTAACTTTTATCACCGTGTTAATAATGTCCACTGTTGGTTGCTGTACTCAGTAACCTTCATCCTGTTCACATATTTGCACCTAATTCTTTCAAATACATCCCATTATCCTCCTATTTCTGTCAACGTGTTCCAACAGGTTTCTTTCCTATGCCTGTTTTTCATTTAGTTCATCTGTAGACTCCGCCGAAAGTTTCTTAATACAGAAACATGTAATATGGGGTAGATACTGCTGTCCTTTAAATAACAGATGATTACTAACGTTCATCTACAAAAACAACAACAACAACAGGCGCCGCCGCCATCACCACCACTACTACTACTGCTACTATTACTACTACTACTGCTACTACTACTACTACTACTACTACTACTACTACTACTACTACTACTACTACTACTACTACTACTACTATGGTGTTTCCCTTCGGCCAATATCCGCTTTGGGTGTCTCTGTATGCGTATCAGCTTTTTTCTTTTCCAGATTTTCTTACAAATGTCGCGGTTGCAATCTGACATAGGACATGAGCGTTATCTTCTAAATTCTTACTTGCAAATGACGTTTATACTTTTTAAACTCATTTGACGCTACATAAACTACACAGTTAAACATTTTTAATAACATATTGAAACCGTCCATGTTCAAATAACCGGCTGACGGCTACTGAACTGCACAAAACCCTTACGCCTACATGAGACTTATGTCGAGAAATATTTACCAGGGAATGTCAAGCCGATTGTACAACGACACCTTCTGTCTTTAATTAACATTCACGCAACTTGAGTTGTGTTGGGGGTTATTAACAGTGTTCGTGCAACTGATTGTTCCGTAGTCACCCATTGATCACATTTAGGATAACACTGATCGTAGAATGTGAATGCTGTTGATGGTCTTAATAGAAAACGGAGAATACATTTGGCTACAACGAATGAACCACGCGCTGCGGCTTCTGTATCAGTAACAGAATGAGAGGCCCCAAACATTCACGGTCCTTCGAATATGCCTAGGATACCACATTTTACGAGATGTTACATGTTTCTTCATTCAGCTGCAGAAATCACTACGATGTGTTTTACTACGGTAATGTGTTATACCCCAGTCAGTTTTATATATCGGTGTATAGACTCCCTGAAGAGGACAGACTTCTGCCGAAACATGTAGGAGTAAACAAGATATTGTATTTTTATGTATGTTAGATGTGCATGTGTTGGTCTTATAAATGGCAAATTTGAACAGAACTGTATTAATTTAATTTCTGTGTTGTGATATAAACGGGATAATGGCCAAATCACTAGCTTATCTTTCCATTTTTGGAAGCTTCATTTCGAGGCTTCAACTAAGGACCCTGGCCGGCTAGTGTAAGAACTAGTAATGTTAATGATTTACTTATTTATTTATTTATTTATTTGCTTGTTTATATACATGCTGGCTTAACGGCATAATGCCAGTTGCAATGACAAGTTGAAGTATGATGATCATACTAATGATGACTGTCCAGTGGTGTACCTCGAAGGCTTAATGTTCGAGCCTACCACTGGGCAGGATCCTGACCCAGTTTCTACTATCTCCCGTCTCCAAAGTCTATTTCTCTTAAGATTCGTCTCGATATTACACTCACTTCCCTTTCTCAGTATTCCTCTTGACTGCTTTCCAACACTCACCCCAACTGAAGTTTTATAATACTCTTCTGTCTTAATTACATGACTAGCGCATCACTGCCCCTTAAATTTCACTGTTCTAAGAAATCTAAAATAATAGATGACATAAATAATCCAAACTGTTCTTCGTCACCACCTATTATAATTTTCTCACTTCATCCTTACTGGATCCAAAAATTCTCCTTTGTGTAGTTTGTGTTCAGACACTTGTAATTTGTATTTTCCCTTTGGAACATCATAACACTACGTATCACAACCATTAAAATTAGCCAATCAAAATTTCAGGCTCGTAGAATGTGTTCACCCAACACGCCCAGGGACTGTTCCGTACAAAAACAACAAAAATAGCTACAGCACCGTTGCCTCCGCGACCGCCGCCGCCGCTGCCGCCGCCGCCGCCACCACCACCACCACCACCACCACCACCACCACCACCACCACCACCACCACCACCACCACCACCATCACCACCAAACGACACTGTTGCAGGCTTCCGCACTTAAAATACGGTATGAAAGTACTGGAAAGTAACTGGCACGTCAGCCCGTAGATACTGTCTCCCTCGCCACGGAGTCACACCTCGGCGTTTAATGTGGCAGTGCTTCCATTCCCACAGCTGCCATTTACTTCTTGTTGTCCTTTTTTCTCCTCTGCTCTCATCTGTTTGCCTGCCCGACTACAGAAACTACATATCATACTTTGAAATATTAGAGGGCTCGACATTCTGCCGTCTCTGAGCAAGTGCGCAATCCGACGACTTTCTAATATTAGGATAGTGGCAAAAGATCGTTACTTGCAATATTACTGCATACTTCGAGTTTTCACATCTCTAACCTATAATTGCGTATTGAAGTACTTAATTCCCCTAAAAAATGTGGATGCGAAGGATATTTTCTCTTACCATAATTTAGAAGTAGATATTTATTCTTCGGATTGAGCGCAATAAAATTTTATGCTAGAATGTGTTGATAAAAGACTTATTTTAATTACGGATATAGAATATATAAATAAGAAAATGTTAAACAAGTCCGCATTAAATATAGACTTCTGTCAGTATTTAGAGAAACAAACCTTGTCTCTTCGTCATTGTCTTTTGGGGTTTGAAATTCATTCCTCTTCATCTGCAAGTAACAAATGCAAAGTAAATTTGTCCTTGTGCTTGCTTCAGCCACATGTCGTAAAGACCTATGGGAAGGCGGAAGAGCCCCACGCGTTTTTGACATTTACATTAAATATACTACTACTACTACTACTACTACTACTACTACTACTACTTGTGCTTCTGCTGTTGCTGCTGTTATACTGGACTAATCCGAGGGGTCAGGTACTCCCTTTCCTTGTTGCGTTACAATTACAATTTTCAATAAAGTTTCATTATTCTCTGAAGTAAAAGAGCATTTTCTTGTCTTCTTTTTATGTTTCCTTCGAGTGTAAAATTCGGATGGTTAAGCCAAGAAATTCAGATGACATTTTTGCAATGAACCTAACCCCTCAAAAATGCGCTGCTTGGGAGAGCAAGGAGAATACAGGAGGAAGAAATGCTTGGAAGTTAGATTTTGATGTTATGTCATGGAAGGAATTAGTATTGTGGGGACTGTGGTATGGAAGATGTTATTGTTTGTGCTTCACCACAATACTGGATGGTAGCTTTAATATTATGTTTGTTTATATGTGGAACCGTGCCATTGGTTTGTTTTAAAATACCATAGGGAATTTAAAAGTGATGTATTATGGTTTACAGATACACTTCAGGTCTGTAGTGTTATGTTACCGCCCTACGATTTAAGCGCTTAGTCAGGGTTATGACTGCGACACTGACAGAAAAGTAGTAACTGCTTGACACGAGCTGACAGCCAAGTTTCACTCCGGTTCTGCCTGGTTTAAGGTTACGCTACGTGTGGACTATAGAGGGAGACAAAATTTTATCCTCCCCCCTTCACATTTTGCTTTCCCCTTAACACATCACCCACCCCAACCAGCAAAGCTGCACGTTGATGTTTTCATGAGAATTTATTTCCATTGCAGCCCCGTCTAAAACAAAAAATCTTGCTATATGCCGTTACAGTTACTACTGTGTCAGAGTTCTTATACTTGCCATTGTGCTGTAGGCGACCGGATTATGGGATATTGCTTTTGTAAAAATGTACTTAGCACGGATGAGGAGGAAAACTGTTGTGACCAGAAAGAGAAGAGGGGGATAATTTGCTAAACTGACACATATGTAGTTCACGCTGTCCTCTTTCTAAAGACTGGGCATATAGTTTTGATGTTTATCAGGGTGTGTTGTATAGATCCGTACGTTTGCCTATAGGGTTGGTGAAGAGATTAGACGCCTGGATTTATCCTCTCTGACTCGTGTTGTCGCTATTGATCAGTCCTAATGAGAGTTCAACATCGAATCTTGGTGCAGCTTTGCTTCAGCCTGTCCTTGCTTACAAAAGGTGATAGAAGCGCTATTGCCTTAGTCCTAGAAGCTAGACAGATAGCACTCATCTGCAAATCTAAATCCATAAATATATCCGGATTATCACAGAAGAATGCAGATTTCAACTCCTTAAGAATACACAAATTACCGTTTTAAATAACAGCAGAGGAAATATCCGTATGGCGTAAGATATCTGGCGCGTGCACTGTGTTATTTTCTGTGTATCTCCAGCTGATTCTAATATTCATGAATACTTTCAAAGCATGATTTCAGGCATCCGCCGCGATGTTGATGAGATCTCCGCTCTTCTGTGGTGTTACTCAGTGTCCAGGATTACTATTCGCCGCTGTGTAATATCCCAGAAGAGCGCAGATCTCACTTTCAAAGCAGTCCGAATGTAATGAATGCGATCTTTATTTTTTTTCTCGGGGAAGGTGTATTTTGTTTGGATCTTTAAATGTTACTTTGGCTTGGCCTCTCTGCTTCTGTCTTATTTCTCGCATTTACCACATATACGTTTACTGTGTTCTGTATACGGTATAAATTGAATATTTATATGTAATGCCGCTTAATGTTAGTGGTCGGGTTCGTCGATAAATTGTTTTGCCACGTATAGTGTTTCCACAATGTTCTGCTGCGCGCATTTCCACTAGCTCAGGAAGCAAACGCTTCAAGTTACGTGGTACCATAAATAAGGCTATAATCGGCTTATATTGGCAGAAGAATTTGGAACAAGTTTACATGTAAGTGTGACACCATCCTTTGCAACATTACGACTCACGTAAATCCTGCTGTCTGGAGAAGAGCAGCTTTCAAGTTCTGTGATTTAAAGCTGTTCACACTACGTCTGCAGTCTTTAGAACACATAGTGCTGTGCTCGGATACGTGAAATTCGTGCAATCAGTGTGGTTGATAAACTCACTTGTGAAAGAAATAGAATATCCTTATATAGAGAAGGCTAAGGTTGCTGCTTTGTTGCTGTGTATGTTCGACAGAAGAATGAAGGTGCGTGCAGTTCGAGGTATGTTTGACTCGGTATTCCAGTACACAAACTTGCGAAAATATCCTTTCATAATACTGCGTACTTTGTGCATATTTCTGTTTTATCAACTTTTGTGTATTAGTGCAAACGTAGAATCTGTCCAGAATTTCTCAATCTTTATCAAGATTCGTTTTTAAGAACTTTCCATTGAGCTGTAAACGGGTTTCATGCTAGTTCATAATAACTTAAAACGTGGAAACTGAGAAACTAAAAATCTCTTCATATTTAACTACCACAACTACTTTTGTGGAGGAGCGCTTAAATAAATACCAATCATACTTTGCAGTCCCAGAATTCATTACCTTGTCGAAAACAACCCTGAACTGATTTATGTCTTGAGCCAATTCATTTCAGACCACATTCTCAGACGCTGCTTCTTTTAAGGCCAAATATAATATCGTATTTCGATCTAATCTCGACTGCCAAGAGTCTCTTTCTCCCCAAGTTTACGAACTAGTATGCTGATTTTAATTCACAACTCTCCGATGCTTGCCTGTGTTATGTATCTTCACTTACGTGAGCACTCTAATAATATTTAGGTAAGAATAAATTTCACACACAAACCTTTCTGATTTCTGATCTTCACTTTGAATATACCGTTGAAAAAGGCGTGCGACAAGAGCACAGATCTAACCTGAACTTTATTTTGTATCGGGACGACAAATACTGGAATCGAAATGTATATGATATGTGCTCACATCCGAGGAGACAGTTCGCCATGGCGACTGCTTTTGTACGAAGGCACGTAATATTTTTGGGTCCTCAGTACGGACCTTGCTTCATGTCACAATTCCGGCGCTTAGAATCTGCAGGTGGCTACTAGATTTTTGGAGAATTTTTGCGCCCTTCATATGTAATGTTGTTGTCCTACGCACTTATTCAGAAACACCGCGGAATCAGAACGTTTTCTTAACTTGAGCGTGTCGTGACTTTATAACGTTAATGGCAGTGGCTGCTAACTCGCTATTTGAAATTGTGCTGTGGATCCTCACTATTTCACGGGCTTTATGAGCCTGTACAAATTCGAGTTGCCGCGTGTGAGTCTCGGTCATGGTTGGTGATGTTAGTAGCCGTCTTTGAAGTGTGCTGAGTAAAGCTAACTCTGAATAATTAAACATGCTTGAAAGGACTTGGTCTAATAGCTTTTATTCCTTCAAGCCAGAAGTTTTGGTGCCGGAACTCGCTGAATAGTTCACCCCATAGCAAGAAGGATTTCCCAAGTTAGGACTTTATGCAAAGAAATATAGTTACGACTGTAGCTTGATCCGGGTACTTGTATGCAGAGGTAGATCTAGGACTCGGCGAGCTGACCAGATCCCCACTGATGGCGGTCGTGGGGGTGTGAAGTGGGGTGTGTGCAACGACCTCAGCCTGACGTACAATTGCAGAAGGAAGAACTTTACTAAATATTGTTGGAAGCGAAATACAAACTGAGAAGGAATCAAGGTGAGTAAATCAGTCTGTGATTTGAAGAACTATGGCGATTAAATTCAATAACGGATAACCAATTACCAGGCGGGTCAGGTGGTTTATAGAACCAGCAACACAGGTCTGACTTCTGGTGATGCGAACTGTGATGGTCCCACAGGCCTTCGTTTCTTCAAGAGGCTTGACGCTGCTAGTAAATTGGGAAGACTCCATTAGGTAACGCTGTATATTTTAGGCTTTATTTAAGAATCAAACAAGAAATTCGTACATGGAGAGCACCTTCGTTGTTCCGTGACTCTCAGGAACGAAACATGTTGCTGGATCCTTACAAAATTTCGGTCTAGCAGCTCTTAACAAAACTGTGTCGAGAAGATCACACTCTAATGAAAATCTGCTTATTGGCAGTCATAATTTACCTGAGACCGCAAATAAAATTTTGCCTTACTTTCTGCATTTATTGAAAGATGTCGGTGAACTTCGGTGTAAGAGATCTAAGAGTACTGTCGATCAGCATATAAGAATGTTCGTGAACACAGGTGCAGTGAACGTTACACATTGTTTAAGGCGTAAGAGAGAAAATTTACCCATACTCTGTACATTTTTCTTTCGATATGAAGCGAACTGACTGCATGAGATGACCACAAAATTAATTGAGGGATTGTGGGTGTCGTGAAAATGGAGCACTGAAAGCCATACTTTATTTAAGCCTGTACATGAATTTCGACCCGCATTTTCAAAGTTTATTTGTGAGATTTGAGTGAAATTCGGTATACGAAATATAAATATTATACTGTTGAGCATTTGAGAATTTTGTGAAAATCGGAACAGGGAAGGCCCTATAGACAAACCTTAAATTATATTTATCATGTACTGTGCACCTTATAGCAGTTTTAAACTAAAGAACATCTTGGTAAAGACCGTGTCCTATGTCACCTTTGACACCATTTAAAATGTTGTTGTGTATAGTAACATTCTGAAGAGTGTAAGTGCAATTTGGAAGGTTTTCTGCTCCAGTTCTTAGTTCTGACTTTTATTATTTATGACTGTGACCGCAGGTGTGGAGTGTACGCGAGACTTCCACACTCAAAGAGACGAGGCTCCAGAGATCGGCTTTGCGAAGAAATGCCAGAACAGTAGAAATAATTATTGGTAGTCGGGAGATGTAAAATATTTTACTGCGAGTGCGTATAGTCGTATACCCGGGTATGTGCAACAGTCGAATGTTGGGTAAGGCTTCTTGAAGCAAAGAAGCTTAAATGTCAAAGCGACTTCCATGGAGTCCTTAGGAGTGAAGGTTGAATTCATGCGGGGAAGTTATAGATTTTAAACATTTTGATTGTGGACTTAAGCGTGTTTCATACTGGAATAAATTTATAATAAAAAGGTAAAGACTCGCAATTTAACACGTATGAGTTTCTATTTAATAGGTGATTAAATACTTCAAAAATTGCCCTTATCAAACAAGCCTCTATCATTAATAAACTCTTATTAGATTTGTTTACCCAAACATCTGCATGTTTGGGTGAAGACATGGAGACAGGTTGTGTTTTCGGTGAGATATGAAATCAGTTCTTATAACCAACTTCGATTAATTTTAGCTTTCAGAACCTTAATCCATTCAGTGAACTTACATGAGATATGTGCCGCTACTAATGATATTAACGCTTTAAAGACGAAACATATCTGTTTTATATAAGGACTCAGTGCGTACCGCGCTGTGAACACTCTCCACTTCGGTTATAAAGACCAGTCTCCTAATGTTTTATAAGGCAAAGTTGCTGTTTGTTCTGAGATCCGTACAAAACACATAAACGCAACGTGGGCATTACGTAGAATTTTTTAATGTTGAACCTGGTGGTACGTAAAGTTACCGCTAGACTTTAAAAGGTTAAATCTGCATGGGAAGGCTAGTATTTTCCGACCTGCGCAGTTAGAAGTATTTGAAGCGGCTGTTATGCTCGAAACTTCCTATAGGTGGAGCAGTGTAGAGTATTCAGCCACTTATGCGATGTTCTTGGAGTTTAGAGTGTCGGATTTTTTAACACACAGAACGTGACTACAAATCTGAAATTTTGAGTACTGAATTTTCCTTTTCCCATAGAGAAACTCTTATCTGGTTTGAAAAGGTCATGGGATTGTTTCTGATTTTTAAAACACGAAACTGAAGAAATTATTTAGGTATAAACTATGAAGCTTAGTAACTGGAAGGGAGGATTTGATCACAAACGTAAAATGGCGAATGAGATAATAGGACTAAACTTTCCCGTAACCTTGAGCACTACGCCACGCAGTGTTGATGGCTAATCTCAGTTCCACTTAAAGGAATCACGTCTGGGTGCTGTACTTTACAAGTAGAAGCATACTTTTCCATTATTTCCTTGTGTTCCTCCGTCCGTATGCCTGTTGCCAATAATGACAGTTTACCCAAATGAAGGTTTACACGAAAATTGCCACTGGAGGACATCCCGATATTTGTGCTTAAGTTTCGTAACGCGAATAGTACCAACATATGTTTGAGCTGAATTTGACACCTTCACCATGTGATTTAGAACCACGAAAGATTGTGCAGAGTAGATGGCAAAAATCTATTCCACTTTTAACATAATTGGTTTATAGCATGTAAACACCTACATGATGACGTAAAGTTTACATACGTGCACCAGCTTAACGGCCTTAACTGATGGAATATTTTATTTAAATTGTTGGACGAGATACACGTCATACGTACTGTACGAAGTGCTTTTTGAACCTCGGTAGATACCAAGACGCTCTTTGTGAGGCGCCTTCATGTTATAACTGAAAAATGCAACGTAGTCGGACACTCGGAATCAGTGGAAGCTATGCTCAGAAACGGATTCATAAACAGCATAATTGACTCTTACATATCTTGATATTCTCTGCATATATTTTCAAAATTTATAATTTGATTTATATCGTAAGTTCTTATTAACTACGGGTACGAAAAACTGAAAAAAATTGCAAATAACTCTTCGTAATCGGTGTGAGAATATTATTATTATACGTGTAGATTAGAAAAGCAGTTCTGATGATTCATGTGTGATTTAACCGTGCTTTATAAACTGCAGACATTTTTTTATATCTTTGGAGACGAATGGGCGGTACTTACAACGAAGATGAAAGAATTGAGGAGAAAGCGCTGGTAGTCTGCTTCAAGGTTGAGGTGGACCTCATGAAATCCTTCACTGAATACAGCTGACAAATGATAGAGGTTTGAATGTTGCGAGTACCGAATTCTTGCTGTTGCACTCCAAGCAGTGTTTTAACATAATCTGATGATTTTATTCCCTTAATTGTGTGTTCGCTTCGAAGGTTATTGCTGTTGCTACAATTTAATCTTACGAAAATATGTTCTGCCTTAATTTGAATCACAGGTTTCCTACTTTGTCTTGCAAGAATAGACTACCTGTTTAGATTCAAAATTCGATTAACTTTTACAAACAATTTTCATACTTTTCGTCGGATGTTCTGTGACAAAGTTTTACAAGGTTTTCCTGATCTATGTAATTGAGGCTTTTCTTCATCTCCATAGCTCAGTTTTGTAGTAGGCTACACTTAAAGAGTATAAGTTAAAGATTTCCAACCAGGCCGGGAATTAATGATGCGTCCTTTCTGTGCAACTGCAGTTTTATGTGCAGATGGTTTGTGGGACGTACACTTAAGTAAACGAACCATTGTAAAGTGCTTTGCCGAGAAATGAATTGAGACCACAGGTGCAGCGATTTCGGAACGATCAGTATGGGATTTGACCAGCAATCCCTCAGCCCACGAGATTTTTGCTCATTCCTTCGGCAAGTAGTATAGCTATAGCTGAGAAAAAGAGGAAAGCTATTTCTAGTCACTTCCATACGAAAGGAATAGAAACAACGTTTGGCAATTATTGAAGCCCGGGTTTAGTGATGATCCACACCTAGGCGCTGAGAAGAAATCTTCCGGGGCTTCAAAGTTTTTCTTCTCACGCTGCGAGTCAACCGATCCGCCTATTTTGTGGCGCTGGATAGCCGCTCCGGACCAAGCTCAAACACCCAGCGGACAAATATATCACATGGCAGCAGGCATGGGCTCTTCCATCCACCCCCATTCTCCTTCATTCCTCTACCACCAATTTGTAAAAAAAGAGATTTATCTTCAAACCAGAACCATTCCCGAAGTTTCCTCCCAGGTGAAATGCTCAACTTGGCTTGCTTCAATACCACAAAGTATTTATGAGATCGCGTCACGCTGAGGGTAGATACCGGTTATTCTTCCTCTTTTCCCCCATTCCCATCCTTTTCTGCAGCAGAATGTTTTAGTTCTATGTTGCCTGTGGGAAGGGAGGTAATTAGGGGATGAAGTGAGAAATGAGGAACCAATATCATGGCTACCCTTAACGTTCGCCATCTTTCCATTCCAATGTTGGATATTTTGGAAAGAAGAGGGAAGTGTGGGCCCACTCCATATGAATGCTTCCAGAAGACCTCTTTAGGAATATTGTGTGTTGAGATTTTAACCTGTTTAAACTAATCACTCTATTCATCCTAAATGATTGGTTTGCACAAAATCATTTTATGCGTTAGTGGAGTTATGTTAATGGAGAAGGGAATGAATACATTTATTCTGCAGGAGGAGATAACCGTTCATAGCCAATATCAGCACACAGATGTTATACGTAACTGATAAGCAAATAGGAAAGCCATAAGAATCTTTTATGGTTTATTTTAAACGCGGTCAGTGTCCGAGTATCATCGATGGTAGGATGGGAGGGAAACGACGAATTATAAGGGGCTGAGAGGCAGTGGTTGCGGCACAGAGGTACAGTCCGAACGTGTGCCTGGAAGGACTGCTGAAAATCAAGAAAAACTGCATTAAAAGTATTCAGCGTCCTGGACGAAATTCGAAGCAAACATATTCCGAATGCACATGCAGAGTATTGTTTCTACACCTACCGAATACGTATGCAGAACATTATTTCTACACCTACCTTCTCCGTAAAGCCATGAGTATGATCGCATTTAAATAAGTCCACTCCACAGCAACTCACACGTCTATATTTTCTTCATTCCTACTTATCTCCTTCCTTATTAAAGAAATGAATTCCAACTACTATAAAGTTTGCATATCCAAAGAAAGTACGTTCTAGAAACTTATCGAGTTGGAATAGGCTGTAATAAAATTATTGATCAAACCATCAGAAAGAGAATATTGCTGGCGCTTTTGCAATCATGCGGAGACGCTTGCGGGAGAATATTCGTACAACGAATGGGCTATTACCGGTGTCATCTGCAGTCGGCACGTCCCCATCCAGCCGAGCGAGACAGCCTGCTTGCTATCTCAGTCCGCAGTCCGCAGTGCCGCTTACTAAAGGCTACCCCGCCACCCCATTTCCCCGTCTCAATTAGAATGGCTTGCAACTGTAATACACTCACACACATATACGCACAAGTAGGGTAGTTATTAAATGTTATTGTTATTACTAATAATATACATTTATGAATGATTATGTCACCACACACATTTCCATGGCTAGAAGACGTAGAAGTTTCAATAGAGATAGAATGTGACACAGTAAGCCTGCACATCGAAGAAGAAGACAAAGAAATGTTCACATTAGATTCAAATAGACCCAGTTTTAATAAAATGAATATTTGTCAGCAAAATCAATTGTCTAGTCTTACTGAGGCAATTTTGATGAAGTGCGCAGCGAAGGTACGTTGTCATGGGTAGGGCAACGTGCAGGAACAGGACGTGCACTTGAAAGACCTGGGTGTAAATCGTAGAATAGTATAAAACGAGGTTTAAAGAAACAGGCTGACAGAGCGTGGACTGAATTCATCTGGCTAGGGAGAGGGACAAGTGGCGTGCCCCTGTGAGGGCGGTAAAAAAAGTCTGTTTCCATAAAATTCGGGTAAACTTTGGACTAGTTGAATCATTTTCTCCTCAAGACTGACTTTTCGCCGATTCCGGCGGCCGCTTCCTTGCTGGGATTATGGATTCGGATTCCGGGGGGGGGGGGGGGGGGCCATGGGGGTCAGTCTTTTGTGGATGTCGTGTGTTGACAAGTGGAGGTCGATCCCATGTCCAGAGGAGTCCTACGGAGTGTGTGTATGTCACTGAGTGTGAGCAGGTGCAAAACTAAATCTTCTACACCTGTAGTGAATACGAAGAAAAAGTCAGGCTAAGAAAGAAAGGAAGAAAGGATGAAAGAAAGAAAGACTGACTTTCTCCCTTGTCGTTCCTTGGGAATAGAATGTGTCTATAATTGAATTATTGATATCTGCAAAAAGACTAGCTTCAAACGAAACACGACTTCCATTATTACCAGTCATATTAACTACCAGTGAGTAATATGCAGTAGGCCTATATGAGGCCCTTGTTTGCGTTAATGAAGGCTACAAACTTTCCCGGAAAAGAATATACAGAAACTTGCTGTTTGTGAAGTTAAACCGTATGTAAGCTTGTATCACACGATGCCTAGCTGTAACCAAAATTATTCTGAGTTAGAAATATTGGTAAGAAATTTTAACGTCAAATCTAATTAAAATGATTTTATTTAGAACAAAATTACTAAACTGGATTTAGCTGCCTCCTGATAGGATCGAAAAACGGTCTTTTGTGAAAACTGTAATTAACGTTCGGAGTCTATAAACGTAGGCGATTTCTTGACCACCCGAGTATTTTCCAATCTGTTTGTAAAGAGGTGAATCTGTACTGAGAGACGGTATCAACCAATGTCATAAAAAAGACAACAGTAGCTTCATGCACGACGTCGGGGGTTTGTAATGCTGTTGTATTTGCCCAGAGGTAGCAGAACTATTAACTTCTGTCCGCCTTACCCTTTGTTTAACAACAAATGATAGAATAATTGTAAGTGACTATTTTATACGAAGTGGTCGTGGCTTATTTAATAATAGTTATTTGGTTATTGCGGTTTGACGAACAAAGGGGTATCGTATCCAAATCGCTGCATAGACCCGATATTCTATTTAAAAAATATACTGATCACAGATCAGAGCTGTCAGTTATCGTAGCAAAATTAATGCTTGGCTAAAATTCCAGCGAGAATGCCTACCGAAGCAGTGTCCTGCTTTACTCATTCTACTATATTCTACCTGGCAAGGGCGAGATTTCCCGTGCCCGTTCAGACCGGGACCAAAATTCACTTAGCCTCCTGTACAATGAGTACCGGGTCTTTCCTGGGAGTAAAGTGGCCGGGGCGTAGTGCTAGCCACCTACCCCTTCTAGCGCCGAGATTGCACAGTACCTTTATGTGCACTGCAACATTCTCACAACTGCCGCTGTTTTCTTAAACGTCATTAACTGACTGCTTGATAATTGAGGTTAAATTTGTTGCCTCTGAAGAAGAAATTGGCTTCTTATGTCAAATTTAGGTGAATGTCAGGCTTAAAAGAATTAAATACTGTACATATAATTAACACAGGTCAATTGGTCAGCAAATTTTAAATAGACACAAAGAAAACGGTTCTGAAATCGCCAGTAGCGTACGGAAAAAGTTTAGGCCTACATATCTGTCATTTACGCCGTCTATTCTGTTTTAAGGCTATGCACCGGTTAAGTTTTCTGTTAGTTCACTGCATTTGATAAAGAAAGGCTCTATATAATTTCCGAAGGCGGTGAGGCCGATAAAGAAATTTAAATCCCTTCCGGGATAATATTTTCGTATGTAACACTAAAAATTTGGAGGATAATTCTGAATAATTCAACAAAGTTGATTCAGTCACAGGAGGAAGGGGACGTAATATGTAGTGATATGTTTCTTTGGGCCATGTCTGCATAGCCTTGGGGTGGAGACCTTCCGAAGTGATTTCAAGGACGCCACTTTTTATTTATGCGTGAGTTTTAAAATATCCATCTTAGAAGGTGAAGTTTTGTGAGAAATAAGAAGAAAAATGTTTTGAAAATAGCCCATTGGTTAGGCAAAATGTAAGGAAATCTCATTACCTAAAGAGTAACAGGCAAGAATTTAGAAGGACGCGTTTCCTGTGAAGAATAATGTAGAACTCGCAGCTACATTGAATGCTAATGAGCTTCAGTTTGAAACTTTCTGACAGGGAGGAGCTCAGACTTTGGTGTTTCTCCTTACCGAAGACCATATTATAGGAAATGTTCGAACAAATGTCTTCAGTAGGAGGATAAGTTATTATTCAAGCGTCCTTGTTTGCTCCTTTAAATTTTTGTAGAATCGTCCACAACTTCAGATTGGAATTGGGTACTTAGTGTCTACAAAAATTTGTATTCTTAGATCACAGTTGTCATAATTTAAATTTTAGGCAATATGAGGGGACTGGATAAGCAAACCTCTTCTAAATCTTCGTTTGGCGATGCTACGATAGGAAGCAAAATTAATTCCTCCCACTCCCTGGAAAACTGTGAGAGAAAGTTTATCGCACTTTTATATTCTCAGTGACTCTATTATAAAATAATTTTGTTAGCAGCGCTTTTCCTCTGGATTCAAAATATTTATCGGACAACGCGTTGCTAATTTTGGTGTAGACAGCGACACAGTGACAGATTTATCTCCGAGTACTTCGGTTTCCCCTGTCACAGTCGCTCCACTGATGCTCCGCACCCTACATCTATGACTGACGCTATATAATCCCGGTAACTGATTGCGTCTTTCAATAAAACGCTTAAAAAGCTTTGTTGATTTTTGCCAAAGCCTATTTTTACGGGGGTGTTTCCTAATTCGAGACTTGCAGATGTGCAGACACCAGCAGCGGCTTGTTTCCAGTATCTTTGTTGTCAATCTTATTGTGCGAAAATTACATCGGAGTAAAAAAAGAAATCAACACATGGAAGAGACTGTCCTTAGCTTCTAGTGCCTTAAGATTTTCAAAATGGGAGCCCACCTCTTCAGTTGTGAAGTTTGTAACAAAATTCACCCGGTCCTAAATCCTAGTAGGCCTGCACGTTTCTGGGCGAAATCTTCTATATCTGTCCTTTGGTTACTGCGTTAGATATAAAAGTCTTCGTATTGACAGTGGTTTTTATTGGAGGAATGACTTCTCAGTGCGTTGATAATAAGAGTGTATCGAGAAAATTAGTGCGAGCATACAAATCTAACAACAAATGAGAGAATATGTATTTTTTCATGAATATTAACATCAAATATGTATGTTTAATATGCCGTGTCATTGAAGCTGTTAGCAAGGTATATGGTGTTGAAAGACATTTCGTGACCAGGCATAAAGGCTACGTAACCTGTTACGCTCAGGAGAGCGAAATGCACGGAAACAAATTTGATGAGCTGAAAAGAAATTTGGGATGCATAATGCAATATCATGTAATCCTATTAATGAAGTCAAAGCTACTAACATTGCTTCGTGCAAAATCACAGACGTCCTGGTTAAGACTAAATCCCTTGGAGATGATAATGTTATTAAAGGAAGTTGAGTTGTGGCAATCATTAGTCAATTAACTTACTTATAAATGAAACTCATACATGCGGTGCAATTAACCTTTTATAGCCTAGCGGTAACTTTACATACGACCAGGTTTAACATTAAAAAATTCTACGTGGTGCCAACATTGCATTTATGTGTTTTGTACGGATCTTAGAACAAACAGCAACTTTTGCCTTATAAAACATTAAGAGACTGGTTTTTATAACCGAAGTGGAGAGTGTTTACAGCGCGGTACATACTGAGTCCTTATATAAAACAGATACGTTCCGTCTTTAAAGGGTTAAACAGGTCCAGTCACATTGAAGCGCTGACACTAGAATTACTTTCGGTAGCGTCAAACAACTGAGCCAATATCTTGACATTTGTGTTCTTTTTTGGCTTTCATTTACATGAGTCACCTAATGTTTGTTATGTCTGCCAGTTACCTACCCTACACGGAGGGTGTTCAACGATCGCAGTATTAAAGGGAGGGATGCTGAAAACAATGTTGTGACATCGAAAGACAGAGGTGAAGGCACGTTTCAAAGCTTGTTTACTTGTTCTCGTTCATAATCGTATGTCGATCAACAGATGACCCTCCAGCCATTACTTTTGTAACCTCTGGATTCTGGCGTAGGCGATCATTCATGTCGTAATACAGAAGGGCGAAGAGAACGACAACTTTTATGAAATCTTTTAGGTTTTAACGATGGGTATTCAAACCATGGTATACTTGGTTATTACATATTGTAAGACGAACAGTTCCATCTTTTCGAAGGAAGTGTACTGCAGCCATCTTCATTTGACTAGATATGGTTGAGATGGTTACTGAGGTGACTGGGAGGAAGGAATTTGTCGTTATATAGGTATAGAACGACTTCTATAGGCCTTGAAACTTTTTTATATAATCAACAAAATTTCTCCTCTTTAATCACTTCAGTATCCACTTGAACACATTTCGGACACCTCGAAGATGGAGGCAGCCTACTCGTCCAAAACGCCTGAAGAAACACCATGCTACATCATGGGAGTCCACATTTTTTATAGCAAAGTGCCACATCCGTTGTGGGCCGTTCGCGGCCGCACGTGGAAAAATAACAGTAAGTGTCAGAGGCCTACCTACATGCCTAAATCATTGTGTAACTTATTGTTGTGGTATGTATGTATGTATGTATGTATGTATGTATGTATGTATGTATGTATGTATGTATGTATGTATGTATGTATGTATGTATGTATGTATGTATGTATGTATGTATGTATGTATGTATGTATGTATGTATGTATGT